>JAQMYG010000002.1:25034596-25046708 GCA_030014215.1 Clariallabes teugelsi | reverse complement strand
TCTCTCTCGCTCTCTCTCACACACACACACACACACACACACACACACACACACACACACACACACACACACACACAGAAACTCAGGTCCTCTCTTTGGCACCCTGTTAGTGATTTCCTTTGGGGAAGGTCGTTCAGAGTCACGGTACAGCTTTCAATCTTGCAAGCGCTTTTTCTGAATGTTCTTTCGGTGCCTTTAATGCCCCATTTCATTCACCACATCATCTTGTGACCTGTATTACATTCGTTCTAAGTCCATGAAAAATAAAATACAAGGTGATTTTTGTCTGCTATTGATTTACATGCACAATCCTCCTGATCTGATTAAGCTCCACCGTTGGTAGTGACTACATGATTGGGTACAGCGCTGCTATATTCATGTCCCTTTATTTGTTGTTCGCTTATTTGTCACACACAGTTGTCTAAAAAGCTTTCCACTAGCGTCCAAATACGGCTTCGTATCTCGTTCATTAACGTCATGCAGGGACGTTAAATGTCTAAATCAAGCAGAAAGTATTTCCTCGCTTTTTGCAGACTTCTTGCCCTTCGGAAGCATTTTATTATGCCGTGCTGAATAATTTATGGACGAGAAAGACACCCAACCGACCAACCGACTGAGGTGATGATGATCCAATCAACCGAGTGTCTGCTATTAATGTGCTCTTTTCAGCTTTTCACTTAGGCTTTATTGTTCTTTTTCTTTTTTTTCTTCAGTTGCGGTAGAAGAATCAGGATTTGGAGAGATGGGGGCAATTTTCTCTCTGCATTTCCTCAATATGGGTTGCACTTAAGAGAACTGATTAAATGGATTATAAGAAATGGATTGTGAAGTGTGTGTTGCCGTGATGGGAGGGTCACATTCAGAATTACAGTACAGATCAGCATGAAGAGTTCTCACTGCAAGGCTGTTTCCCATCTAATTTATTTCCTGTTACATTTGAGTCTGTCGCAGGCTGTCACTGAGATGAAACACACTGTTCCTTCTCTTGGGTGGTTACACATCTACACATCTTATTTGCTGTGTACTAGTTAGGATAGTTAGATTAAACCACTGTGTCTTTACTTGCTTGCTTACCGCACCGAAAACTGGTCCACCACAATAAGGGGTCTTGCTCTTTATTCATGTTAACCATGCTGGTTGGAACATCCACGGATCCAGGGTAGCTGGTTCAATCCTTAGTTTATGAGGAGGTGTTTTCTCCAGTTTCCTCCCACCAACCAAAACATCCCTTATACAGTGATTAAGTAGTCCAAAAATCAATGAAATTTCAGTATATGCTCAATCCTGGACAGAGTCACAGTACCACTGATGTGAGGTGGGAATACACTCAATGTACTGAAGTCCTCAAGAGTTAAAACTAAGAAATAAAAACTACCTCTATTTTTGTGGACCTAAATCCATTGATATCTAGTGCACATGTAGTTCAGTACTACTGTATAAAAGGCTTAAATGCATTGTGACAAAGTATTCCATATTCTAAACGAGCAACTGAAACAAGTCTTAAAATCATAAGTGCTTATATTTAAACAATATCACACAAGGAGGGTAGACATATGCACTGGCTGTGATGCGGTTGTAGGCGCAAGAGCGCAACCCAACTCGCCATATCCGTGCTGTATCCAGCAATACAGCACCACCTCGAGTGTAATATTGCTTTTATACAACAATTCGAGGAGTTTTGTATTCTTACCTGTCCTATGTAGCCAAAAAGTGAGGACAATAAACCATGGAGTTGGTGGACAGTCCTGTAAATCTCTTTATATTTCTCTTTATATTCCTACCTTTATATATATATATTTTAAATATTTTCCAATAATCCCGCTTTAGAAAATCAGCTCTGTTAACTTCTGAGGTCCGGGGTTAAATCCCAAATAGTGTTAAATAGAAACCTACTGTGCTAGGGTGTACAGTAAATTGGCGATTTAGAATTCAGCCTTGTTTTGGAGCTAGTTAATTTTGTATCCATAAATAATAGAATACTGATTCAAAATCTTAGAAGCAATTATTGAGAAGCCAAAGTGTTGATATGTTTTCTTGCTTAAGGTGCTTCTGTGGCTGGTTTGGAATGTATGTTTTTGTCATGTAGCTGCTCTCTCCTCAGTATGGCGGACCATACAGACCTACTTTTCACTCAGCCTGCTACCAACACCTTGGACACAGAGTGTTTCATATAGTTAACCTCACAGTGAACTTTCCGTCCATTATCACACTCCTGGGATGCCTCTTGTCCAATCGGATTGCTTGGTTGGAACTAATTGTTGTTTAAAAAGTGCATGTGCATATATGAACTTTTGTGTGTATGTGTGTGTGTGTGTGTGTGTGTGTGTGTGTGTGTTTGTATAAGTCAGGTTTTTTGAGGAATAAATTTGGCACCTGAGAGCTGATCAGCAACTGCTTTTATAAAATGCAATTTCATGTGCTATAGCGATAAAGAGCAACTTGGAAAACCAACAAGCAATGTCTCTAAGAACGAAAAAAAGAACTCCTGACTTATCAAAGAACACCCACATGGGCAAATAATTTGCTGCACTTTAAACTCATTGTGAACGCAGTCGAACAAAATGAAAGAAAAACTGTCACAAGCAGCCAAAGTGTGATGTGGGCTTCAGCGAACGACCTTGTGCAAACAACTTGCATTAAAACTCATAATAACGCCTAAAAGGAAATGAACTTGTTGTTACGGTTGTTACTGATATTGTGATATTTACTGAAACTTGATATTTTCATCATAATACAGATATAGATATGTATCATAATATTCATTATGGAATGGAACACAGAACAAGCGAGCCACATTATTTTAAATGTTGCGAAATTAGATACATTACTTATTTAATTTATTGTTTACCCCATTTGAATGTCTATTAAAAACGCAGGGAACACAATTAGAAACATTGCATGAACTAATTGTGGACTTGATTTTGTAAAATGTCAATGTAATCAGTACCAGCATCCACTCTTCTGAGAAGGCTTTCTTCACTAAGCTTTGTACGTAGCATGTACAGTATGTGGGGATTTGTTTATTCAGCTAAATTTATGCTCAAAAGCATGAGTGAGGTCAGAGACTGAGGGTGGATGAGGAGCCCTGGGTTGCACTTGTTCCAGTTGATGCAGTTTAGTTCATGCTTGTTCAAGTTCAGCGGGGTTTAGGCTATGGTTCTGTGCAGGGCAGTAAAGTGCTTGGCAACATGTCTTCATGGACCTTACTTTGTGCAGTGGGACATTGTCTTACTGGAACATGTTTGGGCATCTTATAGTTCCAATGAAGGCCTGTCTAGGAGTGGGACAAAAGTTAAATACCAACAAGCTATGACATCAACACCACCACCAGGTGAATTAAATAACACTGATTATAGCAGTAAAGTGGCAACAGGATCATGTACAACCAAATCCTGTCTACTCTTGCTGGGACCAAAGGCCAAAATATATGGTCTAATCCCACAGGAAGGTCTAATCCCACAACCGCTGAAAAAAGTTAGCGCTGGCCACTGCAGAAATATTTCAAAACACCCTGAGCACCACAACCCACCCCACGTGGGGCACCGCAGACAAAAAGCCTGCCGACCCGACCTCCTCACATCCAAATTCCATTGAGCACCCATCAGATGTGCCAGATAGACAAGTCTGATCTAGTGCCAGACAACATAGCACACCCCCAGACGTCCCATGGTAATGTTACATAAAGTTATGGCTAATCTGTGCGTGGGAGGTAAATGCTTATGTGCCCACATACTGTTGGCCGTTTACAATTACAACATTTGGCAGATGCCCTTATCCAGAGCGACTTCCATTTTTATCTCATTATACATCTGAGCAGTCGAGGGTTAAGCGCCTGGATTAAAGGTGAAACACTGGTAACTAGGTGGAGTTGGGTTTTAAACCCAGGACCTTCTGATCAGTATCAGATGCCTTAAACACTGAGCTACCCCTGCGCCTATTGTTTATAGATTATCATTGTGTTGTCAACATACTGTACTGTAAAGTCATACTAACATTAGAAAATGTACTGTTATGTAGGCATTGTTTATAGTTTTAGATACCATATTTTTATTTACTCAGCATAAGATAGGGTATGGTTGTGGGGTTTGGATCCTATTCCAGGAAAATCAGGGCAGAAGCATGTTAAACCCTGCATGAGGTGCCAATCCATCACAAGGCACAGACACACACTTGCGACCCAGTCATACACTACAGGCAATTTGGAAACCAAGCCTACATCACATGTCTTTGGACTGTCAGAGGAAACCAGAGTGCCTGAAGAAAACTCACAAAGCACAGGGAGAATATGCAAAGTCCATGGACACAGACTGGAGGCGAAATTACAAGCCCTAAACCTCGAGGTGCGAGACAACAACATTAACCAAATGTACTGTACACAGACATGGCAGGTTTTGGCCACAGTCTGAGATTTCCTTTTGTGCCGCAGTGTCGGTGTTGTCTCCAAGCAAAACGCAATACACTCCAGGATGACACCGATGTCAACAGTGATGTTCCAGCATGACAACTATAGGGTGCAAAGGGCCACGTCTGTGTGTGACATGTTTGACAAGCATGATGAAATGTGGAGACACTTTGACTGGCCTGCAAAGTCACCAATCTGTTAGAAAATGCATTTGGAACAGCAGGTGGAAAATCCAGAATAATCACACACAGACTGAATCTAAAACACACCCAGTTAGTGGAGGAATGGGCTAGAACTGACATGAAGACACTTTCAGTGGGATTTTGGAATCCTAACACATCATGATTGGTGCTGCCTTGTTAAAAAAGGACACATGAAGTGTGTGAATCAATTTTTTTTCCACAGCCATTGTGGTTCAGATTTTGACCCGTTTTTCTTACGTGATTCAGAAGCAGTGACAGTGATGTGGAAGAAACACTGCAGCTGAAATTCGCAGCATGATCTTGAGCATCCGTACACCCGCTGCATTTCTTCGCTTTAAAAGCCGCACAAAAAAAACAAAAAAACCACACAGTCTCACACACACCAGTTATGTCTGTTTCTATATGGAATGGACTCCACATGCCTTGCAGCAATGTGTGCCATGCTGGGAAACTAGTGTACCACTCAAATGCTATTAATGTGTTCAATCCGAGCAAATGTGTTTCTTAATCCACCACCATGTGATGCTGTTAGTCACAAGAGCAGCTTCGGGGTCTTTCACATAGGTCCCTCTTCCAAAAAGCTTTGAATCTGAGCATCATAAAGTCAGCGTGATAATACCAAGGCCATAACGGAAGGTTTCTGCATTTGCCAAGAGATGCAAAGCACTACAAAATGATAACATAAGAGAAGATTATCACAATTCCAAACTGACAACGAAAAAATGCAGAGAAATGAAAAAGGAAAAGTTTCCCCACAATGAAAATTGTTTTTTTTTTCCTTTTCATGGCAGAAACATTTCTGACACAACCCTCACATTCTCAGTACAAGTACAGTATGATCTGCTTCCAGTGGCTGGGTTTGGGATATGCTGGGAATCAAACCTGGGATTTGGGCATGGCAAGCGAGCCACCAATGTCCATCCAGAGGCAACTGATGTCTTTGTCTTTGAAACATATCCTGCTGACATAGATACTCAACTTTAGCACATCCAGCTGTGGGATTAACAGACAGTTATAAAGCTTTATTTGTAAAAAAAAATTCAGAGAGGCACTGAGCCTAAACGATGAGCATTATTTAATAAACAGATTGTGTTCGTATTTTGGCACTGAGGTTGTGGTGGCATACATTATCTTTTTACCCGAGCAAATAAAGTTTGTTTAAGCTTAAGTTTAAGCTTTGTGTACGATCGCTTTCCGCATGGATAGTTTGAAAGGCACCTTGATTAACAACATTGTTGAGTTAGCAGCAAAATGCCCTGCATTTAAATACATTTAACATAAATGATGACATCGCTAAAGCTCTAACATATTCCCCTGAATATTTTAATGAACCATAAATAAACAATTTAAAATTTTTACACACAATAAAACATAATTGCTAACACGCAGCTATACACACAATTCAAAACCAAATGTTTAAGAGGGATGCAACCAGTGCAAAAGGAAAGCAGGGAAAGAAGGAAAAAGGGAGGTAAAACAATATAGCAGATAATAAAAAGTGATGAAAGCAACAATGAAAATGAATAAATAATGAAAGTGTAAACAGATAAAAGGGAAAGTGGGTATTGAAGGTGAGGAAAGGAAAAAAAGTTGAAGGTAAGAAAACTTGGTTACAAGGGAAAGAAAAGCTCGTAAGGCAAAAAAAGAAACAGAAATGAGGGTGAAACAGAAAATGAGGCTGAAAGATAAAGTAAAGAATTAAAAGAAAAATATAAGTAAGTAACAGCTTAAGGAAAGAAAGATAAATGGGGAAGAAAGAAGGATAAAACTGAAATGAATGGGGAAAAATAAGCAAGGGAAGAAAATAAGGGAAAGGGACAGAAGGAAATGGCTGGTGAGAAAAAAAGAAAAGGAAACAAAAAAATGTAGGCAAAGGAGACAAAACAAAGCACTCAGGGATGAACAAAGGAATAGACAATTAAGTAAATTGGAAGGAAAGAAGGAAAAAGTAGTGGAAGAATGTAACGGACTGAGACAGACATATTTCTGTGGCGTGTTTTCAGGAAGCTTTACACTGAGCAGCCCACCTGCAGCGGAATATGTTAATGAGGAGCTTCTGCTACTGGAGCTCAATGTCTGGAATATAGAGCAGTGTGTAGACTAGTGTGTAATGTATAGAACGGCATATAGTGTATATAGGGCAGCATGTGTAGAAGTTAGTACCCCCTTTTTTTTAATTCTATGTGTTTTTGTTTATGTAAAAACATAATAAACATCATAAACAGCTGATGATAAAAATCAACTGATTGTAGCAGGTCTCAGGATTAATCGAATACAACCTCTGCTGACCAACAGCATATAACGTTTTCATGCCATTATTTATTTAACAAAAATATTTTTTAAAAAAAGAAAAAAAATTAGGCAATTTTAATTATTCCATTAAGGCTTCCACAGGATTTAAGATGGTAGTTGCAGCCAGGTGTTACTAAGCATCAACCCTTGGTTAATTGATGATCAGCAGGCGCGCAGACGTCTATAAGCAGAGGTTTTGGTCTGGAGCATTCAGCTGTGTTTTTACACAATGCCAAGAGGGAAAGACATTATCAATGGTCTTACGGAAGCAATTTTAGCTCAATCTGGAAAGGGTTATGAAACTATTTTCAAACAGTTTGGAGTCCAACATTCTACAGTGGGAAAGATTACTGTGTTATTGATCAGAATGGCGGGGGTTTAAGCCCCAGCACCGGCACTGTTGAGCCCCTAACCTACTAGAAAAGCACTTAACCCTGTCTGCTTCAGTGCTCGAGTGGCACTGTATCCTGGCTGACCCTGCGCTCTGACCTCAGCTTCCTAATTGGGATATGCGAAAAAAATTATGGTACATGTGACAAATAATTGAATCTTAATTATTAAAAATTGGAAAGCATTTGAGACATTTGCCAATCTTCCCAGGAGTGATTATCCCAGCACATTAACCCCAAGGTCAAACAGTTCAATGCTAAGAGAAATACAAAAAACTCAAGAGCTACATCTCAGACCCTACAGGCCTTACTGAGCATGTTAAATGTTAAAGTTCATGGGAGCACAATTAGAAGAAGACTGAACATGTATGGTTTGCTTGTAAGGCTTGCCAGGAAAAAGCCTCTGCTGTCTAAAAAGAACATGGAAGCACAACTGAGGTTTGCAAAACTGCATCTAAACAAACCAATACTTCTGGAACAATGACCTATCGACAGATGAGACCAAAGTGGGGTTGTTTTGGCCTTAATGCCCAGTGCCACGTTTGGCAATAACCAAACACAGCATTTCAGCAGAAACACCTGACCTGAGTGTCCAGCACAGCGGTGGAAGGGTGTTGATTTAAACTTGTTTTGCACCACAGTACCTGGGCATCTTGCAGTCATTGAGTCAAGCGTGAACTCTGTGTATACCAGAGTATTCTAGAGGCAAATGTGAGGCCATTTGTCCGACAGCTAAATCTTGGTGGAAATTGGGTCACGCAACAGAACAATGATCCTAAGCACACCAGTAAATCTACATCAGAATGGTTGAAAAATAAAAGAATCAAGGTTTTGGAATGGCCTAGTCAAAGTCCAGACCTCAACTGAATTGAATTGCTGTGGCAAGACCTTAAGAAAGCTGTGCATAAGGGAATAACCCAAAAACTGAAGCAATGTTGTAAAGAGGAATGGACCAAAACAATATGAGAGAAAGATAAAGTCATACAGGAAGTAATTACTTCAAGTTATTGCGAAAGATGGATTTACAAACTATTGAGTCATGGGGGTACTTGTTGTTGTTTTTTAATTTTTTTAATTTTAAATTTATTTTTTGTTTGTCTGAGGTTGTATTTGCCTAAAACTAAGACCCACTACAATCAGATGATTTTTACACAAAAAATATAGAATTAAAAGAGGAGCGGGATGGTGTTGTAGTGGTTAGCACCGTGGCCTTGGACATCCCAGGTTGAGGATTCAATTCCTGCCTCGGGGCTGTGTGCATGGAGTTTGCATGTTCTCCCTGTGCTTGGTGAGGCTGTAATGTATAGATTAACATAGAGAACAAAGTATAGTGTATAGAGTAGCATATAGTGTGTAGAGAGCAGAGTATATTTTGAAGAGGCACCTATAGTGTATAGAGTATAGTGTATAATGCATCGAGCAGCATATAGTCTATACAGCAAAGTATAGCGTAGCGCTGAGAGCAGAGTAAAGTGTCTAGAGCAGCATATACTATGTGGACTAGTGTGTAATATACTGTATAGAACAGCATGTAATGTACAGAGTACAATGCAGAGCTTAGTATACAGTATAGTATGAAACGCTGAAAAGAAGCAGTTAAATAGTTCTATCTTTAGCAAGTCTTTCTTTTCTTTTCTTTTTTTTTCTTTTTAAAACAGGTTGCCGTTTACCATGGCTACTTGGGGGAGGTAGCATGGCTTTTTACTTGCTTCCTTTACTTATTGCTTTTAACAGCTAACATCAGAACTTTGCTTTTATCATCAGCTCCATTAGCCCAAAAAAAAAAAAAAAACAGGTTTTAGTCCAAAAGCAGAAAAAAATGTTGTGATCACACTTTCACGCTCGGTGTTTGAACCTCATGTCCTTAACGGTAGTGTGTGTGTGTGTTTTTTTTCTCCTTTGCTTTCACTCTACCTGTGAAAACACCACGTCTCAGTGTGTATAAGTCACAGAGTAATGTGAGAAGTTCTACACACTGATGATCTGTACTTTTATACTGTAAGATTTCACACTTCATGAGTCTCCACAGAATTAAAATGACAGCTCATACTGTAACTTGATAGGCTTTTTTGTTGTTTTTTTAACCACTGAATATTGTGCACCTTGATACTTTGGAAGATAACATGCAGTCATCATGTAGCATATCCTTTGTTCTGAAGATTAGCTTTCATAGGTTTGAAGCAAAGACATAATTATGTAAAGTGTTCTCTGCAAAATGCACTCGCTTGAATGAAAACATCACCAAAAAAAATAGAACAAGTGAAGAAAAGCAAGATGATTGATATGTCACGGCTGTAAATCGCAAAATTGAGCGGCAAGCTTTATATGAGCGTTGCTGGATTCGCCGCTTTGAACATACCGACGCTCAGCAGCGAATTTAAATAATCCTGCACTTGCATCAAACTTACCTCACTAATGTCATCCAGCAGCGTTCCAGCAGCTGTTGAAATTGTAACCCAAATAATAAGTAATGGAAAAAAGATCTGGAAAATTGCCTTATATTAAAAATAAATAAATAAATAGAACGATTTCATGGATTTTGTTTGCAAAGATTTTTTTTCTACAGAAGTTTCCACAGAACTTGGCACTTGGACATCAGACGCAAATGTACCTGAAATGGGTAGACGTGTGTAATGTTGCGATTTTCATTTATTTCACAGTTTAAAATAGTTTCACAGATTATTAAAACAGCTCTGAGGAATCATAACTTTATTTGAGATTTTTTGGATCTTTTCTGTGATGTACAGTACGAGTCAAATATTTGGACACATATTTCAGTTTATTTTCTAGGCCAATACTGGATTTTTTCTTTTTTCTTTTTTTTTAACTAGGAAATAAGAAGTAGTTAATTTAGACTTCATTTCCAGCCTAAAAAATAATCACCAATGAACAGCAGCGCAGATTAGAGCCGTTACAGTATGTTAGGCTTTACAGGGGATACGTAGCAGACACATCTCAATATCAACTGTTCAAAGCAGATCATTGCATATTCTTGATGCCTTCAGCATTGTTGTATAATGTGGACATAAACAAAAATCAAGAAAGAACATGGAAATAGAAGGTGTATCCAAACCATTTATATTAGACAATTTTTTATTTAATTATTATAAAATACCCAAAAATGTATGTACATTTCAACAGTTGTTTTTTATGCCCTTTTTTAAGACTGGAATTTAATTACAGTATGGCAGCAATGTGTAGTATTAAGTTTCCTCTGTTTCATCATGTGACCGTGATTTTTTTGTGCTTATACTTTTCATGTTAAAGTGTGTGTCCCCCCCCCCCCCCCCCCCCCCCGTAAAAAGTTATTTTTACATAGATTTATGAAGTTATTTACATTTTTCAAAAGTTTTTAAAAAATGTTGACACTAGTAAGTTGACACTCTGGAGAACTTACATATAGTACATACAGTATAAAATTGAGTAAATAGGCAGTTAGAAATTCCATTAAATACAGTCAGTGCCATACTAGTTGGTTTTTGATTGATAGGGTGCCAGTAATTTTGAATCGAACGAAGACTCTATCACGGCACGATGTCTCAGCATGACTGGTTGAATGGTTTGCGGCCTCTATTATTTTAATTTTTTTTTCTGTTTACAATGGGTTTTTTCCCCTTTGTATGGATGTTCTTAGTGAAGCTGCCAGATTGTAAGAAGAGCAATTAAAAAAATTTTTTTTTTACTTAAAAATCCCTGAGCCGATATTTATTCAAAGCACCTGAAGCATTGTTTGAACACTTCTGTTGGGCTAACGTGTACTATTTTACTTCCGCTGCTCACTTTTTAACTTGTTCGACTTGCAGATTTTAGAAGCACTGGTGTAGAGTACGTCTCTCTTTGGGAGATATTATCCATCACAGTAATTTGTCTTGGTTTGAGGCGGTAGTGCTTGTTAATTAGCACAGATTTCCCTTTAGCCGTTTAGCTGTCATACCGCCATAGATGTTGGCTTCTAGCATTATCCCAGAAATAGCATCTTCAGCATGGAGACAACACTTTAACCCCATATGTCACTCTGCAAGCAGCTTCACTGGTGTTATCTAATTAATATCTGATGCATGTTATTGTCAGTGTAATTTCAAGATGAGATAAACTGATTGGCAAACAATAAAAATTTCGGGACAAATACGTTGACAAAATAATCCTAATTGCTCTAATAACTTTGTGTCATCAATTAATTAGCACATTTGTTTCAGAAATATTACAATATATTTGAGTGTTGGGAAGATATATTTACTGAAGATCTTAGTCTCAGTGAAGGAGGTGTGGCATTTGTTCCTGTCAGCCTCTGTGAAGGAGGTGTAGCCTCTGTTTCTGACAGCCTCAGTAAAGGAGGTGTGGCATTTGTGCCAGTCAGTTTCAGTCAAGTACAGTAGGGATAACTGCAGGCTGGAGCAATAGAAAGGTAGGGGGCGTGCCGAAAGGTAGGGGGCGTGCCGAAAGGTAGGGGGCGTGTCGAAAGGTAGGGAGTGTGTCGAAAGGTTTCTCATTGGTGAAAGGAGCTTCTGCGTTGGCCAATCAGCGTGCCGAAAGGTAGGGGGCGTGTCGAAAAGTTTCTCATTGGTGAAAGGACCTTCTGCGTTGGCCAATCAGCGGTGATTTTATTTATATGTCAGTAGCTTTAGTTTAGCGTGGAAGAACATGGCGGCGGTAAGGCCTGGTGTGGTTTTTCTTTTTTTTTCATCATTTAATTGTTCGTTTAATTGTTGTCGACAGACACATATTACTGTGAGACGAAACACGGACAGGTTGTGAAGACAAGCTCTTAAACGGAGCAGCTCTGCCTCCACATTTGGAACTAAATAAATGTTTTATTGGCTAAAATT
>JAQMYG010000002.1:25010468-25020861 GCA_030014215.1 Clariallabes teugelsi | reverse complement strand
TCTGGGCATCCCTGCTGAAGCTGCTGCCCCCGCGACCCGACCTCGGATAAGCGGAAGAAAATGGATGGATGGATGGACAATGCTAAGAGAACTCAAGGGATTGGGAGTGAATAGCCGTATAGCCTTCAGAAAACCACTTATCAGTGAGGCTGATCAGAAAAATGGCTTCAGTTTGCTAGGGAACATAAAGAATGGATTGTGGAGCTTTGTGGAAATGTCATGTGATCTGATGAGTCCAGATTTAACCTGTTCCAGAGTGCGGTCTGCATCAGGGTAAGAAGAAAGGTGGAAGACGTGATGCACCCATCGTGTCTGGGGTTGCTTCTGTTGGTCAGGTCTAGGTTCAGCAGAATCACCAGGTTTTTCCCCCCCCATCAATGGATGTTTTCAAAATATTTCAAGATGATGAGGCGAGGATTCATCGGGCTCAAATTTTGAAATCGTGGTTAATGGAGGATCCAAACACAGAGTTTAGATCTTAACGGATGTGCTGGAGAAGGCTCCACGTCTGTAATCACAGTAATAGGCAGTCCTATTAAATATTAGAGTATGCGGAAGTGTAGTTTTACTGTGTGTCAGGGCACATTATCCTGCTGGAAGAGGTAACTGTTATTAGGGAATACCATCGTCACAAAGATGTGTATTTTCCTTTAATAATGTTTAGGTAGGTATCGTACTAACACATGAATCTCCAGAGCCAAGGTGTCTCGGCAGAACATTGCCTTGATCATCACACTGCATCTGCTGGTTTACCCACTTCCCATAGTGCATTATGGTGACATCTTGTCCTCAGGTACTCACTCACATACACACACATAAACACGTGGTTGTCCACATGATGTAAAAGAAAACACATCACACAAGCCCACCGTCTTCCATTGCTCTGTGGTCCACTTTTGATGCCCATTTTTGGCATATGGACAGGGGTCAGCATGGGCATTCTGATCTGCTTCTGGTTATGTACCTCCATACTGTACACAACACACTGCGCTGCATCATCTTTTGTGACACCTTTCTTTCGTAGCCAGCAATAATCTTTTGCAGCAGTTTGTGCTGAAGTAGCTCTCTGTGGGATCCACCCAGGCAGATTTGCTTTTGCTCCTGACATGCATCAGTGAGCCATGGGTGCCCATTATCTTGTCAATGGTTCACTGGTTGTCCTTTCTTGGAAAACTTTTGGTAGTTATTAACCACTACATACTGTACCAGGAGCATTCAACAAGACTTGCTTTGGTTTGAAAACAAGCATGTGTTTGTATTTTATTTATGATCATTTTCTGATGCAGTATCAAAAAGGCATTCATCATTCTTTTGCCAATGTTAATTACAGTAGGTTGCAGTACACCTTCACAGAACGAATTCATAGCCATTATTTTGACACATTATTTAGTTGTTTATCCAAAGATCCATTTTTTTCTAGGACAGAAAATTGGGGTTAAAATCATCTAGTTTACTGTACATGCAACATAAGAGAAGAATTAGTCATTTTTTCGTGTTATGTACATGTTTTAATATGTAAAAACAAGAGTTTACAAGTAAACCTGTACCTACAAAGCAATTCAGGGCATCATCAGCTACAAAAGTGTAGACTGGGGATTCCCAAATTAAGGTTTTACGACTCTTCATGGCCCTACTTGATGTAATCCTACAAATGGAGTTGCGAAAGAAACCCACAATCTCCACTTTTTTCACCCCTTGCTTTATCTTACCAATTAATATTTCTACTTCAAACATGACAGACGTGGACTTTTTTCCTGACATACCATCTTACAAATTTTTACATTTTAAACCATACACAAGTCCATAAGATGCCCAATCTGTGTGTGTGTGTGTGTGTGTGTGTGTGTGTGTGTGTGTGTGTGTGTGTGTGTGTGTGTGTGTGAGAACAGTGCTGGCTGGCCTTTCTGTATACAGTACGCCAAGTATAAACCAGAACTACCAAACCTCTGGAATTTTTTAGAAAAAGTAGATGGCTTTTAGTTTTTTAGTCTAACTAATGCATGATGGTGTGAATTTAGATAATCCTATTCCATCAAATACCTTGTGGCTATAAAAGTGTGTTATATACACTATATAGACAAAAGTATTTGGCCAAACCTGTTCATTATTGAATTCAGGTGTTTCAGTCAGGCCTCTTATCTCCACTGATGGGCAATCTTAATACTTCTGCTGATGCGTTAACCATTGAGACAATGCTACGCTTTTAACTTTGTGGCAACAGTTTGAGGAAGACACTTTTCTATTCCAACATGACTGTGCCCCAGTGCTCAAAGCAATGACTATAAAGACATTTGATGTTTGAAGAGGTCGGTGTGACTTGACTGGCCCACACAGAGCCCTGTGACCTTAACCCCATCGAGCACCTTTGGGATGAACTGGAACAGAGATTGCGAGATTCTTATTCAACAGTGATGCCTGACCTCATGAATGCTCTATAGAATAAATGTGCAGGAATTCCACAGAAAAACTCAAAATTCTTGTGGACAGCCCCCCATGAAAAGTGGATGGTGTTATAGCTGCAAAAGCAGGACCAACTCCATATTAAAGTATATGTATTTGGATACAATGTCATTGCAGGTTTAGCCAAATACGTTGCATATAGTGAAGATCAGAAGCCAGACAACAAAATGGCATACTGTATAACAGTACATAATGAAATTACTCAATGATTTGGTTTTGGTTTGTTTTTTTTAGACATAATTGGTCAGGAGGTTTTAAATTGGTATATGTTTTATAGTTTACTAGTAATTTCCTTACTGTAGAGTTTTAGGGGCAGACCAGTAAATTACCACAAATCTCTTTCTTATCCTCTCTGTGAATATTATTCTTATTAAGCATTCTGGTTTTTGCCGGATAAATAATACCAATCATGGCCAGGAGAAAGGACTTGTGAGAGTTGGAAGTGACATTTTTTAATAATCTTAAAAAGGATGATGGTTTCTTTTTTATTTTTGAGTATAGTGTCCCAAGAACTCTTGACGATTTTTCCCCCAAAGATTTTAACAATAAAAACCAAAAACTTGGAAAATTATTATTATTATATATTTTTTTTGCCACTCGAAACTTTGCATTCTTGTATGTTTGGTCAATCTACATAACTTTGAGACTGCCGCGATATCTGGAATGATACTAACCCTAATTAGGTTGCTGCTTTGTGTAGTTAAAAATAGTTTCTTATCATATTCTCATCTGGAGCAGTGCAGGACATCAATGCGTACCCAAAAGGCAGAGCAGACTTTTTTTGTGTGTCTAATTAAGAGCCAAGCAGTTGTCGTGCGTCTGCTGTCCTTCTCCAGATGCCTGAGTTTATAATGAACAGCTTTTATGATGAATGTGTGTTCAGAGCCTGTGTGTCTCGGATCTGCCAGATCTAATCCTAATGAAACTGTCTTAGTCTCGTCCAGCTTTCTTGGAGCAAATCACTGAGATGTGAGATGTGTGTGTGTGTTCTAGCAGACTATAGAAAGATTCCTGGTGGGATGAGAAGCTTTATAAGAAATAGAAGTACATTATTATATGAAGATCCAAAAGATCTGCAGACTTATTTATTAAATATTTTAGTAAAGATTTTAAATTTGTAATGATGATTTAAAAAACACCTCATAGGCATCTGGTAAATACTCCAATAATGCACCTTAGCCAACCCAGTGTTAACGTTAACTCCTCCTCCTCCTCCTCCTATTATAGGGGGCCATTTCTTTTGTTCTAATTGACTAGATTTTTTTTTTTGGGAGGGTGGGGGGGAATATAAACAAGTTACATTTTTATACATACATGGTACTGTACACTATTATTTTTTTTCTTCTACCCATTCCCCTTCCCCATCCCACAAACAAAAGATTAGTAAAAAAAAAAAAAGTATTAGAAAAAGAAACTAAAAAAGAAATCTTTTATTACAGATCCAATTTATCTGCATCTATATTTTCAAAGTGGCTCATAAACGGTTGCCAGACATTATAAAATTCCTGAGAGGATTCCTTTATGGAATAGCGTAATTGACTAGATAGTCTTATTTCATTTAAATTATGATACATTTCAATGTCATTATTGAGGTGCAGACTGCAAATATTTTCCTATCCAATGTGAAAAACAATACTGAGATCCAAAACTAGCTTCCTAATGTTGTATGTGCATAATAAAAAGACACGATTCAAGTTATGAAACTCAGATTGAATGCCATAAAAAAAAAAGTCCAGCACAAGAATGAGCTCAGAAACAGTAAACAGAGGAACAGTAAACAGCACAGTCTGGTCGAGAAGACTCACAGTCCAGATTCTATTCCTGACAGCCTGCAAGAAGAAGAAAATGCATTGAGCACATTACTTTGAGTAACAAATTCTAATCCTTATAGTTTTAACTGTTTCTTTTAGCCAGATTAAGGGTTTTAGTCTCAGAAAATAATGATAAAACAAATGGTAACTTAATTTCTGTTGATATGGAAGCACATTATAGTTGTAGCTAGCTACAATCACACTTGTTAACTTTTAAAATATTTTTTTTGATGTTGTGACAGCTAAACTAGCTTGCCAACAAAACTTGATAATGAGCCAGTCTTCTATAAATTCATTCTACCCATCACTCTCTCCTACCCACGCTTACCACGCATGCGCAGACCAAAACTATGTCATGCTTTAGCACCCCGCCCATAAATCCATGCTACTCCTTTAAGTGATTTGTAGATTTAGAAAAAGATAGTTTTTTTTTTTTTTTATTGTTTGTGTTTTATTGCACATTTTTTAATGTAAAAAAAAGGCTATCAGTGTTAAAGCGATATCACTACCCGATACAATATTATAACACCTAGTTGCCTAATCAAATATCCCTATTTGATATTGAGTTTCTTTCCAATTTTGTTAACATTTAAAGACCTTGAACCTTGATAAAAGTTTTTATAGCTTTGCTTTATTCAAAAGCTTCACAACTGAATTGAATAAATGTAAATAAATGTAGCCTCTTCCTTGTATTAGGTTTCTCTCTTAAAAACCAAGAGCAGCATTTCAACAATACAAACTAACTTCAAATACAAGAGTGTAACATTTAACCTAAATTAAATTAAACAGAAGCTTTATTATTATTTCTAAACAAAGTTTGCAAATAATTCAATGATGGCAATGTGGGAATAGTTTAGAGTGTACCATTACAAAGACACGGTCAAGTTTTACCGCCTCAAATGCCTCCAAAGTTGTGCGCAGTTACAGTATGAGCATGCGGGCAAGTGCAGCTTTTAATGGGCGTGGATTCCGATACTAGTTCGCTTGCAGAGTTTGGAGAAAAAGGCAGATTGGAGGCTTTTTAATACATGCAAGTTTTGATAATGTAAGACAATAAAAGTTTGTTTCTTTTGCACCACAGAGAAGTTTGCGCACTTGGCACAGAATCGGTTATATGACCAAAGTGATCAGTCATGCCTGATCAAGCTCAAAAACAACCAATTCCAGTCACTGGCTGACTGACAGGTGCATCTCTAGTATAAATGAAATAAATAATTTAATAATACATTTTGAAGTCAATGTGGCGATACATGAATCAGCACACAAAAGGAATGTGATTTTTAACTTTCACCATCTCTAATATTGTTGTAGCGCTGCAACCATTAAAAACTATAGGTATGATATATTGAGTAAAGAAGCGTGGACTGATGTAACCTTAAATTTCTGCTACTGGTAGGAAATCCTGGCAAGGTATGAAAAAAATTATAGCGCACCAGCATCTGTGCTCTTCACCTGTGGTTTGGCACACCCGGTCGTGCTTTACTAGCAGCTTAATTAACTGTCACAGAATTAAAAGAATTTACTTCAAGTGAAAGCTTACCTGAAAACCACTAATGTCGTGGGAAATCACCGTCTTTCCCTCATGTGGGTTGTGTGAGGATTAGTACAGAAATTCTTGTTCTTGCAGTTTTGTTTGAGCTAATATAATGAAGTTCAGCCTGTCAGCAATTCAAAATGAATCCCCCCCCCAGAGAATGGTGAATTTACCCATCACAGTGGCATAGAAACCCCACCGCCAACTAGTGGTTTGGCTGTGTAAGTGCAAAGTGGCATAGACACATCAGCGCACAAGTATAAATGCTCACAAGGCCATAGGCTCTTCGTTGACTTGACACAGCAGCATAAATCAGCCTGCACAAGCAGACGTGCTCAGTAGCGGTTTCTGGTAGTGGCTGACCCTAAGCCGACCTAGCTGAGACTTTTGATGAGCTGGGAAATAGAGCATTACACATCAGACGGTCCAACAATGCTTGTGAGATGCTATAATTAGGAGTTCGACGAGTCACTCTGAGGCCGAGACATACTATACTGTATGTGCTGTCTGCGTACTGTACTTATCTAAAATACAGCACTTCCAGTGCATGTGTTCACTTTTAATTTACGCATAATTAACACTGTGACTTAAGAATCGTAAATAGGAACAAATCAAGTACCTATTCATAAACATAAGCTTAAATTTATGTTTAAAAAAAAAACTGATACAGAAAAGTAGTCAGAGAGAACAGATTAACAACATTACAACTTCACCATACTTTAAGGTGTCCACAGTAGCGTATCTAGGTTTTTCCACTTCGTCTCCAATTCCCCAAGGTTAAGAGGGTCCATCTGATAGACTTGAAAATCAAAAATCTTTCATAAATCTTTAGTTGGAATCAAGTCAGAAGACAGGTCATGCAAAGCTTTCCTTGAGTTATTCTGGCTGTATATTTGGAGTCGCTGAAGATCAATCTTCTCAGTTTCTTGGCTGATCTGTTCTGTTCCATCTCTTCATTCATGTTTGCTTCAATTTGCAGAGAAGTCGGTCCATGTCATGATACCCCCAACTCTGTGTACTGCGTATCTTCTTTCTCCAAACATGATGAGCTGAATTATTGCTATTTGTTAATTCTAAACCAGAGTATCATTCCAAAAGAGTTTTGATTTCACTGGATGCTTTTAGTCATACATCTATGTGCTTCATCTTTTAACAGAGGAGTTCAGTGCAAGGATCAGGAACAGAGTTGGATGTAGTGCAGTTTGTTGATTTCAGGCATCAACAAACTGCACTACATTCTTTTCAGATGACCTCTGGCTTTTTTCTTATCTTCGTTATCATAGTCTGAGTGCATGTTGTGAAATCTTGAAATCAATGTCGACTTGGTTCATTTTGGTGCATTTGATTTCTATTTAAGGTTGGTCAGTTTTCTACCTGCATATTATCAAAACCAGTTGCACTGACTGAGATGTTTACAGTCTTTGTTAAATATGGTTTTATACTGCTGAGGACTTTTGTTCTCGCTCTTATAACACCTGGTGCAATTTATATGAGAAAATTTTTTTTTCTAGCGTTTATATCTTAAACCAATTTATTTTATGGAACTTTTACCTATATATTTTTTAATATACTGCTTGAATACACTCTCTCCCTCACTCTTCATCCACAAGCTGTGATATTGGGTTGACTCTTTATAATGCTGTGAGTTTCTCCTTATTGTTCCACCTCTATTCATTCTGGGTCCTTAAGTTTATTCCATTGTGGTAGTTGAGCTGCTCAGTGGGGTAAAGCCGCCACATTACGTTACAGGTCCTACAACTCCTAAATCCCTCGCTGTTGGACACTTAACCCTGCATTTCAGGTTCCTTGCACCTGAAAAGAGCCCCTCTGGAGAAGCATGCTCAGCAACCCTGGCAGGATTAAATAAAGGTTATGAAAAGCATGCTGGCCAGAGACTATTGATTGATGGAGATAATGCTTATCTGATGTCTTGATGGCCCACCTTTTGGGCCTTTAAATGTCCTTGGAGTAAAAGCAAAACTAACGATCGCTGTCTGCCCGCTCCAGTCCTGTGGAGCACTCAGGAAATGTTTTCTCACTGAATAACAGAAATCCATATGCTCCATCTCCAGAGCTCGAGAGAACTTATTGAATTGGACACAAATGCTGTATGACAAAAAAAAATTGCAGCTGTGTAAATGCAACTATCAGGTGTAAAACTGTCTTATTGGTTCTGGTGAAAAGTTTAACGAGTATGTGATATGGAACCTGATAAAATATGTGATTGAACACAAACATTAGGTGTACACAAAAAGTGTAATCTATAACCAGAACAAAATGTCTGTGTGTGTATATATACAATATGGCTGTGTGTGTGTGTGAGTGATATGTATCTATGTACGTATGTATGTGAGTACATATATGTATATGTATATTTATATTTATATTTATATATATGCTATTTTGCTTTTACACGTGTCTGTGTGTGGCTGTGTATACGTGTGTGCATAAACAAACACACCGATCTACCATAAAATTACGACCACTGACAGATAAATTGAATAATGTTAATGACCAATTATACACCAGTAGGCTGGGGACAGGATCATTGGCACCCAAGGCTAATCCATGCCCGCATATACCTCAAGATAGCCCATTCAATCCAATCCAGGAGACATGCCAATGCTGCACAAGTCAGCAAAAAAAGTTAATGCAGGCCATGATAGAAAGTCACCAGAACACCCATTGCATCACAGCCCACCGTGCCTGGGCCGTAACAAAGAGCCCAATGTGACAGACCTTCCAAACTTCCAAAAGCACAGATGGTACTGTATGTTCCAGACAAGAACAAGTCCAACACCTATCCCAACCCCTTCCAATGCCCTAGTGCCAGACACCACAGCATACCACCGGTGACCCTGCAGAGCCACGTCTCGGTGGCAAAATATTTTATATTGTAATCTCATAGCTAATTGGTGTATATATGAGGAGTGTTCAAGTCAAACTGGGACATTCGATTGTGCAGAATAACAGAACACAGTTATGAGTGTAAACACTCCCTTTATTTCTCTGTATAATCTCCTCTGCTACACTAATGCACTTATCCCAGCGTTTCACTAGTGCTTGAATAACATGAGGCTAGAAAGCTTTTTCAATACAGAATGATGGTGTAAAAAGGTTTCTGTTATGCATAGAATGTTGTATGCACTTACAGTTTGGGGTTTGTAAAATGTACTACATTTAATTCTGATGACATGGTATAGAATGACATCTTGTTGTCCTCCTGGCATCCTTGTCATTGGCTTTCTGTCTGCTGGTCCTTCCCTGGTTAAATTGTTCATAGAGCATGGGGCAGCGGTAATATTTCTGTGATCCTCTGTTAATCCGCTTGTTGCAGTTCCCACCTTAACCACAAGGTACAATATTAAATAATTATTATTTACATTATTAAATCATAATAATAATGTGGAAGATAACTGCAGCAATTACAAAATGACTAAAGAACTAGAACAGCAATCAGATACAGTACAGTATGTGTAATATCTGATTTAATGAGATTTTTTTTTTTTTTTTTAAGTCCTGGTGACTTGAGAGTGGTAACTAGTCTAAACGAGGACCTTATGATCATTAAGATTTGTTGACAGACAAAGCAATAATATTTTAATTGTTTTGCCTCTGGTCTATGTGTAGTTTCATAGATATTTAAAACACTTTATCCTGTATTAAATGTGATGGTTATGTGAAAGCTTTCACTGCTTCCTTGCATGTTGTTTTTTTAATTGTTATTCAACGTCCATATCATCCACAGTACATGGATGCCTTGGAGTTTTTTTGTTTGTTTGTTTTTAACAGCACTACAGCAAAATTCTTTATGCATTTTTTTTTGTCAATATGCCACCCAGTTGTTTTGGATTTCAAGATTATGACCAGTACACTTCAGAGGCAAATGTTTAAAGTTTAATGTTTAAGAAAAAAAAAAAGACAGTTTATATATCCTCTGAAAAACAACAGAAGGAATCGAGCACAATTAACAATATCTGTTTGCGTGGGATTCTGCTATGATAAGCCAAGGTTTTTCTTTTTTTTTTTTTGTGCCCACCACTATCCAAAAATAAGTTTCTATCCTTTCTTGTTTTGATTCTGTATGCTGGACGCGTCATTATATCTTTGAGCAGATGAGTGATGTTTTCCGATTTTTATCTTGTTATGTAACGGGGAAGACCCCAAGCCAAGTTTGTCATTGTTCCATTGATAGCGCTTGTGTGGTTGCTGTTCCATTGGCATTAGTCCTGCCTTTATGAATCAGGGGTGTTGCTCAAGTGGAGTGAATCACTACGAGACAAATTAAAATGACATGACTAGACAATGGCTGTGCAAGATTAAATGACTAAACAAAGATTCTCTGACATTCAATTTTTCAGAGAGGAGTTGGAAGGATATAGCATTGCTTAGGCAAACACTTTTGCATTACAGCGAAGCTAATTAGAGAGAAGGTTTGATGGACAAATATGCTGTAGTTTATGCACCAGCAGTCAAACCTTTGTATAATTTATAGTGCATTAGTGTTCTCTCTTATGGTGTGTGTGTGTGTGTGTGTGTGTGTGTGTGTGTGTGTGTGTGTGTGTGTGTGTGTGTGTGTGTGTGTGTG
>JAQMYG010000002.1:24970237-24996428 GCA_030014215.1 Clariallabes teugelsi | reverse complement strand
GTACAATGAAATCTCAAGACTATCAAGGGATTCTAGAGAGAAATGTGCTGACCAGTGTCAGAAAGCTTGGTCTCAGTCGCAGGTCATGGGTCTTGCAACAGGACAATGGCCCAAAACACACAGCTAAAAACACCCAAGAATGGCTAAGAGGAAATCATTGGACTATTCTAAAGTGGCCTTCTATCAATCCTATTGAGCATCTTTGGAAGGAGCTGAAGCATGCCGTCTGGAAAAGGCGCCCTTCAAACCGGAAACAACTGGAGCAGTTTGCTCATGAGGAGTGGGCCCAAATACCTGCTTATTTGAATTTCACACAAACACACACACACACACACACACACACACATTAACGGAAAGACTGTTTTGTCTGAAAAATTATCAAGGAACATCGCTAATGACACTCGCATGAGCGCATATCACTGCCGTAAAGTAAAACAAACAAACAAATGAACCTGCACTTTACCTTTGAAAGGATTCGCGACAGAGCAGTGTTTCTGTGTAGAGCAGAGAGTGTGTGTGTGTGTCTGAAGCCGAGAGGGGGTGGGGGCGATTGAAGGGGGCACGTTGTCAAATTACGTGTGCGCACACACATGTTACCCACAATTCCGCAGCGCAAGAGAGAGAAAAACCGTTGGCTCAGTTGTGCTCACGTGACGGTCGGCGTCAAAACAAGAAGCGCATGCTCACTACATGATACTCGGTGCTCGTAAACCAAGACTTGCTTGTTTTTCAAGTCAAAATTTATTACAAATCTTTGCTCGTCTTGCGGAACACTCACAAACCGTGTTTGTCGCAATCCGAGGTTCCACTGTATATGCAATATTTTCAGTGTGGAATTGAATGGGTAAAATGTCCAAAGTCCAGTATATTGTACGTGTGGAGGTGTGGGAGAAATTTGTCAGCCTCACCAGTTTTAATGAATCAGTCCGGAAAGCAGGATGATAGAAAATGGGTGTCCAATAAAGCTGTCCTGATGGTGACTAATTCTAATTTAGAAAAATCCTCAACAACAACAAAAAAAAGAGTTAATCGTCCAATACAGTGGAAAACAGCTCTGAGACAAAATGTCATTTATTCAAGTGCTGTGGCTGCGTTTCATTCCAAAGCGTACTTCACAGGGTGATCCCTAATCCCTGCTCCGTTTGCAGGGAATATCGGTGAAGGGAACTTCCCTAGACAAAACTCCCACCACTCGGAACAACTTGCAAAGTCATCAGCGTGGACGTCACTTCCTCCGTACGTTACCATGGTAACATAAACCCCTTGGATACCTGTCGTTGCTGCCATAAAAATTTCACATTAATTTCAATATTAAATATAACATAAAAAACATTAAATATTAAAAACTGATACCATTATAAAACATACTATTAAAACTTCTATAACTTGTAAATATATTATTGATTAATTAAAATAATAATTGAATAACGATGTACAGAGATTTTTTTTTTCCTGATTACTAGCCTGTATAATACTAAGGATTTCCTGATTAAATTAAAATGTACATTTTTGTGTCCTTTTAATATGATGTCATCCTCGATAATGATGATAAATGAATCCCTTTTTCAAGCTCCATTTTTTTCACGCTCCAGCAAAGACTGATGGGAATTTTTTCATTCACTTTTCCGGTGAAGTGAACACCTGTTGTTCATTCGTTCCCTACACCATTCACAGTTCCCTTTGAACTGAACATTTTCGCTCCCTGCAGTTTGGAATCATATTTAACATGGTTGAACACCCTGTGAAGTGTACTTCGCAGGGTACTACAGGCCATTTGGAATGCACCTTGTGTGTTGTCCCTCCCTCCCGGTTTGAATTTAAATACGGTCAGCTGATTTATTGGACATGTTTAAAAAGGCTTACATGCGCTTGCAGTTTTTCAGCCACATGATGGCAGAGTGGGGAAAGGGGACCGATGGACTGCCCAGAGTTAGCCAAGTGAATGGGTATACTTTATAGTGTATATTCGTGTCAAACATGTATAAGACTCACTTTGTTGGACTTAAGAACAAATCCGACTTGCGGACATGCTCCTGGAATGGAACTCATTCGTAAGTTGGGGACTTGATCTGTTATTGTCCCATTACCATTATTTGTGATGGTTTTGTTAGCAAACTTATAACATAATATTATACTCACTGCAGATCGTAGTCACGTCCTTTAGTATATGCGTATAATACTTTAGTCACATCAGCCGACACTACTGACTCTGTGTACCTAACAGTAAAAAGGCAATATACACTTTGACTTATTTTAAAATAATATATCTGCATTTACTCTGTAACTAAAGCCAATCAATGCAAAGCCGAAGCACTTCATTAGTTTGCTGTGATATACGAACTCAGCTTTCCTTACATGGCTTGAGGCAGATGTTAGCCTTGGGGCGATTCATTAAACAAGACTCTCTCCTGATTATTGTAATGGGTGACTACAGCATCCACAGCATCCTGTTAGCTAAACATGAAGTGTGTTTGCGGTTTTCCCCACGCTATACTGCAAAGTTTTAGCTGGAAAGCATCAGTACTTTAAGGTTTGGAAAGTAAAAGAAATTACATCACCTCTCTATGGCGCGTAAGCAGCAGTTTGTAGTCATGTGACTCTTCCTGGTTGGTAGCTGCGGCCTTACTTTCAGTTGTATTTGACCACTTTTTCTTTTATTCTGAGATCTGTTTGAGTGACAGTCCTGTAACCATGTGCAGTTTTGAGGAAATTGTAACAGTTATTTCAATTCAATTCAGTTCTATTTGTATTGCCCTTTTAACACTGATCATTGTCGCAAAGCAGCTTTTGAGTATCAGAAGAAAATGATGGAAATGTGTATAAAATGTAAGAAAATTTGTGTGAATCAAAATGATCAGATTGTCCCTGACGAGGGCGACAGTGGCAAGAAAGAACTCCCTGAGAGGGCAATAGAAAGAAGCCAAATGATACATGTTTAATTCTGAACATACGGTTGAGCTTTTATACGTGTGTGCAACATATAATAGTAACCAAATTCTCAAACACAAATAAAGCACTGATGCCTAGATGAAACATTCATATTTAGTCTTTTTTTTTTTTTTCCATGCTTTAGTGTTTTGTGGATGGTGATGAATTTTTCAGGTTTTTACATTCGGTTGAAATACAGCCTGTGCTGATATAAATATTGAAATGGCTTTTCATCTTGCTATAATAATGTTACATCACACCATAATGTTAGCAACTAGTGTAAATGTGTGTAGTTCAGAAAACTCCAGGCTAGTTTTTGTAGAAAAACATAAACCCAACAGCCATTGTAAAAAAAAAAAAAATTTTAGATTTTTATTAGTTAGCCAGACAAAACCTTTTCCACTTCCCCCTCCCCCCCAAAAAAAAATAAAAAATCCACTGCCATTTCTTGAGCCATTTCTGGCCAGTTGATCCACTTTCAATAGCGCATCTTTAAAAATTTGGTACAAGGTCGTCCTGCTCTTGGCAACAAATGTATTTGATTTGTGATATAATTGCAGGAAGTTCACAACAAGAGGTTCAGATAGCAGGAAAGTTAAAAGCTCTATCTGAAATTGTCCGCTCACTGACTCATTCACTATTTATCAGCTGTTCTGTACTGGGCAGCAGTGCTGGAGACTGATTTACGACAGAGTTTGCTGGAAAGACATAGTGACCTGCAGTAGCATAAAAACAGACAATAGCAGGAAGCACTGGCTGGAAATGCCATCGTAAGACAGGTATCATTGTCTCCCAACATGCGTTATGTCGTGATGAAATAGAAGATAACTCCAGTGCTAAAGATTAACATTACAGTCGGCTGACAGGCGCGTTAATGGGGATTTAAAGGAGATTTATTACAAACCTGACTAACATCTGTTGGTTCAAGTAAAAAAAATTATAATAATAAAATAGCTATACATTGTGGTGCATTTGTGCTGAAGTAGCATTTAAACTGGATTTACAAAGCACTCTGGGTAATAATATAATGAACTACCTGAGGAATACGATTGTCCGCCGAGTGTTTGATCAGCACTACGAAATGGCTGACACCCAAATAGTGCATTATGTGATAAATAGGGAATGAATTCAGACTCTGAATACGGTGCCAAATTTTCATCGGTGTAATCCAGTGCAAATAAATAGAGAGACACCTGTTTTTATTTAGATATGAGAGAAAGTAAAAAGACACCCCTGGCAGACTTTTATCACTTAAACTCTTGATTATTGTAACTAAGCCTCCCGTCACACTGCGATGAGGACCATGAAGTTCCCACTGCGTCCTAAAAATATCGAACAACATCCTGGGAACGGGGTCAAAATGGAAAACTGTGCATTTATCAAGTTCATACTACTTCCTACCCTGTCAGGTTCATAATGCGTCTATTGTGTTGTCACTAATTTCCTACAACGTACCTGATCATGTGCTCAGGAGTTCAAATTATTAATGAGTAATTGCTTTGTCCGATTAGATCGCACTATGCTCTTACTGGGAGCTTATTATGTGCTTACTACGTTGTCATTGCGTCCACGGGGTTGTTGTTTTTTCTTTTTTTCTTTTACGCAACTTGTGCGGTGCTTTTCATCACAAAGTGATGTGAGGGATTGTATTCTCCAATTAAATTCTCTGAACGCGACATAAACGAGCTCTTGCATGCGTGTCATAAATGTGGTAAACACTACAAGAACGTAATATGAACTTAATACAGGTTTCTTCAACGTGGCATGGACCTACCATGGTCATGTCACAAGCCTGAAGACAACGAAGTCCCTAAGATGTGTTCGTTATGTAGTTAACTCAACGCCATTGTTGCTACGTCCTTATAAGTTTCTTCCTTCGACCGCTTCATGAGGATTTTTTTGATCATGTACAAAAAAAAGCTTCACACCACATTGAGGGAGACAATACTACGTCCTTACCAGTTACTACTGTTCTCCTGCCAAGTTGTACAAGTTCTTACACTCAATTTTCTCGTGGATGTATAGGGAGTGTGGCACATTTGTCAATGCGTGTGCAGATACTTTTGAGAGCAATGCTTTTTCTCTGTGTTTTCACCATGTGACAAGGTTATAACCTCGATTAATGGTCTTTGATTTTCTTATTGTGTAATAAGTTCAGGTATCACAATATTATTGGTCTCTATATAATATTATTATTAATAACTATATTATATAATTATAATATAATTAATACATATAAGCTCAAAAACAAAATCACTTATGATGCTGCTAAGCTGGTTTTATGCTTTTCAGAAGCAACAACCATTTCTTAACATAAAAAAAAAAATTCAAGGTATGCTGAAAACAGGCATTTCTGTAAGAAAATACAGTAAAATTCGAACACTGAATAAAATATGATTTGTGAGGTTCGAGAGGAGTGTGCTTTTTGTGCTTTTTGGGATAGGCAGATGCTTTTATCCAAAGTACAAAGCTGAACTGTTGATAGTTAGGGGTCTAATTCAGTTAAGGTTAAGACATTCTGGCAATCTAGATATTCTTTCTGATCACAAAGAAAGAAGTTTTACTACAAAGCAATGAACTTTAACACTTTTTTGAAATAAATAAAAGTAAATGAAATAAAAATAAAATAAAAGATGAAGTGAAAATGTACAGTAGGTAAACACATAATATTTATTGAGACAAGCCAACAAATCCTGGCTGAAGCTAAGAAGTACAGTACTATACCAAGCTTCTGCGAATGTGTGTGCATATGAAGACTTTTCTATATTACACCATACTAAAGATGCCTTTAGTTACAGGCTGGTAGATTTATACAGTGTAGTTGTAAAATTTCATGTTGTCCAGCTACACTGGTGCTATCCTTCATTTCTGATTCAGAAACGCCCTTGCTTTAGGAGCAAACGTTAACGGACAAATGTCAGTCGTAATGTTACTGCATGCCAGCAACACGCTGATTCCGTGGATCTATATATGCTAATTTACCTGTCCCTGCTGTCAACATCCCTGTGCTATGACCTAGTAGTATGTCCTGCTCCCCTTAGCAGCCTCCTGCATATTCACATCTTATCGATTTCATATAAATTGCCAGTTCTTGAGGTGCAAAAAATCTTGAGCCATTCTGTAATTCAGTATAAATATTGTTTGCTGTTTAATCAATAATTAATTTTGTCATTTAATGCTGTTGGACTCGTATTATATTTGGTTGTCATTAATAAGGAACTTTTATTGAAATATGTTCATCCCTCAGTCCAGGACATTACAGAAGAGCGCACTGTAGTCCCACCATCTTTTAGGATGCATGTAAGACCTGGATCAACACTCTTTTCTGGTCTGGCAGTTTGGGAGTGCAATGAGCTTCCTCTAGATGCCCAAATAGCTGACTAACAGTACCCAAGTGAACCAGTATTTATTGATAGAGACTTTCAGAGCACTTTTATAAGTCACTCTGGATAAAGGCGTCTGCCACATACCATAAATGTAGAAATGGACATGTTTCTTAGACACACTACAGATCTGATGATGAATGGAAATCCACTTGCATGAGTTAAATATACAGTACAGTACTGTGCAAAAATCTTAGACACCATTATTATTTTTGTATTTTTTTTTATATTTGTTTATCATGTCTACATGAATCACTTAAAATCATTCATTATTTCCAAACATGTTTTAAACAATAACATTTAAGCTCACATTGTAAATGTCACAAATGTAACATTTAATATTACATTACAAGAATATTTGCATGTCTGTAAAGAAAGCAGCATATTACATGACAGATGGAAACAAAAAAACCTAACGTAGGTTCCTGAGTTTTACATAAAAAATTGGGAAAGAGCAAGTGAGATTGCAAGTGTGATTAAAGTTCTTCAAAAGAACTCCTATTCTCCAGCATGCTCAGTAAAAACTAACAGCTGTTTTACTAACAGTGCAGACATCCTAAGCACGTATAAACAAATGCTATAAACAAAGATGCACTTGAAAACATTTCTGCATAAGAGAAACTATTAAAAACAATTAAAGAGTAATAAAATACTCAGTCAATACTTGGTGTAAAAACTTTTTAGCTTGAGAATAATCAGTATTGTTAGATACAGATTTGTGCAGTTTTATAAGTAAAACAGCTTGAAGTTTTACTAAGCATGATGGAGAATATACTAGATTTCTTGTACTAACGTAGTACAACTTGTCACACTCACTCACTCCTTTATATTTTCATGCAAAATTCAGGAGCCAACATTATTTATTACGTAATGTTACTTTCTTTATTGGCATGCAAATTTTTTTTTTAATGTTAGTTTTGTTTTGTTTTTTATCACAAATATTCACTGGTTTTGTACATAATAATGCAGAAATAAGAAACATATATAACACAATTTCTACAGTCAATTAAAACAGATAATACTGTCCCTAAAACCTTTGCAGGGTACTGTGCATATGTATGGGCAGGTAAGTTGATGGATGGATAGGTAGTTTAATAGACATACTACATGGATAGTTGGAAATTCATACATGTGTGTGGGAAGAGAGATAAATAGTCATATGGATATTTGGATGGTTTCATCGCTGAATGGATGGATGAAGGATGAACAGATAGACAGATAAATATGTAGATGGATGGGGTTAATAGAAAAATAGATTTCAATGTGAATTAACAAATATGTGGATGCATGAAGAAATGGGTAGATGAATAAGTAGGCAGTTTTATGGATGGATGGATGGATGGATGGATGGATGGATGGATGTTGAGATAGATAAGCGTTTCTAGATTAATAATATATATTATATATAAATAAGAAATATTATATTAATTCATGTGAATGGATAAATGAGTTGATACCGTATATTGTTAGAATAAATTGCAAGAGGGACGCAAAGTGGGTGGATGAATAAATAAATAAATAAATAAATAAATATATGGATAGATGGATAAGACAGACAATTACGAAGACAGATGAAAAAAAGACAGACAGATGACTAGAAAGATGGATGTATAGACAGACAAGAACAACAGACAAGTACCCATCTATGTAGGTAGACAGGTGTATATAAAATCAGGTGGGAAGACAGATTAACACATAGGTGGATGGACAGAAAATGTTTAGATCAAGATTACATTGGCATCCAGGTGGGATGGGTAGATGAATGACAGCTGTAGTTTATGAAGGATGATAATTGAGATTGGTGTAAGAGGCTCCTCCCACTGGTGACAGACACTGGAGCAGAAGGTCAGCGTGTGTGCTGGGATTAGAAGAAGATGGCATGCTGCTGTGAGTGTGCTTATGGCTGCTTCACTGAGAGGAAGATGTATCCGGTGTCAGTGAGATGAAGAGCAGCGTGAGCCTGTGGGCTGCTCTACTCTCTGGGGCCATCTGTACACAAACTCTGCCAGGCGTCAAACTCTGGAGTAGCACTTTAGAGCTCAACCGGCCTACTCTACCCCCACCACCCCCACAACACCCCCCACCACCACCACCACCAGCTACGGCTGACCTCCTGCCTTCCTGCTAGTCATACAGTCTCTGGCCGTGTGTTTGATGTGTCTGCACTGATAGGTGAGGTGGGTTTGCTTGGTTCGGTAATTTTAACTATGAATTGATGAAAGACTTTGAATCATCACCGAACATTGCTGAGCATGCAGGGCATATGCATAATTGGGTGGAGAAAGCCTAGTGCAGTTAAAAGCAACTCGACATCTGAGAGCGTATCAGAGGGGGAAAAAAAGTCATGAATTTAATTTGACACACGTACAATCCCGATGTTCCTGGTGGAGTCCTGGGGAGGCACCGGACATGGCGGACAGGGAAGTGTGAAATTGATTATTACTGAAAAATTGCAGTTATGGGTTGTTTAAAGGAAGAGAAAAGTATAGTGTGTGTCTGTTATACAAAGTGGTTGAGACATTGCATTTCTGATTGTGAGGTTATGGGTTCAAATCCCAACGCTGCCAGGCTTCTACTGATGGGCTTTTGAGCAAAGCCCTTAAGCCTCAACTGCTCACTTGACATGAGGTAAATGTCACTCTGGGTAAAAGCCCCTGCCAAATGGTGTAAATGTAAATTTAAAAATATATATAATTTAAAAAAAAATATAAATATATAATGGATTCATATTTTTCTTAAAGCATGGAGGAATGTTACCAATTACCCCAGTAAAATATATCAATCCATCCAACAGTTATAAATAGATTTGTTAGAGTGTAACATGAGAACAATCGTAAATAACAGTTTAGGCCAAGGCTATATTTGTGCTCAGTTATTGCCTTCGTTAAATGTGAATTAGAAGAAAAGTTGTGACGGATTCAGGCAGATATTATATAGACATTGTTTTTAAAATGCAATGCATGGAAATGTTTGAACTAAAAGAGACAAGAAAAGAGTAAGATGTAACCATAGAAATAAACGCAGAATAGAACGGCTTGAAAGTTAGTGACGGTAATGTCATTAGAAGTTTCTGGTTATAACTAGAAAAAAAAAAATCACCTCTAAAAGTATTTGCATTTGTCAAGATTCCTTAGCTGGTCATTATAAAGACTACTGGCTGTGTTAACAATATTAAAATAATAAAACAAAGCAGGACAGTCATAAATGTTAAGAAAGCATTTACTGTAAGGTCAAATTATCTTACAGAAAAGTCACATAAATTTGTGAATAGGTGAACCAGATGTGACCAAGCGCGACATGTTATGCCCTGAAATTGCACAAACACCATCTTACGGTATGTGAATTACATGTGATGTAATGCAGTATGAGCAGATTGTACAATCACACGTGGAAAATCATTTTTATGTAAGAAAATCATGTCTGTAAAATCAAGCCTATTTTGTTTCTAGCTGCTTTGTTTCTCAGAGCGCTTGTACGTTTATAGTGTTTTATAAGCTGATTCGGTGCGGTATTTTTCCGCTCACAGCCCCCATTGGTTCTACGATGAGAGTAAGCATTTTTTTTGTCTACTTTATTGCTCCTATATTTATATGGTTGTAATTAATCAAAGCCTAATGCTGGCTGAGTTGTCGACTGGCTGATTAAGTAGCTACAGCATAAGGGCAGATATTTCAAATGGATATTAATAGTATTTCAGTTTGTCAGTTTACACAAATAGACAAATTGGCATTAAGACCCACGTTTCCCGCCAGGTACATAAAACCCAAATTCCAGTCCAAATCACTGGTCACGGTAAATTAACCTTAAGTTCTTTTACTGTGGAACAATCTAGCTGTTCTCCAGAGGCATCATTTCATGGTAATACCTGAATAGTTCAGTCTCTCCTGCCAGGCAGCTTCCAGTAACCGTTGTCTGAACTGCACTAATTTCCTCTAATCTAGCTTTCTCACCTTGGCTCCTGACTCTAATCACCTCGCTCAGAGCGAAAGGCAGCGCTTAAACGAACCGTCTCGCAGGGTCATTAGGAAAAGGTAAATTATTCATTATAAAATGTGCAATCCCAGTGGAGCATTAAGTACTGGGCTTCTGATGCTGCTGTGAAAAAGGCAGTGCAGGAATTTCTCATCCTTTCTTTCAAAAGATTAACCGCAGCTCGATGGATCTCGTGAAGGGCACGTAATATGAAGGGCAAGTCTGGTATTTGCTCTAGTTATTATTATTCTTTTTCTTTTCTTTGCCTTCCTTTCACTGATGCATCCCTTGTATTGTTAAATATTTGCTAATGAATACAGCATTTAAGGTATTAGGATATAAGGATATTTCCTGCTGGAGGCACTGGCTGTTGGCAAGGGAACGTCGACACAAGACATGTTTTATGAAATAAAAACGGACGTTTTTATTAACTGGAGATTGTATCCTTGTCTTGTTTAGCACCGACTCCTCCCAAGATACTGGTGCAGCCAGAGCAACTCAGTTCATGAGATCACTCCGCATGAGTGCTGTCACCTTCATGTCATCTTTTTAACAGAAGACATTTAAAGCAGCCGAAGCAAGGGGAGGTAAAATGGTGTGCCCTGTATATATATATGACTAGTATAAACAGAAAAATGAGATATAATTGTATAACAAGGTCCTGCTGCCTGCAGGATTACTAAGCCATTTCAGCGTTTTTATTTTTAGATTTTGTAGCCACTTTGGTCTAGCATGACTTGAATATACAGAGTTCATGTGAAATCTTGTGCTTAGATTGCATAAGAGTTATTTTAGCTTTTCCTGTAAGACGTTTACAAAGGTGTCAGCTTTCTATCACTAAAGCTACTTTATATATATTTAAGGAAATACAGTACATGTCCTTTAAAAAAAATCAAGAATTATTATTATTTTTTTATTTTTATTGAGCCAAGGTTTACAGCAGAACTGAAGAATTTGCACTGAGGATATAATGAACACCATTATGTATCTCAATGTAGTTTGTCAGACAAAGAGTATTTCAGAATACACTGAAAAAAAAAAATCTTTTGCAGTAATGGCATGTTAACACTCCGATAAATGAGGTGGAGGTTTGAATTCGTTGTTTTTTTTTAATACATTTTTTTGTTCTTGTTGTTTGTTATTTTTTATTCCCACTCCTGCCTGATCCTTCTGCAGAACTTCCTTCTGCACTTATTTTTGGTGTCAAGCCTAAATTAAATCCTTACACTTGGCCAAGGTGAACTCCATCATGACTAGCTCTGTGTGATGGCGTGCTTTCAGAGCCACGGGTTGCACATCATTATCCAGTCCCACTCAGCTAGTTTCAAGTCTGATTAGCTCAAACAGGCAGGCCCTGCCACTGTAGACATTACTTCAAATTTTAAAGCTTTGAGGAGCTTCGATGCTGTGCACTCTGAGTTTCTGAAACAACAGTTTGAGCTGAGCTGGCAGGATATAGTATAATAAACAGATTTTTTATTTTGCACATGTATTTATTTTATTTTTGTAACCTTGAGAAATCACAGAAACTGAAAGTTTCACTATTTTGGCCCACACTGATGCGACCTTTGCTGCACAAATAAAACGAATAATGTTAAAAAAAATTTTTTTTAAATCCTGGAAAAGTTTCACTATTTAATACAGTCCTTTGCTATGAGTCTTTCTTTAATTACTAGTATCGTTTACTGTATTTATTGATGAGAAGCAAGCACCACTCACCCAGAGAACAAGCTGAAAAGTGAGTTTCATTGTGCCGCACAGCCATTTTACCTCATTACCTGTCTTTTCCTGTGCTCAGTGTGCGTCCTGACAAATGAACGTCCTACTTGCTGATCTATGTCCATAAGGGTGATCAGCCTCAGCAGGGTCACAGTAGGAAGTCGAGACCAGCTGCATCATGTTCCTGCTGACCTATCCACTACCTCCCGCTCTGATGATTCATGCTTTAGCTTCTGTGTCTATGACAAATAGCAGAGCTCTAAAAGCCCTGTCCGTGGTGCTGAAACCCCACCAGTGATATATAGCCGTGCCTGCCTGATAAATCACCCACATCATTCGCATTGTGACGGTGATTCATCACCTGTGGGTGTTTGGCGATTGGGAATCCATATTGGATTTTTAATGAAAAGGAATATAATGCAATTTGACTCCAATAAGTTGTGTGATGGCCCTATTTCCTTTCTACCTCCTCAAGTTTAATACATCTTCAGTCCTCAGCCATGCACATGAAGCCATAAATAACCCCTCAACCACAAAATGGGAGTTAAACCTTCTTTACCATTCTTTAAAGACATTTGATGTGTGTTCATGCTGTGTAAGGTTAAGAGCTCATGCTCTGTATACTGACTTCAAATTTGCAACAAAACAGTCATCAACTAACAATGAAAAAAAAAGGCTGATCATTTTTAAATGGTTATATGAGTGCTGTTTAAAAGAAAGTCTAGTTCACAGAGGTTTTTTTGTATAAATGTATTTTTTTTTTCACAAAGTGTTATACATTGAGTTATGATCTACTCTATGAACATAGTGGATCGTAAAGTTTACTTTGTTTACTTTCCCACTGAGACAGAGCAAGGAGTATTGCTACAAGCCCACAATAGACACAAAAGCCACTGTGGAGTTGCATTATACATGAACAGTCAGGCATCTGGACATAACCTTTAATGTTCTGTGCCTTGATCCTGGCTGAAGGGACAGTGGTCTCCAGGCAGCCCCGATCTGGAGGATATTGATTCCCACATATGACATTTACACTAAGTGTTGAGTTGATACAATGTCATAAAAAAAACGCTCTGGGAGGGACGATGACTCCTGATCTGCCTCGGGTTTCCTTCTGCAGTTTTTCAGCAGAAACTCCGAAAGCGGGATATTTTGTCACACCGTCTTGTGTCCTTTGTATCCCACCATGGTTCTTTCTAAAACAGTTTCTTAAATGGTGTTGTTAAAGTTCAACACATCAGCATCCACTTCAGACCCCGTGAGCTGCATGAGGTTGGAAGAAGGGCAGGGACTGGGAGCTTGCTGTGTCCCTGTTTGTTGATTACTTAACCGTCTGTAAAAATGATCACTCTTCAGAGACTTGTAGATGAGCGAACACGTTACAGCCGATGCTATCAAAAGCAGGCCAATGGCATTGATCATCACCACTTTGCTCTTGTCAGATTTGCTCACTGGAGCAGCTTGCTCAGGCGTACTGACATTTATACAATTTCTTAAATGCCCCCTTTGCAGGTCTGTAATTTCTACGCATACCTCATACTGCGTCAGCGGCTGCAAGTGTGTCAGATTAAACATTTTTACGTCAGATGGTACACGAGCCGTGAAGCGTAAAGACGTGGTGGACCACTTGATATTTGACACAAAGCTGCTTTTAGGTGGTACCCAAGATATTTTTATGAAATATGGTTGTATCACATCAATTTGTACATGCAAAGGTCCGTTCACATGTTCTGGATAGTACCCATTCACTACCAGTGAAACAGACTTCATATCTGCCCCTATGAGATTGTGGGCTACGCATGTGTATAGACCTGCCTCACTCTCAGAAATGTTAAATATGTCCAGTGTTCCCTCAGGATGTACCAAATACTTTCTCGAAGCCATTCTTGGTAGAATCTTTTCTCCTGATGGGGTTATCCAGTAGATCTCTGGATTTGGTTCTGCAAATGACCTACAGTGGAATGATGCTGAATGACCAACGTTCACGCTGATTCTTTCTGGAAGGCTTTCCGGAGCGATAACTGGGAGGCAGGTGTCCATCATTTCACGGAAGTGTACGTGTCGGACATGAAGGCCTTCAAACTCTGGGGGTCCCGTGCACAAAAGAGCGTCATCCTCCATGAATCGGATCTTAGTTTTGTTCGCATTTATCCAGCGGACAACGCAGTCACAGTAAATCGGATTGGAGTGTAAGCTTACTTCCTGTAGGCTGGGCAGGGACTCTACTGTAACACGGTGAAGTGCACTGAGGGCGTTATCATTTAGCATGAGTGTCTCAAGCATGGGCAGGTTATAAAATGCATTGGGATGGATAAAGGTCAGTCTGGGGTTGTTGGTGGCCTCAATCTTTGTAAGCTCAGGCAAGTTGGAAACGGCAAAGCTGTCAATTGAAACCAGATCTGGCATGCTGTTGATACCCAGTTCTTTCATATGATTCATATCCACAAAGTCTCCTCGATTAATTCTCTCAATGGGATTCTTATTGAGGTCCAGAAACTTGAGACTTGGAACTTTTTTGAGTGCGACCTGGGGCACCTTTGCAAACTTGTTTTCATAAAACGAGATGCTCTCTAATTTATGGAGACCAAGCAAAGCATTATCAGGTATGTCAGTGAGATTCATCCTTGCCAGTACAAGGCTGCGAAGATTACCCAGGGGCTGGAAATTCATCTCTTGTATTTGAGAAATTGGATTTTCTCCTATCATTAATATCTCTAGTTGGTTGAGTGCATGAAACCACTCTGGTCTGATCACCCTCAGTCGGTTTGAGTTGAGGTGGAGACGCAAAAGACTGTCGAGACCTTGAAAAGCCCCAGGACTGATCAGTGAGAGTAGGTTGTGGTTGATGTAAAGCTCTTGCAGTTTCGGTAGGTGCGCGAGGCAATTGTCGTGAAGGCTGGTTATTCCGTTCTCCTCCACGTGCAAGGACAAAAGCTGTGGAAGTTGACCTAGATAAATGTCACGAAGAGAAGATACATTGTTCTGAGAGAGATTCACTTCTGTTAAGTTGACTATATAATTCAAAGGTTTTTCAATATTCACAATGTTGTTGCTCTGTGCTAGTAGCACCTGTGTATCCATGGGAAGTTTTTCTGGAAGAGATAAAATTCCCAGATTGTCACAGTCCACAGTTAAAACCTCCATATAAATGGACAAAGGAGAAAACCAGGGTCGGGTTGCACATCTGCACGGATTCTGACATGCCCCGGTTAACCCAGACACATGAACAGAGCCAGTCAATGCAAGTCCCACAAAGAGACAAGACACAAATAGCAGTTCTTTCATCCTGGCCCGTTTCTCCTCAGCAGATAAGTCCGGATGGAGTGTAAGGTTAGTGCTGTTAACTTCAGAAGCTAACTGTCATTTGTTGCCACAAAAACGGGCCGATGCCGTGTCTCTCCAACGCACCAGTTTCTTTGCGTCGTCCTTAGCAACGAGGAACAACCTTTCAGTTTATCCGGTGCAAGTTTGTCAAGCTGGCAGCATATGTGAAGGTCACCTTATCCTTCGAGGAGTGAAAATGGAGAAAACCAGGAGCTCAGGTTGCTGTGGAAGATGTATCACTCTGCCTTCATTATTGTCCTCAATCAGTCACACACATCAATTTCCATCTGCAGAAAAACAGGAGACGGGAGAAATATAATGAATACAATGTCACATTATGGCTCAGAACGAGTGGTATTGGCATTTAAGGATATTGAAAAATATTGACGCTAAGCGGGAGATTTTTATTGCTTTTTCAGTTGCGCTGGGGAAAAAGGGTGAATTATGTCTGCTTTGTCTCGTGCTCTCGTATATCTTTTCATACACAACATACGCACACGGACCTATTTTTGGCTGTATATTAAAATAAACAGGATTGCTGGGTTATATATTAGGATTACCTATTTGAAGCTTGACACATGATGCCATGTGTGAAGAAATAACATGTTCCATTAAGGCCAGTGTATTTTACAGTTTATATTTATTTACTTATTAGATGCTTTTATCCAAACAAACTTCGAATTTATCTGAGAAAATTAGGGTTATCGCCAAGGCTCATGGGCATAAAATCAGTACTCACTAAGTCACGACAGCCCACTGAAGTAGTTCTTAAAAGCTCTGGTATTAGATAACTTGTCTTCAGACTTGTATCTTTTACTCTGCCTGAGTGTGTGTGTGTGTGTGTGTGTGTGTGTGTGTGTGTGTGTTTATATATATATATATAACCCGCTATGTCTAATGAGTCAAACAGCATCATAGTTCATTTAATAATTGTAACCAGTTCTGGTCCAATGAGTGGCAGAATTGCTTTTACTGCTACATATAGTCATCCAAAGCAAACAAATGAGCCAAGCAATTATTTCACATCACTGGTCTCAGTAATAACCCCTGTGTGTACTCTGTGACAACTGCCATTATTATGTTGTCTTGTTGGAGAACATATCTGGAGCATCAACGCATTGCCCGGTGCTTGTTTAAAAGTACAAACATGCTGCGTACACTTTTACAAAAGGAGGCTCTCAGGTCGTTTTACAGCACAAGCTATTTATTAAGGAGGTCCCCGTTGCTTGCTTCAGTTGCATTATGTATAAGGAGACGATTGATAGTTGCTCCAGTTGAGAGTATACTCTGGCTTAACCTGTTTTGACGCAGTGTATTGATGTTTTGATTAATTTGTAATCTTGAGAGCAGAAGCCACAGCACTCCAGGGCAACGTTAGATGAAGCTGTCAGTGTTGCTACCGAAGCTGCTTTGCCAAGGACCCCCCTCCTTATATGACAGTATGCATGCTTTAGTCTGTCTATGGCAATGAGTCAACATGGGCAGGTGGGAACAAGCATTCTTTCCTTCTTTTTTTTTTTTCTCCCCCCACTAACGCCATCTGTTTAAAGCAGAGACCTGGTTTGTTTCACACAGACTTTAGGAAAGTAACTCTCAGTACTGAACGTCCTTGCCTTTCTACAGTAAGGTTGTGATTATGTAATCAAAGGTACAATTAGTCAGATAAATGAATGGTAGCGATTTTAGTAAGATGTAGTACTGAAAGGGGAGAAAGGCTGTGTAATCAAATCTGAAGAGGTTATTCATTCTAGGGGGAAAAAAATGATTAGTGATGCACGGCCGTAGTCAGTGTTGAATAGGGCGTGGGCAATATGTAAGGAATAAAACATAACAAGATGTATGCAGGTTCCTCCCAAAGGAAACTAAAAAATATATCTTTATAGAAAACTCCACTATGTCCAAGGTTATGTGGTATCTCAACCATACAAATAAGTTGTTACTATAGAAACACAGATATGTAATAATGAACACTTTAATACGAGCCTTGCATTTGGTACTACCTTAACCGACGTCATGACGTCATAGAAGATGAATCAACAACTTGTTACCAGTCGAAATCGAGCCTTATCAGTGCTGTGGTGTAAGACAAAGATATTATATAAATTTGATGACGTTAACATGTATATATTATATACCATTATCATATTAGACTGACATGATTTATTTTTTATGACAATCATCAAAATGAATTGATAAAAAATCTGAAAATATATGAAAAAATCTTACATTTTTCAAATTACAATTAGGTAAAATGCAATCAGAGTTTGTAATTTATTTAGTTTTTATATCATGTTCCCTGCGATCTGTCAGGAAAATGTGTTTATCACACTACCATTGTTATATTATTATTACATTGCCCAGCGCTAGTGGTAAAGAGTTTCTACAGTCAAATACTACTGAGAAAAAAAATTATTACCAAGAAATGAAATAAAATGTGAACACCTTTTCAGGCAGATTCTCTCCAAGGTATCGTCACGATTTTAGGTGAACATACCTGAGTTTATGAGCTTATGACAGCATTCCTGATCCTCCAAAACGTTTTTATTTTGTCTTTCCTCATGACAAAGTGTGAAAGGCTTTTTTCAGAGCAAAACACGTGAAAGGCGCTTTTAACAGCTAATTACGTGTTTAATTGAATTTCTTTGAATGTCAGAAGCTGTTGAAAACCATTTAGCATTTCTTTCAAGACTACACTGTGCATTTTCAGTAAGATCTACTCAATTAACCCCAGTCAATAGAGCTCATGGCCGGATCTACGATCAGCCGAAACGGATTGTCTCTCACATGTTATTGCGGGGTTTTTTTTCTCCCTTACTTCCTATATATTCACACATGCAAAAAGAAAGTCACGTTGTGAGTCGGATCTCTTTGTTGTGAAAGCGAACGTACAGATAAATGCATGAAGAAAGCATTGAGATATGCACGTTGCAGGAGTACATATTTTTTTCCCACCCTTCTTCCCAGATTCTTTGCTAAGCCTTTGCTCCACACACACACACACACACACACACACACACTAATTAAATTAGTTCCTCTTTGTTTCCTGCCGGTGAATGTTCACTTCTAAGAGCTTTCCCCTAACTGCTGTGCATTGTTGCACATTAGCTGAGATGGAGATCTGAGTGGGGGGAATTTTTCTCCAAAATGGTGGTCAATGCTTTACATTTTATTTTTCTTTGTATTTTATTATTAATATTAGTATCTGGGGGAGGGGGGGGCGGGTAATTTAAAATTGTATTTATTTTTTTATGATAAATTTTGCCTGCTTTATTATAGAGATGCCATAATTTCTGTTTAGTAAGAACAATAAAATCACAAATAGCGTGAAATTATGATTTATGTAGACCTCAGGCATTCAGGTGTTCAATCTTATGCAGAGTTATTTTGTCAGCATTTTCGCTGTAGACAAGTAATTTTCTACATCCATCCATCCTAATGATTCCTTGTTCAAGGAACTAGTGTGTATCTTAAACATTTATAATCCATAATACAGAGAATAAAACACAACTCTCAAGTTGTAATAGTAATAGTCTTATTACTATAATACCAGACTAGAGTTTAATACCAGACATTCCCTGCTTTTTGTACGTTTTTTGTATTTATTTTATTTTTTTATTGCCCAATGCTTAAACAAGCTAATTAGATTTTTCCCCTAATGTGACCTCATATAAGAAGATCCCCCTCCCCCAGCTTGTTGCTTATGTCTGATGTTCTCTAGAGAGGCGTGGCATCTGAGGCGAATTTCAGCTGTAGCATTAACAGACACTATAACAGACCTCTGATAATAATAATAATAATAATGATAATAATGATAATAATAAAAATAATCATCATAATAATAAAACAGTACAATATAACCCCTTTAATGTCTTATAACATCAGTTACCCAAGTTAGTTCCTATAATCACTTATAGCAGCCTATTTTTATTTTTTAAAAAGGGAAAGAGAGAGAGAGAGACCAAAACGAGCAAGGCACTCCATCCTGAAGACTTTCCTCTGACGGGAAAAGTTATAAAGCACTAACACTCAAGACTTCTTTCATGAATGTTAAATAAATGTCTATATAACAGCCCCTTTTATTCTCTTCATGATGAGACTATGTGTTGAGATTATCTGTCGCTTCCATCACATGCTAGTCTCTGTAAACGAGTTGTTACCATAGAAATAGAAATGCAAACATATTATAACAGTCACATTATTCTAAACCTAGGATTTGACTTACTATTGTTGGTGCTGCTGTTGGAGAAAAAAATAATGAAGTCCTACTGACCGGTAACGATTGAGAATTCATCAGCGATGTGATTATAAACACGTCTTCTGAAATGCCATGTGCTAATTCTCCACAAAGCAAGTAGCCCTCCATTTGGATCAACAAATACACTGAGTGTGTGTGGGGCGGGGTATAGAGCTATGGAGTTGGAGATGACTTTAATTCATGTTACAATAAAAAATATTGTTGTTTTTTTTCTAGATTTATTGACAATAAAAGTATGTTATAGAGAGTTAAATGAGTAGAAGGTCGTGATTGATAAGGATTATCAATAATGCACAGAAATACTGGTTCAGCGAGGAAAAACTGCACATGCAGTTTGAGTAACAGTCACGCATCAGTAATAATGCTGAATATGACTTAAAACACAAGTACACTCGCTATACACTTCTTCATATCTCTCTTGCTTGCAACAACAGTTTAACATTGATTTAATTTCTGGGTTATAATCTAATTTAGGAGGAACTACCAGTGTAGCATGTGTAAGATTCAATTTGACCCTAAATGAAAACATTTTTCCACCACTAATTTACTTTTCTAGCATGAGTAACCTTTGCATATTTGAGTAATATTCAGTAAATAGCTACTGTACAGTTTAGGCTTGCACAATTCATTGGGTTTTTCATTTATTGAACAATAATCGACTAAGCTAATAGGTCTAACTGTTTAAATTTTCAATTATAACTGGGTATATTTTTCATTTGTAATGTGAATCGATGTGGTACACTTGATACAGTCATATATGATACATTTCAATAAAACAGTTTTACTCCCAAACTGCCTGAATAATTGAGATGAATAATCCTTTTAGATTTATTTTTTACAGTCTCTCAGGTGCAAAGCACGATTTTCTCTTCACCAATTCTGTATCATCTTAGCATCTTGTGTCATTATTTTATACAAAGAGCACCACTTATGGAGTTATCTATTAAATTTGCATGTGGACACTTTTAGATTTAGCAGTAACCTAGAATCATCAGGAACGCAGTACTGACAGAGCGAACAGGAAGGCAGGTATAAAAGGCAGATATAAATATAAAGTCCCTCCGCTCTCACCTGCTCGGCTCAGCTAGCGAATATTCAGCACAGATGCAATTAATTACACTTCACCACCGCTGACAGAATCCCCGTGGATGTTTCAACTATTTCAGCCAGCAATTATTCACCTCTGTTTTAGTCTTGCACATCATCTGCAGTTCTTTCTATTTTTCTATTGTGTTTCTGTCATCATGGCACTAAACCTATCCAGTCCCTTTTATTGTATGTAAATATAAAACGCGTGTGTTCTATGGGGAGAAACTGTCGCGTACTCGGCATCTCCTTTCATATCACTTTTACCAGGGTATAATGAAAATTTTATCAGAATTTTTTTTCTTTTATAAAAAAAAACAACAACATATTTTATTGGTACAATTCTTCCTGCAGCATTTCTTGAAATGTTCTTTCAATGTGTTGCTCCAAAAACTGCCGAAAGTGGTTGGTGCCCCCCTAGGGAACCGCATGTCAAATAGGAACCACTGCATTTTGAAATGTGCAGGTGAATGTAGATTGGGTTTGAGAGTACAGTAAAATTCTTAGGTTCCCTGGATTTTTTACTACTAAATTTCTTATTGGATTTTTTACTTTAAGTTTTTATTTTAGGACTTTATTACTGAGTGAAATGATAATAAAATGTTATGTTACAGAAAAATACTTGTACGACAGAAAATAAAGCAGCACATTATATGAGTGACCACTTTAAAGACAAAAAAAGGAATCTGCTGGATTTTGCATGCAAAAAAAAGTCCAAGTCCTCAGAAGATCTATGGGTGGTTCTGCAGGATGCTTAGTCAAACTTAGTAGCTAATTTCCTTATAAAACTGCAGAAATCGTTCCTGGGACTAAAGGATACTCAAAAACGGCATCACGCTAAATACTGACTGTGTTTCATTAATTACTGTTTCTTTTTTTTTTTTTTCAAGGCATACATGTACTTGCTCTACGGCATTAGTTTGAATGCTCCTAACACTTTTACACAACACTCGCGTCTTTGTTGGTCAGTATGTCCACCTCTGGCAAATCCCAGGTTTATGTGCATTAGCTTCTTCTAAAACACTATCACTTCCATAGTAACAACTTACACAGGGGAGTTGTATGGCAGATTCTCCACATAAACAGTCATGAGTGAGTAACAGTGGAGAGAAAACCGTCGTTAATAGCAACAGCAAAACAGTAACAGTGTTAAAATCTGCTTTAATGTAAGTGATGGAAGATCTACCTTGTTTTGCAAACATCTCACAACATTAAATGTAAGTATAAATAGATTAAAAAGTATGATATTTTGGGCTCTCCAGTGGCGCAGCAGTCTAGTTTTTCCGAAGACGGCGAGTTTGAACCTGGACGAATCTCAATGATGCCCGGGTGTCCTAGGAAACAAATTGGAATTTTTATTTATTTATTTTTTTTTTTTTTTGCAAGAGGGGTGGCATCATCAGACTCACATCAGTTATACGACACTACCCAATCATGGTTGTCTTAGGGAGGGCTCTGATATGGGGTGGGGAACGTACAGCTCTGTGGAAAGTAGAATGTGAAGGAAGTATAATGTGCTATAATTATTAAATACATTTTTAAATCATTGACAAATTGCACTGCTACAAAGGAAATAAAAAACTACACGATGTGCATTTTTCTATTTTATTACTTTTGATTTTATTGTTGTGTCTAGGGTCTTTTACACGATCCAGACGTTTTTTTTTTTATTTTCTCGTGAGAGTAGCATGTCTTTGAAATGTGACACCACCATATTACTAATGCAGCTCTAATGCAATCTTCTAACGGAAGGTTTTTAAGGAAGGATTCGAATGCTGTGTGACACATATTTAAAACAGACTTTAATAGATATTTGATCAAAACACAGAATACATCCAGAGCGAAACGTATCGTCTTCGTAACCCTAAAACCTTCAGCTTATGTAGCTTTATGTAGCTGTATGTAAAGGTTTGTGATTGGCTGTGCCATGTAAAAGGAACGAGCCAGAGACGGGAAGCAGTACGCTTAGGAAGTGTGAGGTGCTGGGTTTGTCGGTGTGGTTCATGGTTGCCATGGGCAGCATGAGAGAGTGTGCAGAAGGAAGACTGTGTCTGCTTGTGTGTGTGTGTGGAAGATTTACCAAAAATGCAGCAAAACATTTAGTAACTGAGCACAAAGAACCATTGAGACCAGACCTCATTACGATAAGCTCTATATTGTATAAATGTATATATTATGCTAAGATACAGATTTCCTTAATGATGTTGCAGCAGAACATTACAGCTGTTTTTAAACCTAATCGCATCTGTAGCATAGCAACAAGACATTTTACGCTTTTCCTAGTGCTGAGAAATGACCCGAAACCCTGTTTACATGGTACTCACATATAATGGAGGTCTAAGTTCAGCCGTTTGGATGTCTGCAACTGCCCCTACAACTTTCTGCTCTTTTTTCTTTTTTTCTTTTTTTTTCATACCGTGAAAACATGTTTAGGAAATGAATGTGGACCAAAAAAAAAATACTCGTTTGAGTAATCCTTAATAAGTAGGATTAAGTTTGGTGAGAATAATAGCTTTGCTGTATTCATGCATTTGCAATAATTATTTACTTCATTTTCTTTCAATTTCACCTTTTTTTCTTTTCTTTTTTTTATCCATTGCCATCTAAACTTCTAAGCAAACTTGCAAAATCATCCTCACGCATTCGAACCCCCTGAAGAGGAAACCTCTTTCCTTAGATCAGCATCGCGTTATTCGCACTTTCATGTATCTGCTTGATACCTGTGGAGTGTGAAGAGCTCAGTGTGTGCGTGTGTGTGTGTGTGTGTGTGTTTGTGCTAGTCACTGTATACACCACTAAAACCACCTACGCAGGTTGAGATAACAAGCTCTCTACCGAGATAGAGAAAAAAGCCCAACAGAAACGAGGGTGTTCTTGTGATTCCTGGGAGGGAAAAGAAAGAAAGAAAATAACGATGCCGTCAGAACCGTTAGAGAGAAGCGCCTCTGCATTGACACGTTGCTCTAACACGCTGATGACATACGAAAGCCGTGAGTCATCTAAGGAAAGGAAAGGAGAGAAGAGATGAGAAGAGAAGAGCTTACCGTAAAAAGGAAGAAGATCCTCCAGGTCTGAGTAACGCATTATTCCAATCAGGAATGAAACTCAACTCTCTGCGGCGTGTGATCAGCAGCGAAAGGAATAAAGGTAGAGGTCTGGTAGAGGGAGGGAGATGCGAGTGTGCTGATTCTCTCTCGCTCTCTCTCTCTCTCGCTCTCTCTCCCTCTCTTGCGCTTGCTCACTCGCTGTCTCCCACACTGGGAGCACAAAGAGTATGTATTTGCTCCTCAAACACCACTGCCTGTGCTGTGCTCCTGATACACACTTGCACAACCCAGCCTCCCCAAGGACAGACAAATCACCACCCATCATTCAAGCAGTGGCTGCGAGCTGGTTGGATGAACAGGGCTGTCAATCACGGCGGAGCTCGCACAGACGAAGAAAGCACGCAGAGCGTCTCTTCTCCCTTTCTCACACACTCTCTCTTGATCGCATCTCGTTCTTATTTTTGTCATTCCTGCTATCCCTGTCATCCTCGTTCTTCCACTTACTTGCTGAAACTGCAGTGAGCTAGTGACCCAGTTAAAGATGGAGTGTGTGTGTGTGTGTGTGTGTGTGTGTGTGTGTGTGTGTGTGTGTGTGTGTAAGTGTAAGATGCCATATTGCCTGAGGCAGCTCCTGGACTGAATGCTGACTAGTGGCTTCTCTCTGTCCTGACTTTGTTTACGACACTGTTTCCGGGTCCTCCTTGCTGTCTGATAAAACAGTTGTCTGATAAAACATTTTCATCCCAGAATATTTCATATCACCTCCTGTGATGGAAAAGGTCAAGTGGGTTTTTATTCTCATTTCTCTGTACAAAATGCAATTTCTTTAGGATAAAAATAAAATGCAGCATAGAAATAGAGTAGCACGACTCACATGACAAAGTGCAAAGAAACTATGTGAGACGAGTGCTAAAAACGCATCGCGTACTTAGTAGACGGGACAAAGGATTAGCATGAATGGAAGAAGCCACTGCAAACTATTCTACAAAGGGAAAAAAAGAAAAATAATCGTAAAAAGGAAGTCTGGTTGTATTTCAATTCGATCTTCCAAGCAGTTCAGAGTTTACAGAACTCTCTGAGATAAATCCCATCATTCTCCATTTGTAACAATTGCGATAAGCACTTCCAACATCGAGGCCTTTAAAACTAATGAAGAGCACAAATCATGCTTTCCACCAAGCAGAAGGGGGAGGAGACGCGGGAGGTGATGGAGAGCCGCGTGCTGGCGCTCACTTAAGTCCTGAATCCCGTATAGATTCTGAAATGGTGCCAGAGGATCATTGTAGCAGAGAAGAAGTCGAAATCGAAACTACAGTCAAGAAATGGAGAGAGAGAGAGAGAGAGAGGTTTCAGCCCAGCAGAATAAGGGATGTGTGCTTCCAAAGGAAGTCTTTTCCGACTTGCTTTTTAAGGATGGAAGGTCAAAACGGTTGTGATTTAAAGATATCATTAGGGACCAACATATTTTTGCAACTTCGATAAAACCGTGCTTGAAGGAGAAGCTCTGTGGAGTCTCATGCTCTGTAAATAAATGTAAAAAAAGCAATAAGGACGAGAAGGCATGTCTTCATGTCTGTCCGATGAGAAACCCCTTCTCTTAGACTACATTTTTAGCTTTCTAGTGATCATTTGCATTTTGTGTTGCTGGCTGTAATGTCTCTGAAATCAGGAGCTGTACCAGATTTTTTTTCTTCCAAAGTAACCTGTATAAACTAGCCGTTCTCAGACCCCAAATACACATCATGCATTTTCTGCGATCACAGCGGGGCTAGTGGTAGCTCAGTGGGGTTGTTGCTGATCCAGAAGGTTCAAACCCCAGGTCTACCAAGCTGCCACTGCTGGGCCCTTGAAAAAGACTCTTAACCTTCTTTTCTCCAGATGTGCTGTATCATGTGCTCTGATCCCAAATTCCTAACAAGCTGGGATATGCAAAGAAAAGAATTTCACTCTGCTGTGATATAGTTTTGCCATGATGGTTTTCTTGACTTCTGTCCTCTATCTTTATCAAGTTCAAATTTTACACATCACAAAAACAACCATAAACAGTACAACATGCAGTCACATGCTTATTATATCTGCCTGTGCCCAGAAAAATGCTAAAAATAAGTAAGTAAAAGTAAAAACTGCTCATATAAAATTACACCCAAAAAAATTTACATTTACATTAAACTCTACATTTAAACTAAGGATAAATTTTACTGCCGGACAATCCAAAATAAGAATACGATGTATGGAAAATTAAATAGGAGTAAGGTTTACAGAGAAAAATATATGAAAATACAATACGGTTAATGATGGGGCAGCAGCAGTATGATAAAGTGCAGATGTGTTCATTTTATACGTGTGCAGCAGGGCATGACATTAACTTTTTTGCTCACTGGCCAATGTGGCTAGTGGATGTCCGGAGTCACTAGCCATTCAGCCTTTTTACTAGCCACAATTTTGTTACCAGAAAATCGCAGTTTTTTCTTCACCAT
>JAQMYG010000002.1:24934934-24947117 GCA_030014215.1 Clariallabes teugelsi | reverse complement strand
CAGGATAACATCACGCTTTGCAGCACAAATCCTCACAGTAACCACCTAGAGAGTTGGGACACCCTGCACAAAGGGTATGTCCACTCCATGCCCTCAGCCATGGCCAATTTCAGTTTTTTTTTCAGACCTTTGTGGCAGAATGATTCACAGGGTTAATCTGTTGCAAGCAGTTCCAGTAGTCTTTAGAGTTACTCCAATCTTTCTCGATTTAAAACCCTCCCATGACCACTTGGTCCACAGTAGAGACAATGCTGCACAGGCTACTCAAAAGTCTGTGGTTACAAGCATTGATAATAGGCCACAAGAAGGGGGGGGGGGGGAGTCTAAGTGGACTGTTGTCCAAACTGCCCTTTGTCAAGGTTTTTTAAAAATGCTTAATTATTATTTTATTCTTAATTTTTGTGAAGACCTACCACTGGGCCCTTATCAAGAAGAACATTTACCAATAATAATTATTTAGCTCTAAATAAAGTTACCCATCTGCCGTCAGTTAGTTCACTGTAGCTCTAAATAAAGTTACCGAGCTGCCGTCAGTTAGTTCACAACACATGACCTTTAACCTTTTTGGGAGATGTTTTGTGACAAAGTTATAGTTGCCGGGACACTGTAGGCAGATGCTCACTGGGAGAAAACATCTCATATTGTTCTTCAGAGAAATAATGAGCAGGAGCTTTAGCTGCCAGTAAGTGGTGTTTGCAGCAGTATCATGCGTGTGTATTTCACATAATGAAGTGATTTTACCAATATGCATGTCACCAGCTAAAGGTACAATTGTAAATCTTGGGGAAAGCATGAGTGGGTTTTAACAAGTGTCTTGTTTCTGTTAACCCTCTTTGTCTCTTTGTTTCAGAACTATGCGTGCTAATAATAGTTCACATCTAAATTTACACAATTTTAACTGTGTATCTTTTATCGTTTTATATGTACCATAGATTATTTTATTAATTATGATATTCATTAAATAAATTAACATAATGATTAAAGAGAGTATAGACTAGCATGTAGCAGTTGTGTACAATTGTATTTATTTATAGACAGTAACAATGATAAACACTTTATTCCACATTATTTCTTCTTTAATGTTTTCTATTGTGGAGTTAGTTTATTATCGTTTATGTTAAAGAAATATTAATTATTGTAAATATAGACAGACTGGAGTGTAAAAGAGACATTGAGCCACAACCAGCACAAAGTGTGCATGAAACAGCAACCCAGGAGACTGAGGCAGAGCTTGGAGTGAAAAGGGACCTGGAGTGAAAAAGGTTACCTTCTTTTTAAATGTAGGTCACCATAATTCAACAGGTTATGCTGTAAATTCTTTCGGTGTATGGTTGTAAAATCTTGTTCCATCTGCCCCTCTTTAACTTTGAGCACCTCCTCAAAAACTGCTTCTAAAGGTCTCTGTACGGCTCTTACAACTGATTTACTGACTGTCAAGCTCATTGAGTCACACACTGACTCACTGTAATTGATTCACTGATTGACACACTGACTGCCACATTGACCCATTGATTCCCAGTGACTGATTTTTTCGACCGTCATCCACACGGACATATTAGCTGTGCCTCATTTCGGGGTGGTGCAAATTCTTTGGAGATCGCATTTGTCATAGCGTTGCAACTAAGGCTGGCCAATTTCAAAGCCTTCTTCAAAATGCAGCCAACAAATGCAACCATCTTTTTCCTGATAACGAAGAAGCCAACAGTGGATCCTTTTGCTATCCTAAGATTCTTTGATTCTTTGAGCCGGGGAAGAGACTGAAAGTGATGATGGAGGATGCAGGACCCAAAGATAATAAGAATAAATATGTTATTACAAAATTTTTATATATAATATAAATTTAAAAATATATATTTTTTAAAGTAAGAAAAAGATAAATGAAATCCACTCCCTGATAGACAGGTTTCTGTAAAAAATGGTGTTGTTACACAACATAGACCAAGGGCAGGAAGGCAATCTGCATTTAAACCATGATCATTGTGATTTTATAGACAATTTAGACTTAATTAACTAAACAGTAAGGAGGAAACAGCTGGTGACACCATCTCATTTTGGTTCGGCCTTCAAAGCCCACAAGCTTGCAAAGACAGCATAGATGGCATCCTTCATAGGATGCGGCCCCCGAAATTAGACACACCCATTGACTCACTGACACGCCAAGTCAATCACTGACTCACACATGGACTCAGTGTAATTGATTCACTGTTTGACACACTGACACACATTAACCCACTGATTCACTGAGACTGACTGATTTACTGCCCAGTGAGATCACCTACAGCCACTATGACCAATTTACCAACTGACTCTCTGTGATTAGTTCATTTACTCATTGTCTAACTCATTGACTATCTCACTGACTTTCGTGAGTATATTATGTTCATTCAAACTGGTCTGTGTTGTGAGGTGCTACTCCTCTTGGGCATGAGTTATTAAAGTTCCAACACTCTTCCATTCATATCCTTTCATATAACGTACCATGTGATTAATTGACATAAGTAGACATTTTTGGTTTGGTGTCAGAGATTAACACTTGGCTGATTATAGCGAGCAACTAAATAATACTGTGTGCTATCTGGGCTTTGGCATCAAACTTGAAGAGAAATGCTGTTGTTCACACTTAAATGATTTGACCTGAAAAGTCATTAGCATTGATTAGCCCAATAAAACTAATTTGATTAACCCAAAAAAAAAACAAATTAGCAAAATTTACATAAACCTTGTTAAGCCTAATCTCTTTCCTTTTTGTCGATATTAATGTCATCACCTTGGCACAAGCACACACCATCAGTAACCTAACTAATGCTAATTAATGAATGTATTTATTCATTCATTCATTCAGCTACAGTGACTGTAGCGTCCAGTCCCTGTCCAGGAAATGCTGAGTATGAGGCAGGAACACACCATGAATGGGACACCATTTCACTGCAGCATGCACACATTCACACCTCTGGGCAATTCCCATACAAAAAAAAAAGCATAAATTCTTCACAGACAAAAACCCAAGTTTAGGGTCAAACGAGAAACCCTGAAATTTTGAGATGCAGAGATATGGTAGACGCAACTATATTAAATAAGCCATAGGCTCATGTATGATGTGTGAAATGATCTATTTTGGTGCGTTAATGTGTCTCATCGGATGACTGCGGAATGATTTCTAACCTTACAGTTTGTCTTTGGTCACATGGTCACAGCAAGTTAAATACACTCATCCTGTTTGTCCTTAACATTGAGCTCAATTCAGCCTGTGCTGAAGTGGGTGGTATTGCAGGAAGAACCAATTAAAACCCAATTTCAGAGCTCAAACTCCAGGGGCAAACAGAGGCAGTCATGAGCTTTCACTTGATAAGCTGTGTGTAGAAAAGTTGCTTGTTTGCTACTGCTACCTGCTTTTTGTACAGTGATCGCCTCAAGCCCTTAATAACACAGGGGATACAACTGGATATTTGCAAAGGATAATAAGCAACTTCAGCAAATCACTACCGTGTGTGTGTGTGTTTTTTTTTGTGTGTGTTTGGGTGTAGACATGTTTTTATAACTTGGTGGGGAGCAAATATCCTGACAAGAAGAGAAATGTGTTAACCACAATTGCACAGAAAAAAAAATATTTAAGGTAGTACTGTAAGGTTAAGTCTCAGGTTAGATATAGCATAGCATTAATTAGCAGCATTAATCGTTGTGTGTAAGGTCCTCACAAGGGAAGTAAAACAAAGGTGTGTGTGCCATCATCTGTACCTCCATAAAGACTGTTGAGATAATGGGCCATATGAATCATATAATGATTGTTCTTCCATAGGCAGCAAAATGGAAATAATAATATGAGTAAGCCCTGAAATGTTTTGGTTACAGTGCTGTCTGATGTGATGCAAAATAATTTGTTGTGATAAATGTTATACTGTAGATTAAGATTGTTTAATTATTAGTAATACTTATTATAAACAAAAGTCAGGGAGTATCCTGTAATCAGTAAATCTGTGTGTTATGATGTACAGTTTATACTGTATTACAGCCTTTTTAAAATAAAAAAAAATTTGTCTACGACTTATAGCTCAAGAAAAAAAATCCAGTATCTCAAAATATTTCCTAAGATCAATGAAAAAATAATTTACAAGACAGCAATGTCCAACTTCTGAAAAGTATGCTTGTTTATGCACTCAATACTTAATTGTGACTCCTTTTGAACTAATTACTGCATCAATGCAGCATGACATTGATGTGCTCAGCCTGTGGCAATGTTGAGTCATTATTGAGGACCAGGTTGCTTTTAAAGTAGCCTTCAGCTCATTTGTATTGTAGGGTCAGGTGTTTCTTATCTTCCTCCTGACAATAACCCTTAGATTCTCTATGGAGTTCAGGTCAGGCAGGTTGGTTAGTCAGTAATGCATACAGTAGTAATATCATGGTTAGCAAACCAGTTATTGGTGGGCAAGGACTAAGTCTTGATGGAAAAGGAAATGGCATCTCCATAAAGATTGTCTGCAGACAGAAGCACGAAGTACTCTAAGATCTCCTGGTAAAATTCAGCAGTAACTGACCGACTCCAATAGATGACATGGTACCCCAAATCATCACCGTGGAAACTTTACACTGGACTTCAATCAACTTCAGACTCTGGAATCTTGAATCCTTTCTCCTCTACTATGATGGTTCTGATGTTGTCTCTGATTCAGGAATGGTTTGACACTAGGAAGGCAACAGTTGTAGCCCCTTTCCTGAAAGCATCTGTGCATGGTGGCTCTTGATGCATTGACTCTAGTCTTACTTCACTCCCTGTGAAGCTCTCCTAAATTCTTCAATTGGCTTTGCTTAACATTCTCCAGTCAACTTTCCATGAATATGCTGTAATAGAGCACCTTCTGCGGGCTTACCCTCCTTATAGATCTATGATCAATTTCCAGACCACTGGTAAGTGAACCTAGAATTATTGAGTTTCTTTTTTTAAATGAATTAACAGGTTCAACTGTAAGTCAAAGCTATACACAAAGATGGTTTTATTTCCATGAAACATCTAGTATGTGCTATTATAGGAAAATACTTTGCTTCACGTCAGACCTCATCACACCATTTGCTATCCAGCCGCTGATTATTTCACTGTAAAAGCACAACCATGTTTCATTCCTTTTTTATGCATGTAATTAAAATATTTTTAGCCTCACACTGTTTTTCCTTTGTATATAAATCTCCACACAGAACCACACAAACTTCTCATCAGTGTCAGCCAACACGCCATTAGCTGTGCCTTCAAGAAATGACAAAGTGTCTCTGAATAGCTATTTGACCACTAAAAAAAACAGGCCCTCCTGAGTTTACAGTGTGGCTTGCAGAGCTTTGTCATCATCACTTCTGAATGCATCATAGTTCTGACTCTCTTCTATCACAGCAGAACTTCCACTGACAGAGCTGTGTCAAAGTGAAGTCACAGTGCCCTCTGGAGGCCAGACTGAAACATTGACATTTCTGTATTGTCTGATTTTCTCCCCCCTAAACTCTCCCAATAGACCTACAACTGTTAGTATTGATCCACTAATCTGATTGCACACGCTAGGTTCCAAGTGTGATGATAAGAATTTAACCGATTAACGAAGGCATTAACCGATAATTGTTTTGCATAACTTTTACAACACAAGACAACACACTTGCAGTTCAGGCGATGTGCAGTACAGTACTTACCAATTCGGATTTCTTTTTTGTTTGCATAAACAAATTAGACTTCATTAGTTTGTCTCACATAACTAATTTATTAGATCTGTGTTGCCCTAGCTGTTTAAGTAAAACTTCAATCAAAACCTTAAAAAAATAGACTTATAATGTCTTATCATTAATTATTCATAATTAATCAATGGTTGATTCCAGTTTACTGAATTGCTGCCATGGTCGAATCTAAGGGCTAGTACTTTGGAAGTATCTAGGAGCAACAACAGCTCAGCCACAAAGCAGTAGTCAAAGGGTAAACTCTCAGAGCTGGGTCACTGAGTGCCAAGAGCAGTGGAAACATGCTGTCTGGAGTGATTAATCACACTTCACTACCTGGCGGTCTGATGGACGAATATGGGTTTGGTACATGATGTCAGAAGAATGTTAGCTATGAAAATGCTTAGTGCCAGCAGTTAAGATTAATGGAGGTCTGGTGCTGTTTTTCAGTGTAAGACCCCTTAGCGTCAGTCAAAGGCAATGTTAATCCTATAACATACAAAGACATTTTGGGAAAGGCCCTTTAACGTTCACATGATCGGTATTCTCCCTCTACTGTATACATATATATCTGTGCTTATCTGCAGCACAGTGGCTTAGTGGTTAGCACTGACACCTTGCACATCCAGATTTGCACATCCTGCCTCTGCGTGCATGGAGTTTGCATGTTCTCCTGGTGCTTTGTGTGTTTCCTCTGGGTAATCTGGTTTCCTCCCAAAGTCATGCAGATTAGCCTATTTGGCGTTCCCCAAATTGTCCGTAGTGTCTGAATGAGTGTATGTATGTGCGTGTGTCCTGCAATGGATTGGATCCAGGGTGTACCTTACCTTGTCCCCTAAGGCTACTGAGATAGGCTCCAGGCCCCCCCAGTGACCCTGTATACAGGATAAAGCGGTATAGACGATGAGTGAGATATATACGCATAGAAGTGCCGGAGAGTTTAGAATATGATGTCCAACAAACTCACATATTTGTGAGTCCACTTACATTTGGAACATTTTGTGTGAATATTTGTGTCTGTCTGTCTGTGTCAGAGTGCCATTTTGACCTCTGTCACCAACAATATTTAAAAACACCAGGTGGATTTAATGTTGTGGCTGTCGATGTTGGCCTCAAGATAAATGGAGGTTTGTGGGAAGCCCTCTGCATACTCTGTGCAACAATTTAGTACCATCATCATTAACATCTCTTTCATTGTGATAATGAGTATTGCAAACTCTGCAAAGATTAATTATTATGTTTTGTACAAACATTTAGAGGTATTTTTTTAAAGTATGCTATAGAAAGGTATTTAAAAATGCACGGCCTATAAATGTATTAAAGGTCCTTTTTGAAATGGTGGTTTATGAAATGAGAAGCTACTCACTGCATCAATTAGGGTTAAATAACTTGTTGCCAGCTGAACCATATTAATTACTGCAGTAATTATCTAATGGAAGCCTATTAACTATTTGCTTAGTTAAATTCAGGTGATGACTTTTTTGTTGGCCAGGCAGTGCATAAACATAGCATATAAACATCAAAGTAAGAGCTTCTAAAGTCTGACTCTCTTTCTCCCTCTCTCTCAATCTCACACACACACACACAACCCTCAGGTAACAGTTTTCCTGTCTGTCCATCTCCGGTTGGCAATTATTTATTGCTCCTCCTCTCTTGCCTTCTCAGTTGCAGCTTTAAAGACTTCTGTAAGTTTGGAATGTTTTCAAATAATTCTTATCACAAAGTTCTTTCACTTGTAACAATTGTTCTTTTACAAGCTCCAATCTTTAACTTCTTCTTGTCCAGTATTTTGACCTAGCCACAAGCTTCACCTGTCACACACATTTGAATAAGTCACATTTGAAAAACTATTCCTACACACCGATCAGCCATAACATTATGAACACTCCTTTTGCCACAAAAACAATTGTGACACATTTACATTTAGGCATTTGGAAGACACTTGTATCTAGAGTGACTTACAATTTTTTTTTTTAAGTTTTCATCATGGGATAGATCCTTACACTGGGTTTCTAGTTTACTAGTACTATCAGTAGAACAATGTTGGGAAGATTTTTAAACCCAAATATTGCAGAAACAGATAGGTCTTCAGTCGTTGTTCGTACTCATCCTTACGAACATCTACAATAGAGGAAGTTCATTCCACCACCTAGGTGCCAAAACAGGAAAGTTGTATGTCTTCCTCGATCTCTGAGAAATGGTGGGACCAGCCAAGCAGTGCTGGAGGATTGAAGGGAATGTGGTGCAGTGCGTGGTGTGATTAGAGCTGAGAGGTAAGTGGGTACCAGGCCATTTTTAGCTTTGTAGGCCAGCATCAGCTTTTTGAATTTGATGCTCCAGCTACAGGAAGCTAGTGCAGAGAGCAGAGAAGTGGGGTGGTGTGGGAGAACTTGGGACGTGCATTTTGGATCAGTTGCAGAGGACGAACGGTGGACAGGGCAGTCCTGCCAGGAGTGAGTTGTAGTAGTCCAGTCTTAAAATAACAAGGAACTGAACAAGCACTTAAGTAGTCTGTGTAGAAAGAAATGGGCGGATTCTTCTGATGTTGTAGAAGAAATCGACAAGAGCGAGTAAGGTTGGCAATGTGTGGGGAAAATGACAGCAAGGTCTTGACAGGGGGATGAATCACCTGGGATGAACAGCAGTTCGGATTTACTGAGATTCATTTTCAGCTGATGATGATCTGTGGAAACCTGAGTGTCTGAGGGAGGAAAGGTGAGAATGAGTTATGCTTCATATGCATAACAATGGTACGAAAAGCTGTGTGTAGATATGACATTACCAAGAGACCGGATATAGAGTGAGAACAGGAGAGGACCAAGTACTGAGCCTTGTGGGACACCAGTAGAGAGTCTGCATGAAGCAGATGTGGATCCCCTCCATGTCACCCCATATGACCTATCTTCTAGGTAGGAAGCAAACCATTGCCATGCCATGCCACAGATTCCAGGGCTTGTAAGGATAGACAAGAGAATCTTGTGGTTCACCATGTCAAACGCAGCTGAGAGGTTCAGGTTGATGAGGGCAGATGACAGTTTAGCTGATTTAGCAGCATGGAGTCTCTTGGGATCATTGAGGTTGTTCTGCGAGAGATAGAGAGACATTTGATTGAAAACATTGAATTCAAGAATTTTGGAAAGAAAAGAGAGAAGTTATACCAGGTGATAGTTACTGATTTCCACCGGATCCAGGGAGGATTACTTTAGGATGGGAGAAACCCTTGCCCTCTTAAATGCAGCAGGAACCATGCCTTTCTAAGGGAACCAGCATTAGCCTTTTCAACAATTTAACCTACAGTAACATTTCTATTTGATCAGACTACTCAGGCCAGCCTTCACACAGAAATGTCCCACAAGAGCTGCAGTTTTGGAGTTGCTCTAATCCATTACATCACCCATCACAATTTGGCCCTTGTCACATTACAATATGTCATTACAGTGGCATCTGGAGGTGAGTGAGGTATATTAGCCAGCAAGTGAAGATTTTATTGCTGAAAGTGATGTGTTGGAAGCGTAAAAAATGGGCAAGTGTAAGAAGTTGACTGACTTTGACAAGGGCCAAATCTGATGGCTAGACACCTGGATCACCAACACCAAAAAACTGCAGCTCTTTTGTGATGTTCCCTGTCTTAATTGGTCAGGACATACCGAAAGTGGCTGGTCCAAGGAAGGAAAAATTGTGAACCCGCAACAGAGTCATGGGCGGCCATGGCTAAGGTGCAAGGCGACAGTGCTAACCACTAAGCCACCATACCACGAGATGTTATCTAGCTTTGTTAATATAATGCTACTTACCATGTCTGGTAGTTGTAATAAAAATCGCAATTCTCAGTCACATTAAATAAATTTATTGTAGAGTCTGAGGATGTGCTGGAGGAACGGATATGATAAGAAGCATTTATGATCTTTATATTGTTCTTTTCCCAGCCTCTCGGTGCTGATGAGCTGTATAGCGCCTGCCATGATGTTCAGTTCCTCTCTGTAGACTCCATCAGCTCCCAATCTGGGGTAATCTATAGTGCTGCAATCAAGACACAAACACATCACGCACCTTTTTACAAGGCATTATTTGTTGTAGCATCACAAAACTTCAATGACCTGGTTTGCATTGAGATTGCAAGTTCTCCCCATGCTTTTCCTCTAGGTACTCTGGTTTCCTCCACCAGTCCAAAGAGATGCAGATTAAGCTATTTGGCGTTCCAAAATTGCACTTATTGTGTGAAAGAGCGTATATGTGTGTGCCCCCCTCCCTTCTGGTATAGAAGATGAGTGAGTGAGTGAGTGAGTAGAAAGCTGTAAAAATGTACAGGATGTATAGGATGTCCTTGGTGTGCAGCCGGCCTATATGGCCCAAATTGAATTCAGCACTTGAAGAGCTTTTCAAGGTCAAGGTAAGCCTGCAAATACCCATGTAATATCTTTAAACATGAAACATGGCTACATCATGAACAGCTTAATTTATCAGCCAGCAAGTGTCTTTATCTTTTAAAAGTGTTGCATGCATGTAGTTTTACAACATGGTCTATTTTATCTAATTTTGTTTGCCTTTCTTTTTTTTTTTTAATTCTGCATGATTTCATTCATTGTGTTGCTGTGTTTTGTTTTTGTTTTTTTTGGTTTTTTTTGCAGCTGCATTACAAGTAAGCTCATTAGTTTCACGTATAAATGATAAATCTTTGTCTTATTTGTATTTTGAATATTTGAACATGAATATTTTAAGAAAGGGTAAACTTTGAAGAGTGGTCAAGTCTTATTTTAGGTATTTAATTAGTATTTATTATTGGTAGGGGACAGAAAGACAAAAGGAAATAAAAATGCTATTCTAGTTCTATGTTAATCATAAGCATCCCAGCCCTGGTGCTAGACTACACATTGTCTCACATATCAAACCATAATCATATCCTTAATCATTTCCTTAATCATATCCTGATTAAATAATTACCTAATTAACAGCCCTCTGATTTAAAGTGATTGTGTTATAGCAATAATTCTCAACCCTGGTCTGGGAGGACACTATCATTTATATTTTAATTTTCCCTGATTGGCAGCATGGTGGCTTAGGGTCTGAGTTTGATTCCCGCCTCGGGTCGGTATAGATGGAGTGTGCACGTTCTCCCTGTGCTTGGTTGGTTTCCTCTGGGTACTCCGCAGATTATACTAATTGGCGTTCCCAAATTGCCCGTAGTGTATGAATAAGCGTGAGTGTGTGTATGTGTGTGCCCTGCAATGGTGTCCAGGGTGTACCCCGCTTCATGCCCTAAGTCTCCTGGATAGGCTCCAAGCCCCCGCGACCCTATATACAGGATAAAGAGGTATAGACGATGATGAGTGAGTAAGGTTGGGTTAGTTTGGGTCTTTTACGATACCGGTGCTAAATCAATATTTTTTAAATGGTACCGGTGCCTAAACGGTGCCTGAACTGATTCTTAAAAAAAGCCACAAAAAATGGTGTATAACAAAAATGGGATTTCTTTTATAAACAATATATTAAATGTTTAAATGATACATAAATATTTTTATACATGAATTATTTAATTATTAACTAATTAGTTAATAAATAAGTTGTGCTGGGAGCTGAGAAACCAGTAAAGTGTGTAGGACAGGTGGTCTTCCAGGACCAGGGTTGTGAATTTGTATATTACTTCATTGCAGTAATGTTAAAAAACAGTATGGACATCATGATCAACTTTTTATTTTTGTCCCACTGTTTTGAATCAGGTGTAGTGGTTAGCACTGTCGCCCTGCACCTCCAGGGTCCGGAGTTTGCATGTTCTCCCCCTGCTTGCTGGGTTTCCTCCCACAGTTCCAAAGATATGCTAACTGGCTTTCCCAAATTGCCCGTAGTGTGTGTATGTGTGTATGTGTGTGTGTGTGCCCTGCGATGGATTGGCACCCTGTCCAGAGTGTACCCTGCCTCGTGCCCTAAAGTCTCCTGGGATAGGCGCCAGGCCCCCCCGCCCCCGCGACCCTGAATACAGGATAAAGCGTGTTTTGAATCTGACCCCTAGGTGGCGCTGACATGGATTCTCTAGTAGCAACAGGTGATTGCAACGTTCGGCGAAAGTATTTAACACTTTTTTTTTTTTTTTTTACGTTTATGACTATGTTTTTCTTAATTTCGGCACACCAGGATTAATAAATTAAGTATTATATAGCTTGTTTTGAAACATGTAAGTAATGAGTGAGGTAAACCTTGAAACAAATTTAAAATGCTTCTCTTATTCACAATAATACAGTCAAATGAGTTTGGCTCGCGCGCGCAAAACTGTCCATTAGAAACACGTGAGACAGTTTTATTTATTTCATGATTTTGGAGACAGACGTGTCCTTTAATTCATTTCGGTGGGAGGTGCTGCACGTCCTGACTAAATGAAATGAAGGTATTCAGCGCTGTATATTAGCGAGCAGGCCTGTATAATAGTGGTGGGCGATACTGCAAAATTTTGTATCGATCCGATATCGATATTTACAGGGCCAATATCGCCGATACTGA
>JAQMYG010000002.1:24836242-24853260 GCA_030014215.1 Clariallabes teugelsi | reverse complement strand
CCAGTGATGCAGACACAGCTGAAAGTGAAATGCCAACAAATTCTTATGAAGTGGACCCCTGGTCATATTTAAGTGACTACTTTGATTTCAAGCACAACAAAGGGAACAGATTTATTATGATCCCACCCCGCTGTTAAAAAAATAAAATAAAAAAGTAACTCAGTAACTTTTACTCTGAGTTAATTTTTGATGAGCTACTTTTTACTTTTACTTGAGTAGATTTTTATAAGGGTAACTTTACTTGTACTTAAGTAAAAGTTCACTAAAGTAACAGTACTTTTACTTGAGTACAAAATTTTATTACTCTTTCCACCTCTGACTATATCAATGGTCATTTCAACCTGTCGGAATCATAATGTTGTCCTTCAAAACTGAGTCTTTGTCCATTTCATTAGCTCTTAGCATAGCTACCGAGTGGGGCACAATTTTACCCTCCTTTGTAGAACAGAAATGTAGGGATATTAGCCCTGCTTGTCTAATTAAGTTGGCTTATTAACTCATGTTTCTTTGCGAATACGTGCCTGATGTTGAAGTGTGTATACATGTGTTTGGTAGACAATGACCTTCAAGGAACTGATGGTTCAGGGGCTTTGGGAGGGCCAGATGTTCGCAGACGGATACCCATCAAGTTACTGTCCAAACAGACTCTCAGAAGCAAGCCTCCTGCCCGGCCTCAGCGGCCCACCACGAGACTGCCCTCCAGTGGACAAAATGATGACGGTGAGTGTTCATGCATAAGAATAAATAATTATGAATAAAACCATGACATGGTTGTTGAAAGGATTTATTTTGTTGATAACGAATGTTCATCAAAATATAGTTTAAGTGAAAGCTATAATTCTCCCTAAATGGCACGTATGATATGGAGAACAAAGGTTTTCTGTTTGAGGTTCTAATTGAAAATTGGCTTTAGTCTCAGTATCATACTCTTATGTTTTTAGAAACATTTACCTGTAAGCAGGAGGAGAGGTTTGAGTGCAAATCTGGAGATGCCTATGGGAAACAGCGGAGATTCCCCCACCCATTTTTCTGGGACTTTAAGGTAACTAACCTGTCAGATGGGATGGAAATGTACAAGTTGTTTCTGCTTAATGCTTCTAGATTGAAAAGATCCGATGTTGGGTTTATGGAGCCTTTTTATTTCTGCAGCTTAACCTGGTCGGAGAGAAAGATGACACTCCAGTGCACTTCTGTGATAAATGTGGCCTGCCCATAAAGATATATGGACGAATGGTAAGAACGATCCTGGTGATTGATTGGGCAAACAATATTTATAAATATTCATACTGTATAATAAAAAAAAAAATCTCCTTTTTGCGTGAAATGACACTGCATATGTTTACTTGCATTTCCTCTCACTGCCGCCTGTAATTGTAATTTCATATACAAATTAATATGTTTTTTTTTTCATTTGGAGATGTTTAAATTGACTTTATTAGGACCATTTTAGCATTTGTTCTCATAAATGTGCTAGCTTTGTTAAACTTCATTAAATACATAATTTTATATACGAGGGTGAGTCAAAAATGATCTGCACCCCTGTTATATTAAAACTTCTGTTGGTCCCATTAGCGATTTCTGGTCAAGACTACTGTCACTGCTGTGCAGGTGTGAACGTGTTACATGAGTTCATTTGTAACTGTGGTTTGTGCAAAAATGGATGCCGCACTTGTGATTTGGCAGAGCAGCATGCAGTGATTCGTGATTTGTATGAGACGGGTATCGAAACGACAACATAACCAGAGGTGTTTGGATATCTGCAAACAATATATGGACAGATAATTTAAGGAAGGTGACAGTTTCTTGAAGAGAATCATTACTCGTGACGAGACATGGATTCATCACTACGAACCTGAGAGCAGTCAGCTTAGAATGTTCAAAAGTCAACCATCAGCTGGATAATTGATGCTTACAGTTTTCTGGAATTCTCAAGGGCCAGTATTGGAACATTATCAGGAAAAAGGTTTAACAATCAACAGTTTGTTACAGTGAGATGCTTATTGAAGAGCTGTAGTCTAATCGATTAAATGCAAAGGACTTCTATTTAAGGGTGTTGTGATCTTGCATGCCGATGCACATTTGCACACTTCCGCCCACACCGTTAACAATCTGCAAAGTTTTCATTTTGAGGTGTTAAATCATCCTCTCTATAGTCTTGATCTTGCTCCATCAGACTTTCACCTGTTGGTTTCCCTAAAAGCAGCACTACAAGTATGAAGATTCACTTCTCATGAAGACAGCAGTACATTCGTGGCTCACAGCTCAGCATAAAACATTTTTAATGAGGGAATAGGAAAGCTTGTTGACAGATGGACATAGTCCATGGAAAAGCAAGCAGATTATGTTGAAAAATTTTGCATTTGTTTTTGCAAAAGATTAATTAAAATGAATTCTACTGCCAGAATGCAGATAATTTTTGACTCACCCTCAAACATTCTTGATCATATAACTGATCCAGATTACTTTGGCTAGAGAATTGTCTTAAACATATAATAATTGGCTTTTATTTTTAACATTGTTAATTCAGCTTAATCCGAGGCAGCACTGCCTTATGTGGTATAAACGCAAACTGAAATCATACTGGTCTCATCATTATGGTATTTAAGTGGTTTCTTTGTAATGTTTAAACAGATTCCCTGTAAGCACGTATTCTGCTATGATTGTGCAGTTCTCTACGAGAAGAAAAGTGATAAGACCTGTCCAGGGTAAGTTCATTTACAGATTCCAAACTTAATCTATTATTTAGTTTTCTAAGCTTGCTGCCACTCACAGTTTGTATGTTGGAGAAATCCTGTTGTTTAGGGCTCCATGGTGATGCGCAAAATATGATTATCAGGATTATTTATGATTATTAATTCAGTTTGATATTTTATCATATGAAGATTTACTTTTACAGTGTGCAATATCAGGCCTGTATTTTCTCAAACATATAAATTATAGATAAATCATGGAAGTGAAAAAATTTACTCCCTGTAACAATGCTACCACCTCACTACTCGTTAAGCTAATAGCTTAATTGTTGGTGCACCTCATTACAAAATGTTGCAAATAATTATGTAGTTGACTTTAATATCTTTGCCAAACATTGCTAATATAAGTGTATATTTTCTCCTGTTGAGTCTGTTTTTAATGTTTTTATATTGCTGATTAGTATATTTTTATGTTTAAATATTGCAAAATGTGAGTAAGGTTAAGTTTAAACTTTATGAACTACATAATTGTGTGCTGTCTCCACTTCCTATACTAAATTATAAGTTTAGTTTGTCCCTATATAGCTGCACCGAGCCAGTCCAACGCATCGAACAGTGCCAACGTGGATCCCTCTACATGTGCAGCATTGTGCAGGGTTGCAAGCGCACCTACCTCTCTCAGCGGGACCTGCAGGCCCACATCAACCACCGGCACATTAGAGCGGGCAAACCTGGAGCCTCGCGGGCCGAGCCAACTCACCCAACCCCAGCTCCGACTCCGACCTTGACCTCAGAACCACCTGACCGTTTCCGCCTGCCCCCACCCCCTCACCTGCCCAAGTCCCACCCCCTGATCCCTCCGCCACTGCAGGGTCACGACCCCTATGGGCAGCCACCCCCTGCATCACCTTCTCCCTCTGACCTAGGTCCATCATCCCGAGCCTTGCCACCGGAGACATTTCGCATAGCCACTGTGACCACACGCAAACACAGCAACCTCATCACCGTGCCCATCCAGGATGACTCGGGCAACTCCATTCCCTCTCCACGTGAACCCATCCCACAGACTCCCCCAGGTCTACCCCCTCATCACCACCCAGGACAGGTGGTGTCCCACCCTCACCACATCATGCCTCCACCTCAGCAGCAACATTACGGGCCTCCACCGCCACCACCCCCACTTAGCCACCCCATGCAGGCCACAGGGGCTCCCCATATGGTCTACAACCAGGCACCTCCAATGTCCACTGCGCCACCGCCCATCACCCCTCCGCCTGGACATATTATAAACCAGATGCCCCCGTTTCTGAACCACCCGCTGTCTGCTGCTCTTCCTCAGCACGGCGCCCCTCCTGTTAGTGCCCCTCCACCTCATCACTTTAACACTCTGCCCCAGGACCAGGGCACCTTGAGCCCGCCCTTTAACCAGCCTGGCGCCCTGAGCCCAGGTTTGTGGCCTGCACCACGTGTCCCTCGCATTCAGGGGCCCCCTCAGGGCCAGATGCCTGGACACCACCCAGAACAGGCTCGATATAGACCATACTACCAATAGCACTTGGCCAGGAACAATTATATCAGACAGTTTGAACATTAACAAGATAATCAGAAGTTCAAGTAATTTTAAGTTAACTGTGCATACACTCTGTGATGACTTATGTGATGTTTTGTATTCTGGTATTTAATGGTTTAACTGATCTGGAATCAAGTGAACGTTATCTATTGTATGGTGGCTAAAAAAAATAGAAACAGTGAAACATTGCAGTTAGAAGACATTTTACATATTTGAACACTTTTCATAACACAACACTTTAATCTTGTACCCACTGACTGCAATAAAATGCACAAACTGAAGAAATTCCTTTTTTTCTTCCTACATTTTATTGTTGTGTTTATTTAATACTTTTTCCAGTTGTGAAGCAATAAACAAGTTTTAAAAAGCGAGTAATAAAAATACATTGCATTATAAATTTTACACCTTTTCAAACACCAACAATATCTGGAAACTCACATATGATTCATATTATGATAAATTTGGTATTCGACCTTTTGATTTGATTAACTAAATGTATTTTGGTAGGAAGAATAAAATGTAAGTAAGTCGCTTTGGGAAAGAGCGTCTGCTAAATGTACTACTTTTGTGTATGCGATTTATCCACAAGGGGGCACTGTTCACAACTTAATAGTGTGGCATGAGCAACGCACTGTACAGCCTGTGGTTAAAGTGGGGGTTCATGAAGCACATGATCCGGGGTGGAGAGCTCTATTAATCACTAGTAGAGTTCGTACATTATAATCACTAGCGCTAAACCTAATTAAGACTACATATTACATTTTTTTTTCCCCATCACCTGCTGAGATGAATGATAGAAAATTCCCTAGTGTGTATATTGTCCTTAACATTACTACCTGAATTTAACATGTTTTTTTTATTTTGGGTTGATTGATTGGCAAAAAAAAAAAAAAAAAAAGATCTTTAGAATATGTAGACTCTATAACGATAAAGTGAAGTAGGAAGGTCTGAATCTATGATATGAAAATATCTCCTAATGAACTTTACTATGAATTCTTTTGGTTCGTTTGATTCGATGTAATCACAACTAATCCGGTTATTCCAATTACAAATGTGGGATATCTTACACACATGTACAAACATTTTGTTAATAGATCATACCTGGTTTTATAGTGTTATAATGTCATCTCCAGTTATTCTAAAACTAAAATTCGTGATGGTCAACCGATTCGGCTGATTCACTTCGTCTACAGGAGTCGTTTAGGAGGAAAGCAGTGATTGACTCACGGATCATCCATCAACGGCAGCATGGTGCGACCCGCCGGGGACTTTTGGAGTACAGATAGCTATTTATCTATAATATTTAACAATTCGGGGATTGATCGCTTGACTTGTTTGAGTTAATCTTTCCTCGATGAGGAGTTATGAGTCATGGAAGAGGTAATGAAATGGATTTGGTTTGGGATATTTCTCCGCGTCCCGCTGTATGGATGCTTCGATCTTCACATTCCGGAGTCTCTTCACCCTGGATCGGTGCTGGTAAACGCCTCTCTCGGACCGGGCTGGGTTTACAAAATAGACAGGAGTTTAACGCAAAGATCCCTCGGACCCTGTGTGAAGGTTGGCAGAAGGGATGGAGTTGTAACTCTGGCGTGTAAACTTCACTGTTCGCTCTTTGCGAGACGCGCAGTCCCGCTGGTCCTGCGCGTCACTTCGTTCACGTCGGAAAACTTTGTCTTGATTCATTTCAACACGTTTGTTCACGGTCAGAACTGCTTTATTAAATACAGAAGGAAAGGTCCGAGGCGTAAACCTGACCTATGTATTTATTTCCATTCTGTGAACGGCCAGTGCTTGAACTCAGGTGCATTGGCCAGAATTATACATGAACATGTACCTCAGTTTACGCGGGACGCACGAGCTGCTTGTGAGGAGAAATGGAACAAAGATACAAACACTGGAAGTACAAACTTGACCACTGAGCTTTGTCCACCTCATGATGCCAGTTTTCTCTGCACAGTGCCCAGTTTACAATGGGAAGTAAATTTTCAGTTTGGCATACAGGGGCATCACACTATGGGACGTGCGTACCCAGGATCACTTGGTAGATCAAGACATGGCATGAAAATCCACAACGAACACATTCACACAGGGTACAGAACTTTCAGTTTGTTCAAGAGTGTCGAGCGTTATTACCAGGACCCGTGGGCTAGACGTAAAAAACGAAACACCAACTCAGCTCCGCAGTTTCAGCTGCCCAATTACCAGGTTTCCATACCTGAGAACGAGCCGCCTGGAACCCGAGTAATTACCCTCAAAGCCTTTGACTCTGATGACGGAGACGCAGGAGTACTTGAATATGACATGGAAGCTTTGTTTGACAGCAGATCTAATGATTACTTCCAAATACATCCAGAGACGGGTGGCATTACAACTCTACAATCTTTAGACAGGGAAGTTAAAGACACTCATGTGTTTAAAGTCGTGGCAAGCGACAAGGGGACCCCGAAGAGATCAGGAACCGCTTATCTCACAATCACGGTCAGTGACACAAATGACCACAAGCCAGTGTTCGAGCAGAATGAGTATAGGGTCAGCATCCGAGAAAATGTAGAGGTGGGTTTTGAAGTGATGACGATCCGAGCCACCGACGGAGATGCCCCATCCAATGCCAATATGATATACAAGATTTTAAATGACGCTAAGGTGAACGAGGTCTTTGAAATTGATCCAAGGAACGGTTTGGTAAAAACCAGGATTCGTCTTGACAGAGAGGTCCTCTCACACTATCAGCTTATGGTGGAAGCCAATGACCAAGGTAGAGATCCTGCGCCATGCAGTGCTACCGTCACTGTTCATATCACTGTGGAGGATGAGAATGATAACTTCCCTCAGTTCAGTGAGAAAAGATATGTTGTCCAAGTTCTCGAAAACGTGCTTGTCAATTCTGAAGTAGTTCAGGTTAAAGCCACAGACAGAGATGCTGGAAATAATGGTAAAGTGCATTACAGCATAATCAGTGGGAATGTAAAGGGACAGTTCTATATTCATTCCCCGACAGGCATCATTGATGTCATTAACCCACTTGATTATGAGAATATCAGGGAGTATAATTTGCGGATAAAAGCTCAAGATGGTGGTCGACCACCTCTCATTAACAGCACAGGTATGGTTGTGGTGCAGGTCGTGGATGTTAACGATAATGCTCCGATTTTTGTCAGCACACCTTTTCAAGCTTCAGTGCTGGAAAATGTTCCCATTGGTTACTCTGTGATACACATTCAAGCTATCGATGCAGATTCAGGAAACAATTCTCATTTAGAGTACCAACTCACAGACACATCACCTAGCTTTCCCTTTATTATTAACAATAGCACAGGGTGGATTACAGTCAGTATGGAGCTGGACAGAGAGACCACTGAGTTTTATAAGTTTGGTGTGGAGGCAAGGGATCATGGAGTTCCTGTGATGTTATCCTCTGCCAGTGTGAGTGTAACAGTGTTGGATGTGAATGACAATGTTCCCACCTTCATACAGAAATTGTATAATCTAAAGATTAATGAGGATGCTCCAGTAGGGGCAAGTGTGCTCACTGTCATGGCCATCGACAGGGATGCGAACAGTGTGGTGACCTACCAGATATCTAGTGGGAACACACGGAATCGGTTTGCCATCACCAGTCAGAGTGGTGGTGGGCTTATTACTTTAGCCTTGCCGCTGGACTACAAACAGGAACGGCAGTATATTCTCATTGTAACGGCTTCAGATGGAACACGCTTTGACACAGCACAGATTGTCATCAATGTTACTGATGCTAACACTCATCGGCCTGTATTTCAGAGTGCCAACTACCAAGTGTTACTGAGTGAGGATAGGCCCGTGGGTTCCACAGTTGTGGTTATTAGTGCAACAGATGAAGACACTGGTGAGAATGCACGCATTACTTATGCTATGGAGGACAATGTGCCTCAGTTTAAAATTAACCCTGACACTGGTGCCATTACAACTCAGATTGAGATTGACTATGAAGATCAAGCCTCATACACTTTGGCCATCATCGCTCGAGACAATGGCATTCCCCAAAAGTCTGACACCACCTATGTAGAAATCATAGTGCTTGATGCCAATGACAATGCACCCCGGTTTCTGAGTGCTGTCTACCAAGGCACTGTGTTTGAGGATGCACCTGTGTACACAAGTGTACTTCAAGTCTTTGCATCTGACAGAGATTCGGGATCAAATGGCAGAGTGACCTTTACATTTCATGGAGGGGATGATGGTGATGGTGATTTCATTATTGAGACATACTCAGGGATAATTAGAACAGCCAGGAAGCTGGACAGGGAAAACGTAGCCACCTATAATCTCAAGGCTTTTGCAGTGGACAAAGGAATCCCCCCGCTGAAAGGAGCAGTGGATATCCAGGTCTCAGTGCTGGATATCAACGACAATGCCCCTGTGTTTGAAAAGGACGAGTTACATATTTATGTGGAAGAAAACAGTTCTGTGGGTTCCACCCTGGCACGTGTCATTGCCACAGATCCTGATGAGGGAACAAATGCCCAAATCCTATATCAGATCATCGAGGGTAATGTTCCTGAAATCTTCCAGCTGGACATCTTTAATGGGGATCTAATTGCTCTCACTGATCTGGACTACGAGACGAAGATGGAGTACTTAATTGTAGTTCAGGCCACATCTGCACCACTGGTTAGCAGGGCCATTGTACGCATTCACCTTGTGGATGTTAATGACAACTATCCCATTTTGCAGGATTTTAAGATTATTTTTAACAACTACATCACTAATAAATCCAACAGCTTTCCTGCAGGGGTGATTGGGAAGGTTCCTGCACATGACCCAGACGTGTCTGATAAGCTCCTCTTTAACTTTGTGGAGGGGAATGAACTCAATTTGCTTAATCTAAACCAAGACACAGGAGAGCTAATGCTAAGCAAAGACATGGACAACAACAGACCCTTTCAGGCCACTATGAGAGTAACAGTGTCAGGTAAGATACTTAAACCTTATGTGTTTATAATGCCTGTGATTGTAAACAAAAGGGGAGTCGAATGTGCTATCTATTTGTTATAAACAACAGTTAAAAGTACTACAAGTATTAAGTATATGTACTTAATATTTAAAATATATATAACTGTCTGTGGCAGCACGGTGGTGTAGTGGTTAGCACTGTCGTCTTGCACCTCCAGGGTCCAGGTTCGATTCCTGTCTCTGTGTGCAAGGAGTTTGCATGTTCTCCCCCTGCTTGGTGGTTTTCCTCCCACAGTCCAAAGACATGCAGATTAAGCTAATTGCTGTTCCCAAATTGCCTGTAGTGTGTGTAAGTGTGTGCCCTGCGATGGATTACCCTGCCTTGTGCCCTAAGTCTCCTGGGATAGGCTCCAGGCCCCCCGCGACTCTGTATACAGGATAAAGCAAAATAGACGACGAGTGAGTGAGTGACAACTGTCTGTGTGATGAAAATTCAGTAAAATTTCATGGTATGTCATTTGTATTAAACATTTTCTACTTTACACTGTGATAACTGCCCTCCTTAAAGAAAAAGTCCATCCTGAATGACTTATATATTAATATTTATATATTACCCCTTATCTTCAGAAGTGTCCAAGTTTTATTTTGTAATGAAAGTCAGAATTTTGTTTTGTACTTATATCTTTAAACTTTAATTGACCTTTTTCACTTGGCTCCCTAAATTACCCACAATCTATATATACTTCTACTATATGGATTTAACCTTATATACTGCCCGAAGTCTATTACAAATCAGCACAACTGTGTTTGCAGTTATTATTGCACTAAATGGCGATGATAGATAAAATCTTGAAGAAACTTACTTACTTACTTACTTTCCTACTTTTGGCTGTCTGACTCTCTCAGAGCTGAACTTTTGTTTGATATTTGTACAATACGTTGATATGTACTTTGACCTCTGTCTTTATCTTCTCACATACTTAATTCCTCACGAATTTGCTTGATAATGAACTGATGGAGTGTTAAATAAATGTCAACGCAGCACAGCTTAGTCTGTCTGCTGAGATTAGAAAAATATGCCTTAAATCATCCAAGGAATAGCATGCCTTTTGGGGCTTTTACTTTTCCTCATGTCTGCTTTCGAGAGATTTGTAAGGAGTGCTCCCATGCAGACAAAGAGCACAAAGAGAAGAGTGGGAAGTGTTGATCAATAAGATGCTCTGGATGCAGATGAGTAGTTTCTCTGATCTCTCACCTGGTGTGTGCTTCACTTCCCACAGTCCGGTCTTTAATGCTGCTTTGTATTGCAGTGGCCTTCTCATACTGAAGATTAATCAATCGGGTGAAAAAAAGAAGAAACACTGGAATTCCAGTTACAAGGGTTTCCGTAACACTAGGAATATTATTTGGTTTTATTTAGTTTGTTCTTGTGGGCTTTCTCTTAGTTTTCTTTAGTTTTCCTTGCATTATAAAAAAAAAAAATCATGCATATTGGTGGAATGCTGACTGGCTATAGACTGGCATTCCATCCAGGTATCATCCTTTTTTAACTGGGACTCTGAAGCCACTGCAGGATAAAGCAGTTATTGAAGATGAATGAATAAATAATTTTATGTAAACACACAAATGCCCTTATCTACCTATGGCCATCTGAGAGAGGTTGCTTTGTTATTTGCTATCATTCTACGATGTTACTTTTGCCCAGGCCGCATACCAGTGAGAAGGAACTTCATAAATCCTGGGTTTTGACCTCTTAGATATGGTTCGAACCTTAGCCTTTAAATCTTTAAATCTTAAGCCATTTTCATCCTTATCTGGAGGGGATTTGATATATTTCAGTCATCTGCTCTTTCTCTAAAGTAAGGCAGATTTGCTAAACATGTTGCTGATGTAAAACATGTGCCCTCATGTATCTATTTTTATACAAATTTCCTTGCTAATGATGATCTATGTTGGATTGTTAACTTTTGTTGGCAGTTGTTTGGAAATTCGAAACAAATCACGTGAGGGACCTATGCGATTAATTTAGCTGAACAACTCAGAATCAAATGCTGTTAGCACCTGGCCGGTTTCTATATTCCATTAACCTCTAATTGCTCCCAATCATGGTTCTTAGTTAAACAAGATGATCTTCTGTCTGACTCCTAAAGAATCAGATCATCCTTCATGGCCGTTCCACCATCTTCTGAGGAAGGTCATAGAAGGAGAATCTGAGAAGTTTTGGCTCTCGTTTGTTGTTGGCATGGAGACCATGAGCTTTATAAGACTCTCAGGCATTCTGGGGGTCTTGAGCATGGGCCCCTTTTGTGAAAAAGGATGAGAAGGAGGGGGTTGTGATAGGAGCAAGAGGGGGTTTCTTACACAAGGAGGGGGGAGCCATTGTCCCCATGCAGATTTCTGTCTCTGAAGACAAAGCTGTTTGTGTGTTGAGAACTTGAAGAAAGGGAGTTTGTTGAATGAGGCGAGTGTTTCCATATCACTTGCTGTCTCAGAGATTAGACTATTATGAGGAGCTCATCCTCCCAATACCAGATAGCACTGAGCGTCATGTGTGCACATTTGGCCTGGGTACACAGTAAAATCCTCTGTGTTGATTCAGTACTTTCAAAGTTTATTTGAGGTGCTAGGTGTTAATTCAACATTCTAAATGTCAATTCAGTTGGGACATTTGCTGTGTATGCATTCATATACAAGCAAGGAATAATGACTTCTACTATTCTACTATTTCTCTATACTATCCTACCATCTAAAAACTATTTATTTTGTGTGCAACACCACGCTAAAGTTGAGCCAAATGACAAAGTGTGGCCCTGAATGCAGTGGTGGATTGCCATTGTTCTCTCTGAGCTTCTCTTTAATGCAGCTTAGTTACACTCATGTTCAATGGCTATGCTTCATTTTCACATAAAATACAAATGGTTGCCATGGGATACCATGCAATATTTGACAAAGAGTCCAGAACTTTGGAGGATTTCTCTCAAGGCCAAAGGGAATTATAGTTTCTGTTATTCTGTTATAAGTCTAAACTCTACATTTACCCATCAGAAGAAACCGGTGCATCCTTAAAAAATACCGGTATCTTTTGAAAAAATGGACATTTGGCCTGGTGTGTAGGATATGTTGACAAAGTAATGAAGTGTAATTCCTAGTTAAGTTTTTTTGTAGTTATTTCATGAGTGTGCTTAAGGGTATACAAAATGTGTTTAGTGTTGCAGAATAACTAACAATGGATAATTTAGAAGACTGTTGCACTCTTCAGGCTAAGGCAGGAATTTGTCTTTATGTACAGCAATGTTTTTTTTGGCTCATCATAATGATTTGGCTTCTGGGCTGTTTTCAGTTTCTGAGATGCATGCTCCAGGAATTGTGTTCTGCGTTGCAACCAGGATCATTGGATCATTGAAAGACATCATTCAAGAATTCAACTCGTAGGAAAGTTAGTTAGGGTGAGGCCTCAAGCTTGTCCGTGCTCTGACAGGCTTTTAGCACTTTGTACAATGACTAATTCCAATTCTTGCTTAAGTAAAACAGGAATATTCTATTAAGAGGGGTGACCAGAATCATGTTTGTGTATTGAGCTGCATGTAGTAATATTATGCCTGGTTGACCATTTTTTCCCACTTTTATTTGTAAGTCAGAGATCTGAACTTATAGACACCTTTTCCTTAGTGTCACTGCTTATAAATACTTATAGTATGCACCTATACCTACCTACAGTATACCTACCACCTTTTAACTCCTGCTCATTAGCCCATCTTTGAACATCTGATTTACACCTGTCCCCATAAACTCAGAAATTCCAATAAACAGGGCTCCTTATCGCTGTAAAGGCAGAAATTTGTGGCATGCCGCTGCTCCTGTTGCATGCTGTGCCAGAATCAGGCGTGCCACTGCTGACGTTAACAAGATCCATAACAGATTCACAAGGGCGGTCTGGAGAAGTGCGGCCTCCGTTACAAAGCACTTAGAGTGTGCACTCGGTGGGAAAGCACTTTTGTTCATTAAGTTTTTCTGAGTGCACCTTTACTGCATTCCACAGAAGCCATGGGGTTTTAATATGTCTGAAAAATGTATAAAGCCTGTACGTCTAGAAGACACATTAGAGAACTGACAGGCTTTCAGTACATATCGAAACAAAGAAAATGTTTGCGATGGCACAGTCTTGATGAGGTGAAAATATTTGGACTGGATCAATGCTTTTTTGGGGGTTGTGTTTCAGTATTCAAAATCTAGACAGTTTTTATGTGGGATTATTGCAAGAATCTGCTGCACTAGGAATTTAAACAACTTTTAAGGAAGCTTATCTGGCATTTTATCTTGGCCGCTTTTCCAACTTTCCTATCCATCCCAAGTTTTGATTGCTTGTTTTAAATTTGGCATTGTGTTTTTGACAGCTTTGCCCACCCACACAGCGTGCAGCGTGCAGTCTTTGGCACCACTGTTAGCTGTGCTCATTGTATTATGAAGGCCAGCTGGCACAGCACCAAACATATTTAGGTCAGGCTTCGGTATGGATCATGCCCTGAAAGAAGGGTATTTGTTGGCATTAATCAACTTGTGTTTTTGAATGAGAGGCTTTTAAGTTAATTTCCCACCAGGATGTGAAATCTAAATTCTTTCCCTATATATTTGTCTAACTTAGGAATGAAATTTAACCCTTTAACCTGGCATATAATGAATCATGTTAGTCTAGTGTGTTGGGGGTTGGAGTTGGGGTTGGGACTGGGAGGAGTGGGTTGAGGGGTGCCATGTTCACTCCTACAAGAAAAGATCTTCACAGTCCTTACAATGTCGACATTAATCAGTTGAAATGCCAAAAAGGAAGCCTGTAATCATTTCTATGTTTCATATTGTTTAAATTGTGTTAGGGTACATAAAAAAAATTTTTACATAAAAAATTTCAGGTTGCAGTTTAGATTTTTTTTTTTTTCTTTTCACCTCATAGTTCTTAGGGATGTGGGTTGATTAAGATTCATTGGATGCACAGGGCATGTGGCACACTTGGCTTGTTCTTGTAGTGTGGGGGTGTTTCAAAGTATAGAATGTGCTTTGTGGATGGTTTGTCTGATACCGTACAGAAAAAAACTATGATGTACTATTTAATTTTGTCATGTTTGGTATTTTTGAAGAATTTAAAAGCACAATCTTGCAAATAGATTTTTGCAGTGTCTAAACACTTTATGCGTTTTTATAGTATAAAACGTGCAAAATCTTAACCATCAACCCCTTCATATTCACCTGATCTCTGTATGTTGCACGCTGTAAGTGCAGGTTTTCTAATGTTATTAAACTCGGTGTCGCAGAAAAAACCTGAGCAGGTCTCACAACATAAAGGCAGATAACAAAAGCTTGGAATCATCACATAAACATGCTTGAGACTGGGGTATTTAAAGAAACATCTTTCAGAAACTCGGAGGACTTGTGCAAAGAATCTTTGTCTATAGTCAATAGTCCAATGAGTATTTAATAAATGCTGGGTATTGATCATATAACTGGATAAACCCTTTGTGACATCACCTATAGGTTTTCTGAAGAGCCACTTTGAAGCTCAGCTGTAGGATTTTTGGTTATTGCCATCTTTGCAGGAGCTGACTCCACTTAAACCCTGGAGAATCTATAAAGAGGCAGAATGAACGGAGCCTGGTTGTTGGTTGGAACATGGCCACTTACCTCAGCTACCACAAGCTAAAATGCTGAAATGCAAAGGTGGTTAAGGTTAATTTCAATGCTCTGTAATGTCCCTTACATTGTGTCGTGTCAACTCCTACATTTCTTGTGGTAAATTAAATTACAACTATTCTAATTAGCTGATTTGTTAAATTAATGCAGACAGTGCCACTCAAATCAGTCATGAGCCAGCTCCCAGTGGACATTCGAGGAACTGCATGTTTTGGCACTGCCTTGTTAGCTTTATTTTATTTTTTGATACCTGTAAATGTGATAAAGAGGCAAAAAGTGTGTATTGGGATTTCTCATTATTTCTGGCGTGATGGTTTGGAAATCGTCTCGCATCTTACGGCAGTAGGGCTATTTAAAGCTGTATGTTTGTAGTTGTTTTGACATTAGCAGCTGACAAATTAATGATATTATCAGCATTAAACAGCTCCTTAACTGGAGAAGTGCCAAGACCACACTTGTGTTAAATATGTGTATGTGGCCTTTGCCTACTTGGAAAGAATGAGAGTGGAATTTACAGAAATATGCCTGCATAGTACTTATCCTGGAGCATTTCTATAAGCTTTGTCCTCATAAAACTGTACAACCCTATACTGGAAGAAATAATTTATGTCTGAGCATCCTATCATCAAAATGTAATTATATATTTTGTGATCTTGTGTTTTGTATTTGGATCATTTGTTCTTTTCTCTGTGCAATTAGCTGATATCTGACCCGAAGATAACTCTATTCATGGTAATAAAATCTGCTTGTGAAAACCATTCATTTTCATGTTATTGGCAAGTGGATGGAAGCAATGAAAGTGAGAGAGAGAAACACACTTTACTTAGTGCAGTAGAGAATGATTGAGGATTGGACTTTAATGCACATGCCATTAAAATCCAACAAATTAGCACTTACTTTGGTGCTGTGTAACGGAGATACACTTTGCTGATGGTGCTATTACAACTGCAGAGACCACAATGATTGTAATTTATGCCATTTTAAAGTGTTTTTCTCATCACAAAAGCATCTTAGTTTATCAGTGCTTTAGAAAATGCTAGAATCTTCACACCTAGACAAAATTAATTGCAGCCACTTCATCTACCGGCTTGTTTTTGGGAGGTTGGAAGAAAAAAAAAACCTGAACAGTAATCAACATGGACATTTGGAGACCATATAAACACTCCACAAAGACGGTAAACTAAGCTCAGGATTGAACCAGAGATACTGTCTACCTGATGTGTCTCAGTGTGTTGCTAATATTACATGAGGTTAGTGAGACTGACTAAACGTTGAGACACTTTTTTGTTACTGTGGTTTCTGATAATATAGGTTTTAATATATTTGTGTGTTTTTATGTGTCTATGTGTGTGAGCTAAAGTAAGTGAAAGTATGTGTTTTATCGCTGTGCAGCTGTCTGAGCTCACAATATATGAGAGGACAGCGTGATAGAATGGAAATGTCTCCTCATTGTCTCGCAATTATAACTCACTCTATTCGAACCAGTAGTGGAGCCCTTTACACAGGGACAAACTGGAGAGATGAATGAAAACAATAGATCTGAACAAAGCTTTAACAAAAGGCACACAATACAGCACAAGTGTTGTGGTTCTGTTAGTAGATGTAACGCAGGGCTCGTCCAGTCTCACAGCTTAATGGACATGCTGAAGTGCTGCTTCAGGATTTACTGCTGCTGTTTACTGTTTCATTTTCGTTTAAGAGCATCAGACGGGTTTTTGTAGCAGTTTTAAAACCAAAGATTTGTTTAGTGTTTAGTAATTCTTTCGGCTATGATTTATCCTTTTTTGTTGTTGTTTGTTTTGATATTGGAAAAAGTACAGGATTTCCTTAGAGGTTACTTAAATTACTTGATTAGATTTTTTTTTATGTTTAATTGGGCAAATGACCAAATTTATTAATGTCTGTGTTAGTACCTCAAGGAAAAAATAATATTTGTAGAAAATAAATATTTTTTAATTTTTATATATTTCTATGTTTAGTTTTTTTTTGTTTTGTTTTTTTTTTGGATTTTTTCCCCGATTTTTCTCCCTAAAAAAATAAAAAATTAGTAGTGTCCAATTCCTCCCAGTCACTAGGGGGCTCCCACATTAAGCTTCTACCACCATTCAGTCGGGAGGGACGCAGACTATCACGTGATTCCTCCGACC
>JAQMYG010000002.1:24807215-24826472 GCA_030014215.1 Clariallabes teugelsi | reverse complement strand
CTAAAGTTATTACCCGCCACAGCCGAATTTTACCCGCATTTGGCGGGTGGGCGGGTGCCAATGTCAAGCCCTGGTCTATATATAATCATCATCATCATCATAAATTATATAGGTTATTTAAAATTTTGAGTTCAAACAATGCAAAAGTGCTTTATGTACAGTAGATTTCACATATACATTGTAGCAAGATTCCAAGACTAAATACATTCATGGACAATAATGAAATTATCTATGACTGTTAGTGAAATAAATTCCTATTTTACCACTGTGTAAAGGAAAAGAAACCAGAAAATGTGAATATGGCATGATAAACAATAAACAAAAAATATTTAATAAAACCATTATTTGTTTTAGTGTATGGCATGTTCCTAATGTTGCAATAAATAAATAAATAAATAAATAACATACCTGAGCTGAGACCAACAGTATTTATGCCCCAGTTGAGCAAAGAGCTCTTAATGAGTTCTACTGTTTTAGGAGCTCAGCAAGAGAGTCTGTAACTAACCCACTTAGGACGTACAATTATAACAAGCATGACTAATTTATCCAGATTCAATAGGACTCATGTCGTAATCTCTCACTACTTTTTCTTCCTGATAAGGAAACAGACTGCTGGTCAGAGTTTACAAGAACAACAGGGAAGCCAGCCAACAATGCCATGAACAAATCTAGCGTTATGAAAGTATGCATATTTTTTCCCAACTTCAACTATTAGCTATAATATCCATTTTGTAATAAAAATAAATAAATAAATAAATAAAACTTGTCAGAATTAGCTTGTTTCCTTTCCCACTTCTTTTCTCTTAAGACCCTCTCATAACACACCCAGAAACATAATATCCTACTATACACATCGACACTTTGTGAAATACATAGAGGGTCATGTTTCATAGCTGTGAGCTATTCGAAGTTCTTTAGTTTCACCGCGGTCTTGTTTTGCCTTTTGTGATGTAGAGGCACATGCGTTAAACATGTGTCTGCTTTTCATCATTTTTATGGCTCTCATTTACTGTGTGATTTAGAAGCATCTTTTAGTGTCTTGACAAGTGAAAATATTTTATTAAAGCAAATTATTAAAATAGATTAAATTCAGCTTTATTGTCACTTCACATGTATGGTACAAAGCAACAAAATACAGTAGCATCTTACCAGAAGTGCATTTGTTGCAGTGCAAAATAATTTTTATGTAATTTCAATTATATAACACTTACCACAAATTATATAATGTTATATTTAAAATTATTATAAAATTATATTAAACTTGTTTTGAGACATTTCATTTTAGGCTTAAAAGTACATTTAAGCTTTGTATTAGTTTAAAACTAAAGTACTTTTAGGAGCTCAGCAAGAGAGTCTGTAACTAACCCACTATAGAATAGATTTATGTTAAAACTATAACGGGAAGCCAAGCAATGCTACAGTATGACTCAGAGCCGCTGCGCTGTCTGGCAGTGTTTTATTTCTCTCAGTTATTGTGCGTTCCTGTAAATAAATATCATTCTTTTTTTTTATGCATTATTCATCAATATATCAGAGAGTTCTCATTAGTAACCATTAGCAACCTAGCTGAAAATGAGACAGAGTTTGGCTTATTTTCTTATCTTTGGTTAGATGTTAAAAGACATACACATGACCTATGGTATGAAAATAATTAGCAATTCTGGCTTCGTCCAAAAGCCACTTAGTTAGAGTAATGGACGACCATTATCTGCATGCTAAAGGCATGTCTTCTCGATCAGGAATGCATTTTGCTCTGTTGTGGCAGAATAAAATCATGACCTTTCTTTTAACCCTTTTTACCTACGTCCGGTTAAAATCCCTAGTAAGCAGAGACAAAAGCGACCCACTTACTCAGTTAATCCGAGCTGCAATGAGATGCTTGGACTCTACAATACTTGTAAGATATGTAGTATGTTTGTGCTTATTTGCTGTGATTTATACTTATGGTGTTAATGTATCATATAGTGACACTGAGATTTAACAGTGCTGTATATAAGTAACGGGATTGATTACAGTCAGTAAATACCAGCACAGGATCATTTTTGAGACTGTCATGTCTAGGAAGCTAGTTATAAATGTTTGGGCCTTAACTAATTGCAGATTCAGTTTGAGTACTAAAATAAATCCTTGCTTAAAGCACTAAGAACGTTTAGTGTTTAAGCAGAAGAAAAGCTTTTTTGTTGTCTCATCTGTTTTCATAGTTATCCAAACAGCCCTCCTATGTGAGCGCACACACACACACACACACACACAAATTACAGTGATGGTTGTTAGAAGGATGGAGTGTCTGGATTTTGATTAGTTGGACTCTGTCCATGGTGCATGTATCAGACTGCAGGAATGCTCTCAATCACTGTGTGTTTCTTCGGACCGATGAGTCTGGGTTGCTTCTCTCCTCACTGTGCATTCTTTTTTTCTGTGGGGGGAATTTCATTCATCAGCAGTGATACCAGGAGAAACACTTCAGCACAGGGTATTTAGGGACCGATAAAAGGCCTAGAATCGTCTTGTCTCGAGGTAGAACAGGTTTGTGCAATATTTTAGAGACACTACTTTCAAGACAACCATGTTTTATTCTTGAAGAAAAACAGGCGTATCAAAACGTCAGTGCCAAAAACATTTAAATGTACGTTCATGCAGGAATGAGAATAAAACTCTTTACTAAGAGCAGCAGTGGAAATACTGCAAATCTCATGCAACTCCAACAGCAGAAACAGTTGTGGAGAAGTGATGGATTGACAGTTTGTCAAAACACAATCTTAAAAACGAGCCACTGGCTGTTACTAAGGTTTTTTTCCCCCCTACATTGTCTTACTTACCTGAAATGTCGGAACTGTTTGGAATCAGAACATTTTTCAGTCTTTATTTGGCTCTTATGGACGATTTGACATTCACCATGATTCCTCCATTGTGACAGTTAAACCATCAGTTTCTCATTAGGATCTGATCTGATGTGGTGAAACACTTAGAGGGTTTAGCGTGCCTGGTTGAGGGTTTAACGATCAAATTTCACTTTTAGTCATTAGCGAATAGAGATGTGAAACCACATCCCCAGGGCCATGCAATCAGTAGAAGGTTGACAGGCAGACAGACAGAAAGCAGAGGAATTGGTACACAGTGTCCATTATTTGGAGTGGTATATACCACAGTAACAAGGGTTGTCAAGAGCATTCTCTTATTTAATGCCTTATTCGAGCTCACCAACTCACATATCTTTTATGCAAAAAAGATAGTGATGTATCTATTTGTATGTCTGTACAGTATGTATGTATGTATGTGTTGGATCCATTCAAGCCTATATAGGAACACGGCAGCACCAGCTCGAAAAGAGGACAATATGTTTTATGTGTATAGAAAAGACACTTTGGTCTCTAAGACTTTTTCAATTCAATGATGGCAGCATAGTGGTGTAGTGATTAGCACTGTGGCTTTTCACCTACAGGGTTTAGGGTTTGATTCTCGTCTCGGTCATTGCATGGAGTTTGCATGTTCTCGCCGTGCTTGGTTGGGTTTCCTCTGGGTACTCCAGTTTCCTCCCACCGTCCGAATACATGCAGATTAGGTTAATTAGCGTTCCCAAATTGCCTGTAGTGTGTGTGTGCCCTGCGATGTGTCATGAAGTGTGATGGAAAGGGCACCACTAAACTAAAAATTGCAAGCCAGAAGAAACCTTCTTCTGTCTTAGCAAAGGTTCAAAATCATCTGCTTATTTACGTGTAGCTGGACAGCAACAGCTTAACTTGTTAAAACAGAGTCTCTGCCCTCAGGTGGAGCTTTGTGTGTGAGGTTAGGCGCCTGTCAGCTTCTGCTATCGGCTTATCGTGAACTAAAAGCAACAATGCTGTACCGAATGGAGAATGTATTTCCACCTATGTACTATGTTACACTCTTTACAGAAAGTGTCACTTTAGGAACATGCTATGTGAGTTAATCAGTTACATATGTCTTTCACCCAGGTAACAGTTAAAGGACATGCTGTCTGGTTTTCCTGTTTTAGCTAGCTCACTTTGGCAGGGAAGATTTTGTACGTCACCTTGCAGAATTTCTAAGAAAACCCATAAAAAATTGTTGATGTTGTGTACAGTTTCGGCGGCACGGTGGCTTAGTGGTTAGCATTGTCGCCTTGCACCTCTAGGGTCCGTATTCGACTCCCGACCAGGCTTGATCCATCCTCTGTCTGAATGAAGTTTGCATGTTCTCCCCATGCTTGGTGGGTTTCCTCTGGGTACTCCGGTTTCTTCCCTCAATCCAAAGACATGCACATTAGGCTAATTTACATTCCCAAATTGCCCATAGTGTGTAAAGGACTGTGTGAGTGTGTATACAGTCTGTGTGTGTGCCCTGCGATGGATTGGCACCCCTGCCAAGGTGTTCCCCGCCTCGTGCCCTAAGTCTCTTGAGATAGGCTTCAGGTATCTCACGATCCTGTGTGGAGGATAAAGTGGTATAGTTAGTGAGTGAGTAAGTGCAGTTTCTCTTAGAAATTTATGAAAATAAATATGACTTCCCTTATTGGATTAGTTTACTTCGGCTATGTTATTTCACAGTCTTATGCAATTCCTGTAATGTTTCCTGTAATACTCTTTAGTCCATTTACACACTATGCATGGTACCTGACATATATCACACATCAGCTAACTTATTAAATAAGTTAAGAAAATTAAATACTGCCGAAGCAAAAGAAGCAGAAAAAGCACAAACTGGCTTGTGTTACTGTATAATAATGCACTAATAAAGTCTACAGAGGTTTATCAGACACTGAATGGCACTTTGACTTACATAGTATCTCATTTTCACCAGTGTTTTACTGGCTTAATCCAATTGAATGTTGAGCTGTTATGGGCACAGTTCCACAGGCTGGCGCACAGACACTTCACGCTATGTCTGACAGATTAGAGCTACACAGTAGCTAGATCTTTTTTAAGGCCAAGCTGGTATATAATAGTGGTTCAATAGAACATTTTATTTGGAACAATTAGCACAACACAAAGATATTTAAAACATAAATGGTGTTGTTTTGTAATTCATTCAGTTCAGTCATCACCATGATAAAAGTATGTGGCATAAGCGGGCACTGAAAACTGAGTTTCTTGAAAAATCCCTAGAAAGTATTTTAGTTTCTAGGGATTTCTCAAGAAACTGACGCTTTATAATGCCAGGAACAAATCAGTTTTCAGTGCCCGCTTATGCCACATACTTTTATCATGCAACCGAAGTTACCTAGCGGTTTGTTTTTATCATACAGAGTAATATTTATTGCTATGTTTTTTAGCCTAACATTGGGCGTACTGGCCTCCCTCATGGCCCCTCTGAAGAGAAAGTTGCCGTGGTTGCTGTGGACGATTGCGATGTGGCCATGGCCGTACGTTTTGGTGATCAGATTGGAAACTACACATGTGCAGCCCAGGGCACGCAGAAAGGCCAGAAGAAGTGAGTATAAGCCATTCACAGACAGGTGTAAAAACCTACTCAACAGGACATCAGTGTAATAAGAGCTGAGTAAAGCATGTTAACCGCATAAAAGTGTTGAATAGCTCATCATTATAGGAGATTAGAGCACATTCCCATACCTTGCTTTCACTCTCTGCTCGACTCTCTCCAAATCTTGTTTTGTCCTCATGCCAAACCTGTCTCATAGGCTTTACAATTCAAACACACTTGTAGCTCATCTTGACATTGGCATTAACCACTCTTAAATAATCTAATCTCTTTTTTAACGTAGAGACCAGAACCCTTTACACTCTACAGGTGAGGCAATAGCTTTGAAATGCAGCTATAAGTGGTGGGTCATAATGAGGAGACACCCAAATATTTTCAGCTTAGTAAAGGCTGTAATGCTGCATGTAGGACATGGGAAAATTCTCTGAACTTAACAAAAATCTGGTGTTAATTTGCAAGTGTCGGCTTATGTACTTATTTGTTGCACAAGTATTTGACATTAAGTCTGTCATTGCAGAGTTCAATGTGGTTTCTATTCAACTAGGATTGGAGTTCATTTATTCTTTTTCTTTTGACTAATAACCATGAAAAACATCTGTTTCAAACTCTATATGATTTTATGGTGCATGTTTTGCTTATAAAACATCCTCCTGGAATTTTCAAGGTTCCTTTTTAGTGTGCATGAAAAAAAGCTTGCTTACTACGAGTGGCCTTCGCTTCTTTACAGTAAATAAATTAATAATCATGGTTAAAACATACTATAATAACATCCTAAAGTTCAATACCTCTCTGGTTGAGATGAAGTAAATATTCTTAACTGCATCATAATCAGAATGCATTATGTAGATATGCTGTTTTATTTTAGGGCTTATGAATAGAATGGAACATGTTATATAGTGTATCTTAATACAGCTGAACATGGTCTGTTAAGCTGTGGAATGTTTTGTCGAAAAGTTAAGCTGTTTACACTGAGATCTTCCTTTTTTTCCCCTTTTTTTGAAATAGCCCTGGGGTCATGTGAGGTTCATAAAGAAGAACTGTAGTCAGAATTCTGTAATTATACAAACCCAAGCAAGCAGAGTGAAATAGTGTAGAAGGTCATAAACAGAAATGCTTTTATCATTTCAAAAAACAAATTCAAGTGCTTCTTATGTTGTATTTGATTAAGCTTTCCTTTGATTTCCAACAGAGGAAATGAGTCATGGATGGGCTGCAGTGACAAAAAGATTTGACACCAAATTACTTCACCAAATCAGACTTTCTAAGCCACTTAAGTGCCATTACTTTAAAGAGACATCTTTTATCTTTTGAAAATGAAACAGTAGATTCAAAATTCAAGATTCAAGATTCAAAGAACTTTGTTTATCCCAAAGCGAAATTGCTTTGTCTTGGTTACAGTTGCTTTCTAGGAAACGGTAGGAAGCATCTTGTGTGTTCTCTTGGTTTCAACCTTGTTAGACTGATGAGTGAAGAGAGCACTAGTATTGAGAAGCACTCTTTTTGTCTGACAAATTGTAGAAAAAGAATTTTTTAGCTCCATCCAATTCAAATGCATTTCAAAAATTAGGAAAGTATATAAAAAAGATTCTTTTTTTTTTCCCCAAAAAAATTACTTGTTGTTTTACATGACACAGAGTGAAGATGTCATAATGAAATATTTAATTTAAAAATAATAAGTATGTAAAAATTTTTACTTAAAGTCAGACAATCGTGAGATTATACATCATAATTCCAAGGTCTTGATTTCTACAATTATATAAAGTATGCATTTCTCAAATATTATTTGTGAATATAATATGTAGAAGCCCGTCTTCTAGATGATGTCTAGCTGTAGGTCATTTGGAAGATTGTGACCCCATGTGTTTTGTTTGTATGTCCAGGTCCTTGGATCTCACAGGTCCTTTGCTCCTGGGTGGAGTTCCTGACCTCCCTGAGGATTTCCCAGTAAGAAACCGAGATTTCGTGGGCTGCTTAAGGAACATCATGATCGACAACAAACCCATTGACTTGGCAGGCTTCATTGCTAACAACGGCACTGCTGCAGGTTAGACGTGATTTACACAGATTAAATACTCCATCTTCTATAGAATGTCGGAAAGTCTTTTGGTTAATTCAGCCTTTATGAACTTGATCCATGCTTTTTCAGGTTGTCTGGCTAAGAGTAATTTCTGCAGCAGCAGCGTGTGCCACAATGGAGGGCTCTGTGTGAACAATTGGAACACGTACTCCTGTAAATGTCCGCTGGGTTATGGAGGAAAGAACTGTGATCACGGTAGGGCAAACACACACAGATTATGCAAAACAGCAAGCGAGTAAAATTTAATATTAAATTTGTTGCTTTATGTTGTGTTCTGGATGATTAGGCAAAGTTTTCTAATAAGTGTATCCTGGAAATATCTGAAAAGTCTGAAGAGAATCACTGGTATCCCATGACACTCAGCGTAAACAAAAATGATCAGGCAGTTTTTTTGTCCTCATAGTTCGCTGACAACTTTATACCGTAAATATGGTCACTACGAGTGAAAAATGATCCGCGCTCTTTATAATACATTTTGTCCATTTGCCAACAAGCTCTCGTATTCCCTTATAAAAAAAATGTTTTAGGCTGAGCTGCGAGCCACGAATGCATCGCTGTCAGAAGTGAATTTTTGTCCTCGTAGTGCTGCTTTCAGGGAACTAAACAGGTGAAAGTCAGATGGAGCAAGATCAGGACTATACGGAGGACGCTTTAACATCTCAAAACGAAGTTTTTGCAGAGGGTCAACAGTGAGGGCAGAACTGTGCAGACGTTTGTTCTCAGTGGATGTGGACGTGGAAGCTTGTTGGCAAATGGACAAAGTGTATTGTAAAGAGGGCGCATAATTTTTGACTCACCTTTATAGTTGAGCATATTTACCATTCCGCAAATCTTACACCACCTGATGGATGCTTGTGGAGAATGTTAAAGGAGAGTGTGTTCAGCTGTGAAGATCTGCCGAGAACTGTGCGTGCATTACGCGAGCAAATCGTCTCCTTTTGCCGGAGTCTGCGGTAACCTAAAAACATATTAACAGAATAATAATTTTAAAAAAGTCTAGCAGAAAATAGCAAGATTACATCGGTGTTCTGAATATCGGTTTCAATTAATTTCTGATCAGTTGCCCCGTCTAGCTATACATACTAGATCTTGCTGAACCAGTTTCTGCCTTTTTTGACTAAGAACCAAAGACACAAACTGTGGGTGAAGAAGGTGTAAGGAAATAAATAAACATTACTTTCACCACATGCCCCCATTTTTTTTCTCTTAGGTTTGTCACCGCTATTTTCTGCCTGTCATGTTATGTCACTGTATTTTATCCACTACCAGACATTTTTTTTAAAGGAAACATTTCAATTTAGAAACATTTGACAGCACATAAAAACCCAGTGATGATACAGGATTAGTCACATAAGCTAGCGACGTTTGTTAAACTAAAGCTGACATAAGCTACTTGAAAGAGCTTGAATTTCTGAATTCAGAAAATAGTCGTACAGGTTAAAACCTGTATCCATCAGCAACCTGGGGATCTAGAACTAAGGCCGCAAGTGCACGTTGAAAGATCTTTAATGATCTTGGCAATCAAAGCAAACTCTTAAACAGGGGACAGGCAAAGGTCAAAATACTGCAGAATTCGTCTTAAATTATATACTTATTGTATAATTAATGTTCTTAGTTTTTTTATTACACCACAGCGTTGACAGTAAGTTGTTAATAATGTAAACATTGATGTTTCTGTAGTAATAGCAAATTTACAGAGTCTGAGATGGTAAATGTATAAGATAAAAGAAAAAAGAAATAGAAGTGCTGTACTTAAAGAAAAAGAAAAAAATATTATTTGCTATGGCAAAGATTTCTATATAAAGACATTTAAACTTTGTGTTTGGGTGTTCGGATATGTCACGTGGAGCCAAAGTTATCATTATTTTAAAAAACACAATTTTTTCTACTGTTAGAATATGGGAATGGCATTGCAAAATGTCAAACTCTTAAAATGTATATATTTATTATTATTTTTTAAATTGTTATCATTATTATCATTATTATTATTATTTTATGAATTAGTTAATTAGTTACTTATTTTTTTGTCAACAATCAGAAACAGCCATAAAACATATGATCATATGTGTTTATGATATTTCTTTGTCTTTGGAATCCTTTTTTTTTCACACTCATGTTTATATAGAAATAAAATGAATTTCATGATATTGACTTAGTTGAAAGGCTATGACTTTCTACGTTGTACAATCCTGAAAGCTGTATATACAGTATTCAGTATAACACAGTAAAACAAAACAAAAAATGCTAAAAAATGCTCTGGCTTTTAAAGGTTAAAATTTATGGGAGTATATATTTTGAGAATATATTTCTTTTATAAGTCATACCAGGAACCGACTTGCTTCCACAGATATTCCTCAATGTTAAGAATAACTGTAAACTGAAAAACACTTTTTTGTAAACTGAAAAAGTGTCTCATTTGTTATGAATTAAAGAAAACTCGACTTTTAAAAATGATTAATATTATTTTGCGCTGGGACACATTACACCACTGTATTGTTAAATATATATCCCTTTATCAGCACACCATGTGTTTCTAATCCTTACCTGTTTCATAGAAATTCCCACTTTATTTCAGCCACACTAGAGATCGTTTTGGCGTCAGGTCCATTTATTGCTGGCTGTATGACATCTCTCAGCACCTTAACCGTTATGAATGCAAGCATGCCACGTGCAGTGTGACATGCTGGATGTGATGAGTTGTGCACTGAGATTTAGAGCAAGAAATGTGATCATAAGTGGCTTAACATTTTCAGAGAGCTTAATGGCCTAATTCTTAGAGATCCTGCTGGTCGATTTGGCTTTCTTATGCCACGCTTTATAAACCAAGGTTGTTTTAAAGTCTTAACACAGAGGAGACATAGGAGGATAAAACGGCCTCCCTGCCTTTTTAAAGTTTCAAAATGGTATTGTGCAGAGAAAAAAAAAACTTCAAAAAGGGTTCTTGTGGTTTTTTTTATTTTTTATTGTGTCTTCTAGTTTTGGGGATTAATGTGTGACATTTTCTAAATGGAAAACCCTCTGTTGTGGGGGTCCATCTAAAAGCAATATTGGCTATTTTTGTATGCTTGATATTAGATTAAGCACTAATAGCTATCTGTGCTTTATTGCTAAAGCGTAGAACTAAAGAACTACCATGTTTCTGCTGATGAGTTCGGGTGATGTACTTTTTTTTAGCTGCTGATAACTTGATTTAAAAAGAGACTTTTATTCCTATTGACTTACAGAAAATCTCTTTTTCTTCAGTATATATATGGGCACAAAGCTGTTTTCATGTTTGTAAAGAGGCAGTTGTATCGTTATTAGTGCTAGTTGAAAGTCACAGCATGTTAGCAGAGAGAAAGACTCCATAATCCCCAGAGTCACACATGTATCCAATATATAGCCTCTCTAAGTGCTAGGTCTCCCTGAAAGAAAGTGTGTCAGCACTGAGCTTTACTGATTTCAGACCAGCTCATCTGGCCCTGACATGAAGTAAAATATTTCACCTCAAGCAGTCAGCAAATAAGCATGCAGCATGGTCCTCATTAGGAGGCTCCCTCTTGGTTGACTGGAAAATATTTGACCGCACACAAACATTTAGGACTTTTTTTTTTTTTTTTTTTTTTTTTAAAGTTCGCAACATCAAAAACCTTCTTTTTTTGCTGCATCTATGCCTACTCTCCCACAGAGCAGCGATCAAAGGAGGCATGCTTCCTTAAGGGTAATAGGATAATTGAGTGGGATTATTGTTCTGTCTAAGTTAAGAGCGAGAAAACTATTTTCTCCTCTATTGCTGAATGCTGAACGCTCTCTGCGTCTGTCTGCAGTGATGCTCTCACCGCTGCACTTTGATGGTTCTGCCCTGGCTTCATGGAGTGACCCTGACATCACTGTAACGATCCCGTGGTACATCGGCCTGATGTTTCGTACCCGTAAAAGTGCTGGCACTCTGCTCCAGGCCAGTGCTGGGGAGATGTCTAAATTCAGCTTACTCGTGAGTACATGAAGGTTTTCTTCACGAAACACAATATTGTTCATGAGTACTCAATGAAGCATTTTACCCCTGATTGATGCAGACAAATAAATTTTTTAAGCTTAGTTCATTTTGACAGGTGTGTACTCAAAAATACACCAAAACACACCAACTGTATAAGTGATTTATTTGTAATACTACAGCAGTATTTTAAAAGGATGCAGTTTATCAGGACATTTGGTTACAATCAATAAATTGTATTTAAGGAATAACCCACAAATGACTGTGTTGTTATACAAGAATATTATCCATGCCAGGAAAGAGTGATGTGGCCCACACAAAGTCAATGTGGATTATTTTCATATGAAAGCCCAGAATGAAATTAACTGTTTACGTGGCTATTATTTGTTAATATTATTATTATTTAATTTTTGGCCCATTCACATGCCTTCCGGCACATCGGATAACAGGTACTTTCTATCCAGAAGATATATCCATAGTTTCTGTGGCTGTTTCTTAAGGGGCCAGGTTGGCATCTCGACGCCGATTGTCATTCGCACACTAAGGGCAACTTTGGAAATGCCAATTAGCCTAACCTGCCTGTCTTTAGATTGTGCGAGGAAACTGGAGTACTCGGAGGAAACCTACCAAGCACTGAGGCGAGAATCAAAGCACAAGGAAACAGTGCTAAACAAAAACCACTTGTGCCGCCAATATTATGGGATACAGTATATTATATTAAGGATAAAACAGTTGTCACCAGGGTCACCTGTGTTCAAACTACACAACTTTTCATGTTAAAGAGGAACCCCACTGTCTTAATGACTCTGTGAGAAGACTTTCTTAAAGCAGAGACAGTTCTGACACTGGAGACTCCTTCCATTAATTCTAATGGTGGTATTATCATAAAAGCAGCATAAATAGCATATCAAGGCAAATGTAAAAGAGACTGAGGCCTTACTTGGGATCACTTTCTAACTCCATGGTCGTTTCTGATTTTTCTTTCTTTCTACATAGTAACGCAATGCTGGAGATGTCCAAAATATACAATAATCTCCTTTGAACAGTTGATATTGAGATGTGTCTGCTACTTATGCTCTGTAATGCCTTTATAACGGCTCTAATCTGAGGTGCTGTTAATCATTGATTTTTGTAGCAGTTTGGTCTTGCTTTCCTGGGATGGCCTTCATTAGAGCCAGTTTCATCATGGTGCTTGATAGGTTTTGCAAATGCACTTGACGATACTGTTCTTGCAAGAACTATTCCTGAAGATCTGACCTTCCTGTCTTAAAAGAACATCAGACTGTTGTTGTTGCATAATTCCCTAATTTCATATGTGTTATTTCATAGTTTTTGAAATCAGTATTGTTGTAGAATGTAGAAAATTAGTCACTAAACAAAAACGAAGAAATTTGCAAGTGATCACCCCCCCGAAAAAAATCTCCTTTGTGTACTAGCAAGTCAGTGCATGTGTATATCACGGAAGTGCCAGAATAGACTTGCGTGTTATGAGGTTAAGTTCAGGAGATTTATTCTTCTCGGGTAATTTGGTCTATTCATCTAATAAAGCAAGCTGAATCAGGACAAATGCATAAAGTGGACATAAAAACTGTAACAAAAATAATCTTATTTGTGCATTTTTGTCCTGCAGGTCAGTAACATGCACGTGCGATTCCAGGTGTTTGTGGCCACACGGCGTGTGGCTCTGCTGGATTTTCCACAGGTACGGGTCAGTGATGGTGAATGGCATCACATCCTGGTGGAGCTGAAGAGTGGAAAAGATGGGAAGGACATTAAGTATATGGCCCTGGTCTCTCTGGACTACGGAATGTTCCAGGTGTGTACTGAGCACATAAATGAGGCATGGAGGAGTGTGTCATGTGTCTCCACCTGAGAACATTGCATATTACTCAGTAAACTTGGCCTCATTGGTAACACATATGTGAACTAAACTAGATAAAAAGCTTTCTGAAGAAGGTTAATTTTCATTTCTTGCTCATGTATATGAGCAGAGTATGCCATTATCATTACTTCTTGTATATGGTAGTATGAGTGATGTTCATTTGGGTTTTCCTGGTTTGTCCTGGATGTGTAGAGGACAGTGGAAATTGGAAATGAGTTACCAGGACTGAAGCTGAAAAGTCTATATGTTGGAGGCCTGATGAAAAATGATGGCTCTGTGCTAAATGGCTTTAATGGCTGCATGCAAGTGAGTAACGTCTCGAAAACACACACCCGCTCAATCTTGAAAAGCATGCTCATATGAAAGGTTATAAAGAATAGACTAATATAATGAAAGAATGGAAATGAAAGCACACTTGTAACTTTGGATAGTGAATTCAGATATTTCTCCACATACACATACAGTATAATCACAAACACACACACACACACACACACTGTTATTCTCTTATATTGTTATTTATGTAGGGCTTACGAATGGGAGAGACCTCCTCCAACACGGCGAACGTTAACATACACAAGGCTCTGAGGGTGCGAGTGAACGACGGATGTGAAGTACTCGATGCGTGTGTGTCCAGTGTGTGTCCCGCACACAGCCGCTGCACAGACAGCTGGGCCTCACATTCCTGTGTGTGTGAGTCAGGTAAGATTCATGTAAGGTCTTGAAATCATTACTGCACATTAAGTTTGAATGCAAGATCTGGAGAAGGCTTAGCGTGTGTGTTGTTCACGTGCATAACAGCGCATAATAGGCGACGACTAAAATTGAGGCAAATATGGCTTAAGAATTAGGAAGAATCAGATTATTGCGATTCACAGAAAGCTGTTAATGTATCATATTACATTCCAAACTGAGTATACTGAATGTGTGCATGTGCAATGCGAAGGTGTGAGTACTCATGTGTAAAATGTGTTAATTGTCTGCCTTGTGGCTGTGTGCCAGGTTACTTTGGGAGCGACTGCGTGGATGCGTGCTTGCTGAATCCGTGTGAACACACGTCCAGCTGTTTGCGCAAACCTCTCAGCAAACATGGTTACACTTGTGAGTGTGGACACAACTACTACGGGCAGTACTGCCAGCACAGGTAGCTTTCATTTCCCCTGACCTTTTCCACACATTCTTTCATTTCTTTCACCTCCTCAGTATCCTTACATGCCTTACATGTCATGGCTTAAACAAAATGAATAGAAACCTGAAATGTCTCAGGAGCATAGGGTGTATGTAAAAATAAATAAATAAATAAATAAAACCCCAGCAAGATCAATGTCAGGATAAACTCCCCTAAAATATGAAAACAAAGAAATGCACATTATGAAAAGAGCTTTTGCACCCCATAGATGTAAAATCAAATAAAAAAATGTTTATTGTGGTACAGCTTACTTTTTAATAATTAGTAGCTGCTTATTTTTTATACCTCATTAGTATACTCATACTGTACGTATCTGTTACACGGGAGACCAGGGTTTGATTTCCTGATGGAGAGACTGCGGTCTTTTAGAGCAGTGGTTACTGATCGGAAGGTTGGGGGTTCGAGCCCCAGTACAGAAAAGTTGCCACTGTTGAGACCTTGAGCAAAGCCCTTAACCCTATCTTCTCCAGGGGTGCTGTATCTGACCCCAGCTTCCTAACTGGGATATGCGGGGGGGGGGAAATAATTTCATTGTGCTGTAAGGTACATGTGACAAGAATTTATTATTATTATAATTGATTATTATTATTATTATTATTATTATTATTATTATTATTATTAACATTTGCAATATGCTTTGGATGAAACTAAATTGACAGTAATTAATCACATTATTTTATTTCTGTTCATTATGTTTCTTTGTATGTGATGTCAAACAGTGTGTGGTATTCATGTGCAGTCAGCAGCAAACAGTGCTTAATAAAAAAAAAAGAAAAACTATTTGAGGCTTGCAGTTATAAGAAAATAATTAACAATGAGCTGTTGGGAAACATTACCCTCCCCCAACGTTGACTATTTTTCTACAATTGCACATGCCATCATGTTTTGTTTCATGCTTAAATTTGGATATTTGAATTTAAATCTAAATTTGACTTAAACAAGGAAGTTGCGTAAATGGAAAAAACACATGACATCCTGGCCAGGTTTAAGTTACGAATGTTATTTTCAGTACCTGCAAAACCCGGCTTAAACCTTTCATCATGTTTTATTGTCATACTGTAACTTAAGAATTTCCATTAATTAGATTCTTGAAACAAAAACAAACACGTTGTGTGGTGTCGTGCCTCTGGGACTTGAACATGGAGAGCTACTGTAGCACTAAGCCCACTTCTGCCTCTCTTACTGGCATGTGAAAGAGAATTCTTTAAACGCCTTACAGTAGGTCTCTGAAGGAAGTGTTGTTTGTTTGACTGATTTCCACAGTTATTGTTTCCTGTGTTTCTGTCTCTGTCTCACACGCACATGCACATAGAGGAAACCAGCCGTGTCCTCGAGGCTGGTGGGGTTACCCAAGCTGTGGCCCGTGCAACTGTGATGTGAACAAAGGCTTCAAAAGAGACTGCAACAAGACAACAGGAGTATGCAGCTGCAAGGTGCAAACAGCATGGAGCTATATACACAAGCTTTCAGCATTTAAATCAAGCATATAAATTTGTTCATACTGGGGAAAAGGTCTTCTTGAATTTAAACAAATACATTTGCTCTTAAAAGCTATTGTAATAGAGACCTTGGGATTTTAAGACTGAATCGGCTTAGTGGAGATGTGTGCAGGTTAAAATCTCAGTAGTTAAGAGAACTGTTTAATATGCTATGTAAAAGATCAGCCCAGGACAATGGGTCGAAAGTTTCAAACACTAACAGGTATAAATAGGGAATAGGGAAATAATAGGGAAGAAGCAAATGTTAGATTGAGAAGGTCAGGCCTTTTAGATGAACCTCTGTATCAAGTTTTTTTTTTTTTTCCCTACGTGAAATACCATGACTGATGACGACTTCAGACATTGCTTTGGGAATTTGTCTCGTTTTGATGTGTTATTTTAAGTAGTCTGCATTCTGCCCATGTACAAGCATATTCAGTATCAAAGCCCTATTACATCAACCAACATACTGTAATAACAGCCTATAAGCGTAATAAAATTCCCACAAACATAATAACAAATGAACCACAAACATACAGTAATACAGATTACTACAGGTTTTAGTGTAATAACCACATAAATATAATAAATTTCCCACAAATGTAATAGAAGCGGTTAATTAGTTATATTTGTGGGATTATTACATTAAAAGCTGCAGATTTGTATTACGTTTCTGATTTATTACGTTTGTGGGCTGTTATTTCGTTGGCAGGTGTTGGATGTTCCCATTCAAGACAATTTAAATAAAATAATTAAATTAAACCAATACCACTAAGCTGCACCTAATAGCATTGTCAACAGACATAAAGATTTATTTGCCTGCACACAGTGTTTATAGTTCATGTCTAGGCTATGATATAATTGTAACATACTTTGAAAAAAAAAACTTCATTAGCTAATTAGTTTTCAGAATCTACACTCAGGGCTTTGCTACTGTATGTGCCAATGTTTGTGCTAACCTCTTAAACACAGGGGTCATTATTTGGTTTATTTTAGTCATATGAATTTATTTTGATGCATTTATTTTGATTTATTTTATTATTGAGTACCTACTATGCATTAAAAGGCGTCAGAACGATTGAGGTATATGATTAAATTTTTTTTATCAGGATAATTACTACCGTCTAGAAGGAAGTGACACCTGTTCCCCCTGTGAGTGTTTCCACCTGGGATCGAACTCTCGTACCTGTGACCCTGTGACTGGTCAGTGTCCATGTAAAATCGGAGTGGTGGGGCGTCAGTGTAATCGCTGTGACAATCCCTTTGCTGAAGTGACCGCCAGCGGCTGTGTAGGTACGTAACCTGTAAGTCAGTAAAATACTGAAGCTGATTGGAACGAGTGACATTCACATCAGTTACAGTATATACAGTATACAGTTCTGTGCAAAAGTCTTCCATCCCTGTATTTCTTCATATTTTGCTTCCAAAGAGTCAAACTTTTTTTTTTTTTTTTTTTACTTTTTTTTAAATGTAGTCTTAAGGTATCATTCTTCGGGCTACTTAAATAACTTTTTGTTTCCTGAAGGAAAGACTATGGCTCTAATATTTGTCAAGTCTTTGGCTCTCATTATTTTCAGTCCAGTCCCTATACCTGCCAAGGTTCAGAGGAAGGTTTTTTTGTTTGTTAAGCTGCACAGAGACCTATGAATCACTTGGCATTAAAAACATTTAACTTAAGGCATGAAACAGTGAGGAACAGGTGCAGGTGATGACAGATGATCAGGAATGTAATTACTATACTGGTGATCCTGAATGCTGTGTGGTTGGAATAGATGAGAGGGGAAATGAGGTTGCTACTGAGGTTGTTTCATAAAAAAACGATTTTTAAAATCCTATCTTAAGTTGAAGCCTGCTGCAGTAAAACATTTGTTCCTATCTACGTACATCATTTAATATAATTAAATTTAATATAAAGAAACGAGGGATGGCTCAATACTTTTGCACAGTACTGTATTTACTAAATATACTTAAAAATGTATTGCAACCTAACTTTAGACCTAACAGCTCGCTTAAGGTTAGTGTTGCTTTGAGCATAGCTGTAAGTTCTGTCAATTTTAATGATTAATAAAATCTCAATGTCTCCAGAAGCCTCATTAGTGAAAATGAATGACAAAGGTTTCTTTCTCTCTCTTGCTCTCCCTCTCCCTCTCCCTCTCACTCACTCACTCACTCACTCACTCACTCACTTTCTCAGTGGTTTATGACAGTTGCCCTAAAGCCTTTGATGCGGGCATCTGGTGGCCCAGGACAATGTTTGGTGATCCTGCAGCAGCAAACTGTCCCAAGGGTTCTGGTGGTAAGTTAAACAAAAAAAAAAAATCTTATGTTATTTTATTCAAATAATATGGGTACTCTGGTATCCTCTTACAGTCCAGTTTGCCCACAGTGTGTGAATAAGTATGTGTGTGTGCCCTAAGTTTCCTGGAATAGACTCCAGGCTCCTGTGATCCTGTATACAGGATAAAGCGGTATAGACAATGCGATAGAGATGAGGTTGACAGTTTTTTGAATTTTGCTCTGATTGTCTTATGATTCTTGCAGGAACAGCTGTTCGGCACTGCAGTGATAAAGAGGGATGGCTTTCCCCAGAGCTCTTCAACTGTACCTCTTATACCTTCACCAAACTCAGGAAAGAGGTCAGGGTTTCTTACAGTATAAGCATTGGTATTCCACCCAATCCTTGATTTTATGAGTTTTATTTATCTACAGTTGAGGAACATAATGTTTTTTTTCTGATTGAAGGTTCATGTTCTGATATTATGTATTATGGGCTGTGGTTCTGTTTTGTATTTATTCTGCCTCAGCACACAGTAAATAGCTGCTTATCCTTGTTGCGTTTTCTAATATTTAAATAAAGCATATTTTCAATTAAATGTACAGTTAGCTCATTTGTGTTGCAAACATGGCTGCTGTTTCAGAGCGAGGAGCTTCACGCCAGCTCCTCTAGACTGGATGTTGAGAGGACTAAAAGCCTGGCGGCCATGTTGCGCCGTGCCACGGAGAGCACAGAGCGACTGTATGGGAGTGACGTGAGGACAGTGTATCAGCTAATGAGCAGCATCCTGCAGCGTGAAAGTCTACAGCAGGGGTTCAACCTGTCTGCCACACATCATTCCACCTTTAATGAGGTACAGCACAGAAAAGTAGCTTACATTTATTAAAAATATAAATAAACTGGTATCCTGGTGTGTAGGTGTATATATATATATATATATATAT
>JAQMYG010000002.1:24791676-24807115 GCA_030014215.1 Clariallabes teugelsi | reverse complement strand
TTTGATTGTGTAAAGCTGCTTTGAGGCAATGACTATTGCTAAAAGCGCTATACAAATAAAATTGAATTGAATTGAATATATATATGTATATATATTCTCAGGCCATTTTACTATGTAAGGCCTGAGTAAAACCAACAAACTAAGCAGTACATAGAGGAGACACCCAGTGTGGGTGCATGACTGACTATAAACATGACCCTCCATTTTGCATTTTGCATGTTAGTACAGATACAGACAGATATCAGACAGAAATGCTTGCGAAGAGTCAAAGGCAGTTTTCTTTACCTCAGCGCGATGTTCCTCTGTTTCATGGAGACCCGCTTGAGTTCAGGTCCTTTCTGAGGGCGTTTGATTATGGCGTGAGATTATTATTTATGTTACTGTATTTTGTAATTATTTTAGGACATGGTAAGAGCAGGCAGTGCTATCCTGGATCCGGTTAATAAAGATCACTGGGAGCAAATTCATCACTCGGATGGAGGTTGTGCTGACCTGCTGCATCATTTTGAGGATTACGGCATCACTTTGGTCCAGAACATGAGGAAGACCTACCTGAAACCCTTCACCATCGTCACAGATAACATGAGTGAGTGCTGCAACAAGTCCCACCTTCAGGCAGTGTCACACTTCAATGTGTTTAATGTGTTTAATTAGTATTATATATGAAAGAATGATTTAATATATACCATATTGTTTGGTCAAAAAAATGATAGCAATGAACAGATGCTGCATTTACAAAAGTATTCATACAATTCTCATCTCTTGGTCAGTTTTTACGATGGACTTTCTGGAGGCTGAACTTCCTCGTTTTCAGGAGATAAAAGAGGCTTATTCCAAAGAGCTGGAGGCCTCAGTGATTTTCCCAGACTTGGTTATGAGGACAGCAGGAAGCCGAGGTACTGTAGATGTTACACCCATTCACTTTACCTGAAAAAAAATCTCATTCCATAAAAGCTACTGTACACTCCAGTCTTTTTAACTTGATACGCTGCATCTGTAGTACAGACCAGACACAAAACTCACTTATAATGCAGGTATTACGGCTGTTGTTGGGACACAAATTAAGTCTTTTTAGAGGTGTGACTTTCAGTGGGGAAAATGAGCTTTAGCTAAGTAATCAAAATTACATTATACTGTAGAGCTCCAGTGTTCTAACACTAAATAAATTACCATAAGAACTTTCATTATATTATCTTTATTACGGTGGGGGGGGGCTTTAATTCAACCCGGGACGCCAGAAGACTTCAAGAACAGCACATTTGAATGATGCAAACGTTTGTACGTTTGTGTATGTCGATCACGGTCAAGGTGGCTTGGAGCCCAATGCAGTCGTTCCCATGAACATTCCGTGCGGATCACCTGATCCTGGAAAATCAACAGATAACTTGTCGCCAACTTGTGGAATAGATCTTGTGGAATAAATCTGTCTGTTTAAACTGTACACGAACTTGCACAGCCTCTCTGAGTAGCGCAGTGGTAAAGTGCTCGCCCTATCATCCGGAGATCGCGAGTTCGATTCTCGCAGCCGGAAGAATGAGAGGTACTTGTGCTCCTACATTAATCATGGCTCTACAGCCAATCAGGGGCGAGTTCGATTCCCGGGTGATGCTGTAAGCTCTCGCAGCCGGAGGTCAAGAGAGAGCTGATTGGCCGAGCCCTCTCTCAGAGGGGAGGGATGAGAGGTACTTCGTGCTCCCACATTAATCATGGCTCTACAAGCGCAAGCGGAAAAAGCGGAGAGCGCTGTCCTCCGAGTGTGTTACGCCGCCCCCAACGGTGCGTGAGTGAGCAGTTCGAAAAGATGCGGTCGGCTGGCGTCACATGGTTCGGAGGAAACACGTGATAGTCTTCGGTCCTCCCGACTGAGTTTTAGTAGTAGCCTTACTGTTGCCCCCTAGTGATGGGGAAAAATTGGGGAGAAAAAAAAAAAAAAAAAGAACACCACTTGCACATCATTTAGACACATGGACCTCAGCTGGGAGTTGCTGCCACATTCCCTGCACAGTCCTGACCTCGCCAAGACATTTCCACATATTTGGGCCAGTAAAGGAGTTCCTGGAAGGCCAGCGTTTAAGATGTAAAGTAGGCAGTCCGATTATGGCTCCAGTGTACTGAGAAAACTTTCTACCTTAATGGTCATCCAAGCACTGCTGAAATTTTAGTGTAAGGGCATTAATTTAGCAGGGCATTATATAGAGAAATAAAGGCAGTTTTTTCCTCTTATAGCTGTATTGTCTCATTCTGCACACTCAAAAGTCCCGGTTTGACTTGAACACCCATTGTATATTATCTATAATTATATTATATTATTTTATTATCTCTCTCATGTCCCATTGTAAGACACTTATTGTTTAAATGTTGCTGGTTCGAAAGATTTGGTACGAAAGATGCCTCTTATTGATAACACTTTAAAGGTACAGTACTTGAGAGACATTTTGAGTGACATTTACATTAACTGTTGAATACTCTAATCTTACTCTAAGCCAATATTATACCATTTTTATTATGCAACACAGACAGCGTTACCACAGAACCTCCTGTACAGAGTGATCCATCCATTCCAAATGTTGGTTCTGAAGGAACAGAATCTCCATCTCTCATTACTCCTGGTCCATCAGCAAATAAACTGCGACATACTGAGATTGCTGAGTCTCCAAGTGTTGCATTGGTCATCGTCTACAGGTCTTTAGGTCAGCTTTTACCTGAGAACTACGACCTGGACCGCCGCACTGTCAGGTAAGGTATTCAGTTGAAATCTCATGCAAGAAACATAATAAATGAGGAGGTATGATGGAGGTATGATGGATAACCGTGATTATTTAAATAATTTTTTAGTTAGTACATGGCACAATGTTTTTATTCCTCTTATACCACAGAAGTTTTTTCCCCTGTAATTATCATTTTTATTTATTACAAAAACAACATAAAACCACGTCACATCTGTAATACCAGCTACTGTATAAAAAGTTCTTCCCTCACAAGCATCTACTGAACTTTTCTCTTTCTTATAAAGCTAATAATAATAAAAAATACAGCTAGTCAAATAACTTAAAATCATTCCTCTCAAAATAACCATAAAGGAAATGCGGAGATCTATCTACAGTTGAAGATTGCACAGCACATTTGCAGAATATTAGTCACTTTATTTGCTTAGGTGTTTAAAAGTAGACACAGAGTAGGATTAAAGACAATCCTTGAATAAATGAATAAAGAAAAGTCTTATTATCCGACTCTACACTGTAACATATATGAAAAAAGCTGAGCAAGCTTCAAGGACCTCAGTTTTGGATTAAGATGGCAAGAGAAAAAGATACAGGTGACCTTCAAAGAGGGTTTATTATTATGACGGGCGTTTCAGTCAAAGGAACCTGTTACCTGTTTTTTTTAACATTGATGGTTACCATGCATCCATGCAAACGTCATCAGGAAATAGGTTTTGAAATTGCTGTCAAATGCACATCCCTTGAGAAAGAAAGAAAAAGGAACAAGCATGACAGTGACAGTACCTCCATACAGTATATATTTTCTTTTTAAATGTGTTGTCTGTCTATATGCTGTTTGTTAAAAAAAACCCTCATATATATTTGCTTGTGCCTCTAAAATCTCCAGACTGCCCACTCGTCCAGTTATTAACAGTCCCGTAGTGAGTGTGATAACACACCAAGAGGGAGAGAGTGCCCCTGCTCAACTCCACACACCCATCACACTGATGTTCCGTCTGCTGGAGACACAAGAGAGGACTAAACCTGTGTGTGTCTTCTGGAACCACTCTTTTCCGTGAGTGCATGCTCTTCTCTTAGCAGTGTTTGACTGATCTTTCATACTGAGAGTTTATTTATCTTTATTCATAATCTTTATTCAGAGGAGTATTTTCAAAGGATGCTTGATCACAATATTTTAAAAATGAACAAACAGAAAATGTGATACAAGTTAACTATATCAGACTAATCATAAGGAGTGTAAACATGTATGGATGCAACCACATAATGGGTGAATTTTTTTGTTCCAGTTGTTAAGCATCAAGTAATATGATAAGTAATTGTAGCAATCCTGAAAGCAACCAACAGTAAAACAGGGCAGATCCAGAGCAAGAAAACATGCAAGTTTTTATTAACTGATGCTTATGACTCATGCAGGGTCGGCCGCTCAGGCTCCTGGTCGTCTAAAGGCTGTGAACTGGTCTTCAGGAACACCACACACATCAGCTGCCAGTGTAACCATATGACCAGCTTCGCTGTCCTCATGGACATCTCCAAAAGAGAAGTAAACAAGAATATACAGTGAACAACTGTTCTGATTTCCATATGGAGCCAAATACGTATAACAATTTAACCCTTGTGTTTTTTAGCATGGGGATGTCCTGCCTCTGAAGGTGGTGACCTACACCACTGTGTCCTCCTCTCTGGTGGCCCTCCTCGTCACCTTCCTTTTATTGGCTATTCTGCGTAAACTGCGCTCCAACCTGCACAGCATTCACAAAAACCTAGTGGCAGCCATCTTCCTCTGTGAACTCATCTTCCTTACTGGCATCAATCAGACTGACAGTCCGGTAAGTGACCAATTACAGCCCTTGAAATAACAGATTATTTATTAGGCTGTTGAATAAAAGTTCTGGATGTTTGCAATCGGACATTTTTTGGGATTACCGTTCAAATTTCAAGGAAAACTTAATAAACTTTTTAAAATTATTATGACTGAAACATTTTCGAGTGTCGAGTCTAGTGCTGAAAAATATATATTAACGTTTCAATATATTCTAATTAAGGGCTGAATTTCCAATCAAGTAAATTATGTAACTTGAACACAAATAAATAATAGTAAATATTTGTAAGTTTATGTTAGACTGAAATTATTTTCTGTATATTTACAACATTAATTTATTGCAGTAAAATACACAATATTCTGTACATACAGTATATATAATAGTTAGAAAATAATTAAAAACATACATTTTTGAGTGTGTGTATATCTTGGTGGGCAGATAGGATTTTCTGAGGTTTTTGTTCTGGTCATTGAGCAAAATAATACTGTAGATAATGAAATATCAGGTATTGTGAATAATATAAAATTTTAAAAAATCAGTCATCATTTGCCATATGCAACTTTTTGTATAACTTTGTTTCATACAATTCGTACCACATTAGAAGTCAAAGCAAAAGAAATAAAAAAGTTATTTTTCACAATGATTAACCTGTTAGGAGTCTGATAGTCTTAGTAGTAATCTGAAAACATTTGCCGTTTAGATCACCTTGCTCAAATTTTTTGAAAACCTCTTCTTTTTCATTTCACGTCTGTTCCTGAGCTCATGAAATAATTTGCAGAGATTGTGCAGTATATGAATTGTCCCTGTACAAGCACTATATTGCAAATATGTGACAAAGAAAAGTGGTACGTGATTTATAAAAAACAATCGTGCTAATCCACTTGGCCTGCATGTGTAGTTTGTGTGCACAGTGGTGGCCATTCTGCTGCACTACTCCTATATGTGTACATTCGCCTGGATGTTCGTGGAAGGGCTGCATATTTACCGGATGCTGACAGAGATGCGCAATGTTAACCAGGGCCAAATGAGATTCTACTACGCCATTGGCTGGGGCATTCCTGCCATCATCACAGGTGAGGCTGATATCAGTGTGAACATGATGCATACTTATTCATTGTTTACTTGTTGACCATAATCAAGACCTTCTCAGATAAACAAAACAATATAAACGATTATATATAGTGGAACCTCGGCTTGCGAGTAACGTGGTTTACGAGTGTTCCGCAAGACGAGCAAAGATTTGTAATAAATTTTGACTTGGAAAACCAGCAAGTCTTGGTTTACGAGTACCGAGTATCATGTATCACGCATGCGCTTCTTGTTTTTCCTGCAAATGTACTGTTTTGCCAAGTGCATTTGCCAAACCCATCAAGCACCTTGATAAACCTGTCTCTCATGAAGACCTTCCCAGGAAAGTAAGATCAAGACTTGTTCCAGGGAAAGAAAATGGTAAAATTTGGACTAAATACAGGGTAACTTTGAAAAATATATTTAGCTCAATGGGACTGCAGAAACTTCATATGAGTTTCAGCTGAACTTTGGAATGCAAAGTTTGTCTGGGTGACAAATTTCTCGGTTAGTGTGCAGAGCAGGAAAATTCACAACGAACAAGACCTATTGTAATGTACTTTGATGCACCTTAATTTTGGTTTAAAACAGATATGAAAAAATCTGAACTATCCCATTAATCTCTCTCTCTCTCTCTCTCTCTCTCTCAATCTCTCTCTCTGTCTTTCTCTCCCACACACACCATCTCTTTCTTTCTCTCTCTCTCTCTCTCTCTCTGTCCCTTAGGTCTGGCTGTGGGATTAGACCCTCAGGGTTATGGAAATCCAGACTTCTGCTGGCTTTCTGTTCATGACACTCTGATCTGGAGCATCACAGGACCCATTTCCTTTGTAGTGCTGGTTAGTGTCTCTGTCTGTGTGTTTAAGTAGGTCTGCATTTTTCCTTTCTGTCTCTTTCATTTACAGAAGAAATGTGGTATCCATGAATATCCTGTTAGTTTAGGGAAAGAAAAACATTTCTATTCTGATTTACCTCCTGAAAATTTAATTGAAAAGGGATTAATTACTCACACACTCATTGTCTATATTGCTTTATTCTGTATTCATGTGAATACTCCCTGGAAAGGGTCGATTTGGGAACGCCAATTACCCTAATCAGCATGTCTTTGGACTAGGGAGGAAACCAGAGTACCCAGGGAAAACCTACCAAGCATAGGAAGAACATGCAAATTCTATGCACACAGACCCTGGAGGTGCAAGGCGACAGTGCTAACCACTATGCCACCATGTTGCTAGGGATTATTTAATTATCGAATTTTAAATCTTATAATTCACTTGAGCTTCTACAAATACTAGTGATACAGTGGAAAAGCAACATTTGTGGACAGTTGTGACAGTGGACAGTTTGTGTTTCATATTAGTGACTTAAAGTAAGCAATCAAAAAAAGCAAATAATCAAACTTTTGAATTTGGACAAAAGAAGCCCAGCCCTGTAACAGGAGGAAGAGTTAGTGTGAATCTGTTGTAGCTGACATGCTGCAGTGCCTTTGGTGAAAAGCTCTGAGCTTTTTGTCTTTAATAGATATTTATAGGCATAACTTAATGTAAGTCCACTGTACCGTGAACGCACTTTGCACTTTAAAGTTGATTGGGATTTATGAACATTCGCACATGAGTAAAAAAGAACTTGTGTAATTCTGGCTTGAAATTTTTCTTTGGTTTATGAACACACTTAAACACACGTTAACAAAAAAAATTGTCCCAATGATGTAATTACTTGTTATACTTTTCAGATAAACATTGTAGTATTTGTGCTGGCAGCGAAGGCTTCTTGTGGACAGAGAAGTCAGAGTGAGACATCAGGAGCGATGTAAGAGCTGAATTTTCATCCGTACTACTCTTTCTATATCTCACTTACTGTACATTAATCAAATGTTTAAAGAACGTCCCAGTGGGCATGCAGACTAGTCTCTGGCAATCTGTAGAAGGTGTTAAACGAGGTCTTTAAGTCTTCTTTAAGATGCCATCAGTATTATGAATTTAAGAAATGAATCCTGAAGAGCTCTATGATTATAACATTTGTCGAGGTTTAATGGGTCCTGAAGACATCCTTAATAGGGTTTTAGTTCTGCAGACGTGCTTTTTCACTGCCCTCATTTCCTAGATGTACTTATTCTTTCTAAACAACTTTTATGCTGGTAGCTCTGCTCTGCGTATGGCAGTCCTGCTCCTGCTGCTCATCAGCGCCACCTGGCTGCTCGGTCTGATGGCTGTTAACAGTGACGTGCTCACCTTCCACTACCTGTTCGCCATCCTTAGCTGCCTGCAGGTAATATACAGTATACAACTTCTGAGGTCTGTTCCAGAAAAAGGATAAGCAGATTAACCCAATTACAGTATGTGCCTCAAGTTTCACAATTATGTGGATTGTTCCTACTTTAGATACCCTACACTGACTTGCTTTATCTTCTGTAGTTGGTCTTATGTGGATTAGTTTGCAGCCATAATGTGAAAATTGTTTAGATCGTTTTTTCTTGTTATGTTTAAGTTGTTGTCCTGGATGTGCAAAGTGTCTAAAATGATTTTATGATGTCTGAGGTAGGCATTTCTTTATTCTTTTGTTTTTTTTTCTTGCAGGGTATTTGTATATTTTTATTTCACTGTATCCTCAACAAAGATGTGAGGACGAACCTGAAGAGTGTTTTTGGTGGGAAGACGGTACCATTGGATGAGACCACTGCCACCCATACCACTCAGCTCACTGTAAGTGTGGTTAACAGACAAATGTAGGCCTAAGCTAAATTTATAAAATAACACCTGGTTGAACTCTGATCATTTGATTCCTGCCCAGCGCACTTTTAACGGGAATGCATACACAGAGGATGGCTGCATCTACCGCACACCGATCGGAGAGTCCACAGTGTCCTTGGAGAACTCGGCCCGGTCAGGCAAAAGCCATGGGAGCAGCTACATCTCCTATAAACTCAGGTGCCTCTGAAGCAAGCATGATGGAAAGATTATCACAAAATGCATTTTGTTCAGATTTTTCTTTGAAAAAGTGATTGAAACTGTAATAGTGGATTAGCTGGTAAAATGTGAAAGTGGATATAACACTGCAAATGACATGATGGGTAATGAATAAGGTGTCTGGGCTGCAGCTTTGCCAGCTGTCCCAGTACAGAATGTCTGAATTAGCAAATAACGTTAACTTATGTCAATATCAACCATCATTGCGCTGTTTGTGTCACTTCAACAAATCTGGCTTTCCAGTATACCAGTATGATTTTTTTTTTGCAATGTTATGTAAAGCAAATTAATATGTATGTAAGCATGTTTATTCATGATCGGTGTTCTCTTTAGGGGTGAGCAGAAGTGCAGTGTTACCCAGAGCAGCAGAAAATCACAATGTGGTGGTGAATCTTCTTTGATCTTCAAAAAGAGCAAGAGAAAAAAAGGTGTGGATAAACTAATAAGTGCTTAAACCTTCTCTGGATTGGGGTTAAGTGATCATTTTAATGGGTTCAGGTAGAATGCTAGGGCCTTATTACGATCTTTAATTGTAATTATGGTGATCAAACTCTGAAGTATTATACTGTTCAATCAAGTTAGAATATTTGTATTATTCCCATGAATCCTGATGCATTGTGTTGTGTTATGTGTATTTCCACCATTTGCTCAGACTCTGATTCAGACAGTGAAGTTTCAGTGGATGAGCACAGCAGCTCATATGCTTCATCCCACTCATCTGACAGTGAGGAAGAGAAGAAGAGATCCAAGCATAAGTGGAATAATGAGAGAAGTCCAGTTCACAGCACTCCTAAAGGTACCTTTTTTTTAAATTCAGGCACAGTGGCTTAGTGGTTACCCTCGCAACACCCTCGGGGTTGAGTCATGCCCCGGGTTTGCTTGGTAGGTTTCCTCCCACAGTCTTCAATCTATTTGCCATGTCAAAATAGCCTCTAGTGTAGGATTGAGTGCATCTGTGTGTGCTGAGATGGATTGGCCCTCTTGGGTGTGCTCCAAGTCCCCTAGGATTGGGTTCAGGCTTCCCTCGACCCTGTACACGGTAATCTGTATTGGGAATGAGCGAGGAACAATTAAATCAGGAATTACTGATGGTTCCACAGTTTCTTAGCACACTAGCACAGGACACACACTTGTGTATGAAAGCTGTGTGATCTACTGTAATTTTACCATGAGTTCAGTATTATCCTTATTATTGGATAATACTGAACAATACCTTATTGTTATTATCTCTCATTTTATCCGGCCTTCAGACCGGCATTGCATCCATTGGGTGGGAATCGAACCTGGGCCTTCCACATGGCAGACAAGAAACCTACTACTGAACCACCAATGCCCAACTGTTAGCCTACTACCAACAACTCTATAGCCTTAATGCCTCTATAGCCAAATTAATTTCAATATGTTTATTAATATATATTCTATTTTGTACGGTGCTTTTTCAGTAAGCATTGGAGTTAAGGTCCAGAAAAAGAAAACAAAACAAAACAAGAGTTGTAATCAGTTGACTGTATTCTTTATATGTTCTTTGTTCTTTTAGTTGATACTTTGGCAAATCATGTGAAGCCTTCCTGGTCAGTAGAGTACCCCAGTGAAAGAGAGGGGACTGGTGGTTCGGATACACTGCGGGTGCAGACCAAAGCCAGTGTGGAGCTCCAGCAGTCCAATAAGCTCAGTCCGAATGGAGATCTTTCACCAAGTGAAGGCCCTCCTAGCCAACCAAGCAGCACCCAGCTGCCCAGGAAAGGTGAGACACGCGCACACACACACACACACACACACACACACACACACACACACACACACACACACACACACACACTGTACATGGTGGCATTAGGTACTTCTGAGAAATTACATTATTATTGATTTTGGATAGATTAGTTGGCTAAGGAGCTGGTAGCAAGAGTGCATGAAAGAAATTTGAGGAGACAAATTTTCCTGAGCTCCTTCCTCTCCCAGTTTCATTAGCTGGATATTTTTTTCTTAATTTTGAAAAGAAAACATCCATCCATCTATTGTCTATACCATTTATCCTGTATAGGGTTCTGGCAGGACCTGGAGTCACAGGGCAATCACAGGGCACTAGGCAGGGTACACTGAGGATGGGGTGCCAACCCATCACAGGGCACAAGCAGTCAGCATTCCAATTCATCTGAAAGGTTTGGGATCATTCCAGTGAAAGGAAACCATAAAGCTATAGCCTATGCACTGTGTTATAACTTTAGGTTTTAATTCCGCTCAGATAGAAGGTACATTTGATAACTGATTGAAGACGAACAAGTGGAATGAGGTGTGAATGATGCTTTATTGGAATGAAAACCAGCCAGTATGGCTCTTAACTGTGAGCAAGATGTTCCTTGTTGTATGTGGAAACACTTTGGGGAAGGTAAGAAAATGATTGTCATTAGGTAGCAAGTACCTTACAGTTCCAGGATTCTTGGTCTCGATCCTGAGCTTGGTCTCGAACCTTTGTAACCTCCCAGAAACATAGGCCGACTGGCCACTTGAAATGATCTCTAGGTGTGAAAGAATATACAATATATGATAACATGTTATATACTAATATCTCATTCATGGTTTATTCTGGTATTGCAGGTTTAGTTCGGGGCTCCAGCCCAACATCTTATTAAAAACTCGAATTACCTTAAATTAATTTCAGCCATGCATGTACTTTATACAGTAACTATTTTCTCTCTTCTTTCCCCACTTTCCTCCTTCCCATTTACTTCTCCCCCACGTTAGGCATTTTAAAGAACAAAATCACATACCCTCCTCCACTGACTGACAAGAACCTCAAGAACCGTTTTCGGGAGAAGCTGGGTGACTACAACTCCCCGACCATTTCATATAAAACTACATCATTAGGGTCAAATGAAGGCCTGCGCCATGGCACTGAGACTGGCAGTATTATCATTGAAGCCCCAGCTCTTCCACTCACCAACACTCTGAACACGATCACAATGGAGCCCAGAACGAGTCCTGCGTTTGCGGAGGAAGACACGAACTCAGAGTCAGTAATGCCATGAACTCTCTATTTTATCATAGTTTTTTATTTTATTGTGTTTCAGTCAGAATGAACCTTTCTGCAGCAGCATGCCAATATCATAACCCATAGTCTATTAGAGTGTAAATGACATCGCTTTCTGGGTGGAAAGGATGACATTATCCTTATTCCTTTCCATCAGGTGTCTCTAAGCTTTTGCAGGTACAATAGCATCTCCTGCAAATCCATTAAGCTGCCCTGTGAGACTGCATGAGCAGAAGTAAGACTAGAGGTGGTGGCTGAATCTCATGCTAGCTACTGTATATGTAAACCTTTTTGGTTGGAGCACAAGTTGTAATATAATAATATAATATGCAGTGAAACAAAATATGGTGGATTTTTGTCCACCATGTGACCCTCATTTTTGTATTTACACCTGCTATGAGAAATATTTATGTACATTTTTGAAGAAAAAAAAATGTTCATGATGCAATTCTTCTTGTGTTAGCAATTCTTACCTGACACCCCCCTCCCTTCCTTATGTTTTGTCATCTCTCTTAGTGCAAGCAATGAGACCTCGATCTGAAGATGGAATTTTCAGTTCAGAAAGTTCACACAACTGTTCAGGAAGATGAACCCATTAGCACCGGATCACTATACTCCTATGGAGAACATTATTGTTCCAGAACATTATTCTGTTTGCAAGAGAAAAAAAGAACAAAAATGGATCTGGGAACTTTACATCCCATCATCGCACCCTACAGAGCAATGTGTATTTATGTAAGGAAAAAGAACTAATGTTGGTAATGTTTGGGAGCCAGCATAATACAACCCAGCATAGTATTGTCCATACTTGGCTTTGGTCTGATCTGCCATAAATACATAACCAAGTTGCAACTGTACCTGTAAAGACCTGCTTTCATTGACTTGGTCTACAATTGTAAGTGATATGTACAGTCTTTGTTTATAGGAATTTGTATATTTGGTTATAATTTCCCATTTGCCAATATTGAATGTGTACTTTTCTTTGCATTTACTTGTTTTGTTTGCTGTTTTTTTTTTTTTTTTTTAATATTGAACATTTGACCATCTATATGACTGTGGAGTGTTCCAGTGTTTACCTGAGTTTTAGTCAGATGAAGGAGTCCAACACTGGTTCAAACATACTGTGATTCTCTAAGGAACAGACGTTTATTATATCAGAGGCTGGTTTTCTACACTATTTTTTGATAATGCATACCACACAGTGTTTTGAATGAAATTGAATGTGTAGAGCATGCCTTAATGTTCTAACATAAGTTAGAAGATGGGATAAATGACCTTTCCTCCTTCATTTACTTCTTCAGGGAGTAATTTATGTTTTTTCATCTCCTACTTTGTTTTTTGGTTATTGTGGATGTAATAGCTGAGACATAAATTCGAATTAGCTCCAGGCAAAGCGAATTGACAGAGATTAACTTTCTTCTCTGTAAATTATGGCCAAGCATGTTGGTATACAGGAGAAGAAAAATGACTGAGAATCATGACATAAAGAAGTTATAACTGTAACAGAACTTGTATCAAGCAGAAGTGACTAAGAGATTTACGAGAAGGACTGTTATCTGAATTAAAAATCAGTCTTTATGTTTCTAAAAACTGTTTCATTTTGTTTGTTAAAAGAATTTGCTTATAGCCAGTCAGACACTGGATACAGATGTGAAAGTTGTAAATTGATGTGTTTGCACTGAAATCATAGTCTGTAAATAAACATCATGAACGTTTTTTTTTATACACATGCTTGGGATTTCTGTATTCATTCTTGCCTGATCTTGCTTCAGTAGAAGGGTTGTCAGTTTTGAATACTATCTTTCCTCCATGCCATGTTGAGTACAACATTAATATTTATTACGTATTATGTAATTTTACATTGTATCCTCACTAATCAGAAATTGATCAGGGAAACCTGATGCACTGTACTTTGCATTTTTGTTTATGCAGCCATTGATCGTTAAATTTTTTTATTGTGGAAATGGTTTCACAATAATTGACGAGATTTTAGATAATATTAGGACCATTCTTAATGCTGTGCAGTAATGTATATGTGACGTATAAAGGATGAACTTAAGTTTATCAGTTGAAATAGCAAAGGAAAAAAAATAAATACTGAGTTTAATCAAAGATCTTGTTTTGAATTTAACCATGAAAATCTAAAAATAAATTAAAGTTATTAGAGAAGAAATATATGACCTGGTTATATTTGGAAAACGATTTTGACCTGAAAATAATGAAATTAGCTAATTACATTTTCTGAAGTTTAATTTTCTTTGCCGCTAGATGGCGCTCAACCGCAGTTCCTTCTGAGATTAATAACCACAGACAAAAATGTTTCTGCAGAACTTAGAATAATAATTTTATATTAAACTAGAAGTTTAGCCGAAATTCTGCCTGCGTACATCCACCTAATAATGATCCAATAATCAGATGAAGATATTTTATTACCTCATGGTATGAAAAAGGGTGAGGTAATAAACGACGCTGCCTACTGTTACATTTGGTGAGGAACGCCTGTGATGTCCAAAACGTCTTTACCTGAATTAAATAGGTTCCCACTAATTCCCATTACTTGTATTTTGATTTTGATAGTATCGCAGAAAACACGCGCGCTCATATTGGTCAACAGTGTTTTTGTCTAGACGTATTTCCAAAAACTGGATGCTTCGAGGTAAGCATTGAGATTGTCTGCTGTTCATTCTGTGTTCATCTTTGGGAATAACGGGAAGATTTTGATGTAAGTTGCCCCGAGGAACAATTACTCATCTTATTATTCTTTCAGCATCTCTGTGTTCATGCATTGTTTGGTGAGTCCCATTTTCTACCATACCCTGTCTTCACTCCTTTAAGCCCATCTTCACCTGAATAGTTATTTCGTTGAAAAAGGCTTTAACCCAATTAAAACGTTTCCTGTAATTCCCATCTTGTGCATTTTGATTAGCAATCCTTCTTTACATTTAACTCATGACCACTCATCGTCTCACTCAGTCATCACGTATACCACTGTACAGTATAAAGGGCCACGGGGGGCCTGAAGCCTATTCCAGGAGACTTAGTGTATGAGGTGGGGTACACAATGAATGGGGTGCCAATCCATCAAAGGGCACACACATACTGTATACTGTACACTATGGGGAAATCCCAGTTAGCCTTGTCTGCATGTCTTTGGACTGTGAGAGGAAACAGGAGCACCCAAAGGAAACCCACTAAGCGCAGGGAGAACATGCTAGCTCTATGCACACAGAATCAAACTCGGATCCTGGAGGTGCCATGCCGCCCCAATAATGATCTCGTAATCAAATGCAGATATATTATTACTTCACAATATAAAATAAAATTTGATGATGGATGCTGCCTATATAAGTCAGCCAACAAATGTATACATACTTCAGGGAAAGAAAAATGTGTGTAAATATTTTAATACTAAATTTATTGCTATAAGTATATTCCAGTACTGATATATATATGATAATATTATGATAATAATATGATTATATAATTAATACTATATTCATGTAATATGCATCATACTATTTTACTGTTCCTGAGGTGTGTATACATGTTTTGGCTGACTCTGTATGGTGGTGGTGATTCCGAACCCTGATCTGTTGAACACTGTTGGATCCTTGAGCAAGGCCCTTCACCCCAAGTGCTCAGATGCAATGGGGCGTCAAGCTGGCAACACGAACCTGTAAATAACTGCCACAGAAATGACGTGTGTATATATATATACAGTATATATATACAGTACAGGCCAAAAGCTTGGACACACCTCATCTATCTGTCAATGTGTTTTCTTTATTTTCATGACCATTTACATTGGTAGATTCTCACTGAAGGCATCAAAAC
>JAQMYG010000002.1:24780631-24791586 GCA_030014215.1 Clariallabes teugelsi | reverse complement strand
CACATGTGTTCATTCATAGTTTTGATGCCTTCAGTGAGAATCTACCAATGTAAATGGTCATGAAAATAAAGAAAACATTGAATGAGTGGAGGTGTGTTCAAACTTTTGGCCTGTACTGTGTGTATATATATATTGCAATGAAACTGTCACATTTTGTTGCTTTGATTGAGTTTACAAGTCATTTTAAGGAGGGGTGATCCTTTTCAAAGTCAGTGGTTTGGTTTTTTCCATTTTCTTCTGACATGTTGGTGCTATATCTTTCGCTTGGATGTTAAGTTTGCATTGAATAAATACAGCTGGATAAAACAAAACCTGTCAGGCAGCAAAGCAACAAAATGTGATTCTTTTGGAGGGATTGTCATTTTTCTATACCCACTGTAGATAGATAGATAGATAGATAGATAGATAGATAGATAGATAGATACTTTATTCATCCCAAAGGAAATTGAATCATTGATCTATTGCATTGTAATGATCCCTATCACGTGACTTAATACGGCTATGGGAAATGTTTGTTGAAATTTTGCGTGTTATAGAAATGTATTTGGGCGGAGGATGTCATGTTATACAAATAGTTTTAACAAAATAAATATATATTTTTAATAATAATAATAATAATAATAATAATAATAATCTAAAAATCACTACCAGTGCCTCTACCGCTACCTCTCATGGTCTAATGTTTAGTTACAGCAGGGGCTTCCGCAGCGTTGCTGTTAATACTTTATGAGAAACGCTGTGAGGTTACGACTATATCTATAAGCGCTTCCGCCTTAGTGACGACATTTCCGGTGACGTTATCACTCCAGAAATCAGCAACAGACTGACACCGATCATCGGCGGGCCTTCGCTCCGGGGAACGCCGTCTTTCCTCATGTATTACCGGGAAAGCCGAAGCCTGCAGTTTTGTGTTGGATTTGCCTTTTGAGATTTGGTGTTTATCTCTAACATTAAGTTCGCAGAAGGAGGATTTTTCTGGACAGGTTGTTGGACGGAAAGAGACAAAGCGCGGATATTCTGCCGTTCCTGTTGATGCAACTTTGTTGCAGGTTCCGTGCAGGGTGAGTGTGGAACACTGCCGCGCTTCTGGTCGTCTCTCAGCGCGGCGCTGATGTCTGGCGGACCGTAAAGCTTCGCATTTGTCTTGTTTGACCTCTACATCTGTGTATTCTGTGTTTTTCTGATCAGTGCATGATTAGGTGTAAGGCGTCCTGTTGCACTTGTCTAATTAATGAATAACCCCGTGCATATTGCTTCAGCTTCAAACGGAATAACTGTTAGAGCGAATGCATTAGTGTGTTACAGTAGTTTACCTGTTTTATCCATAAATAAATAATAGGAAGAATAATTGAAATGATTGAGGAGGTTGTATTACTGGCTACCATTTGATCTACACTTTAGCCTGTTGATTATTTCTGGATTGTATGCGTATATATGTGTATATTTAAGGAATTTCTGGTGACATCGTGGTGCTTCCAGATGCTGAGCGCAACGTCTCGTGCAAGTTTTCACCGCTGCTTGTAACATCTGTATCCACCATGAGGAGAACAAAGAGATGTTGTTGCTTTCAGCCTGTATTGTATCCCGCTGCTGATGGGCGATGATCAGACATTCTCGCATTAAAAGATCCGACGTAATCGGGAATAAACTGCCGGCTTTTATCGGAAATGCCGTATTTACCCAGACTGCAGAGAGCGCATTAGACATGAATTGAGAAATGTGAGAAACTGAGTGAGCCCAATGACCCCGCCCATATCCGGCCACCTGTACTGTGAAGGCAAGAGGGGCATTCCGAAAATAATAATAATCATCATCATCATCATCATCTATATTATTTTTTTGTTGCCCTTTTTTGTTTTAAGTCAAAATAGATAGTCTTTTATAATTTAGTTTTTTATCATACAGTCTTTTATCAGTATGATACTGATGGTGATTCATTTTTTCCGTCAACGGAATCGATTTCTTTGAACTCCATCAAAGTTTCGACATCCTGGTTGCGCACATGAGGTCTATAAGGTGCCTATAAACTAACATTATGGCACAAATGTCCCAATGTTATGTTATTCAATAACTTCTGCTGTGCCCCTGTCCTTAAAATGATGCATCATTACATTTGAGGTGTTGATTGTGTGATTTAGTGTTCTGTGGGGACGTTTAAGAAGAAGAAAATATAATATATACATAATCGTTAAGAATGTTTACACATGATTCATCAAGTTCTCTTTCCTTGGACAGTCTGTCTATAAAAAAGAATCAGTAGAATTATTATCACATTACAGTATTACAATCCCACATAAGGCGAAGCAATGCTGCCACGTTATTAAGCTGAGAAGGTTTGTCACAAATGTCATATTTTACCCCAGACTGAGTGAATGATGGAATATGCTGTCGAACAGCTGAATGTCTTAATTTTTCACATGTAAGTGCCAATGTCTTATGTGTCTGCCAACACTAAAGAAAATCAATAGTCTAATTATTTGTAGGTCGTTCCTCATACCGTCTGGGATCAATACACAAACCATGAGTAAAACAGGGGTCATAGTCCCAAATAACTAACCAATAAATGTCTTACAGCGACGAACACACTCATAAAACACACACGCACACACATTTTGAAATCTCTCCATCAAAAACTTGTTAGATAGAAATTAAATATTTGGGTACAGTACCATTACTAATAAATATTATATAGCATATTAAGAAACAGTGTACAGTCAATACTGAATTAACTATAAATCTATGAGAATTAATACAAAAGCATAAAGTATATTCAATATTTAATCATGTATTGATTAAGAGTTTAGTAACACTTCACTAAATGTAAAAAACAAGTGAAAATAAAAGGTAAGGATATGAGGAATATAAAGATGCTGCTTATGCCTGGCTCTATTCTTATTAAAAATCTGATATGTAAATAATGAGATTTTTCAGCTGGACCAGTGTGTGTCAAATGTCTTTCATTCTCCTAGTGCTAACGTAGCTCCTTAAACAGGTACAAGTAAATATTTAGTGGTGTAACATTTAACCAATAAAGATGGATTAACGCTGATAGTAGACATAGGTACGTGTCTCATAAAGATTGGATTTTAGGTTTGGGTTGGACTCCTCAGTGGTTGGGAGTGGAACTGATTTATAACGAGAGTATAAACGGCAAGCTTTTATTGCCATTTGATATATTGGTAGTAATTTGCTTTCAGTGAGCACATCAATAAATTACAGCTCTGCCTGTAAAACACAACATAATGTTCACACCTACCGTCATTGTAATATAAAGGTTTACAGAACATACACATTTCCATTGCAGGTACGTGTATGTATATACATTTTTCTTTTTCATATTTATAGTAGAGAATCACACCTGCATCTCATAACATGAGAATAGTTTGACAGTTCCGCTGTATATTGCACAACATTTCCAGAGAATAATGTACATTGGCTGGTAAAACAAGTAATACACACTAAGGTTTATTCAACTGTCACACAGTGTGTTGGCCAATTCATGTGTGAAAATGATTTTCCATGGTCCCAGAAAACTCTCACAATACGAGTCCTAAAATATGCCATCAGGCCCTCCAAAATGTGCATAGATGAGATAACCTAAAGGTCATTCAGTACATTCAGGTCATGACTTCATTTTATTGCCACATAACATTCTAGACCTGACCAACCTGATGCAACCCCAGATCATAACACTGCCTCCAGAGGCTTGTGCAGCAGGCACTATGCATGATGAGTGCATCACTTCATGCGCTTCCTTTCTTACCCTGATGCACCCTAATAGATCTGGAATGGGGTCCGTCTAGTCTGAACTCATCAGACTACACGACCTTTTCCCATTGCTCCAATATCCAATCTTTATGATCCCTACCAAGCCTGAAGCCTTTTTTCCTGAATGGTCCCACTAATGGTTTTCTTATGGCCACACAGATGTTTAGTTCCAATCCTGTGAGTTCTTATCAAATTGTGTGTGTGGAAGTCCTCTTACTTTCACTATTGTGTAAACCTGTGATTTTTATAGTTGATTTTTTTTTTTTTCTTGACCAAGCTTTTAGGTGATTTCCTTTCATAAATCTTTTTGTACAACATTTTCTCCACAAAGTATCCGTCCTGGTTTTAACAATGTATTGGACCTCTCTAAACCCACTCTGTCATTTCAAATTTCCATAGCTGTTTATTTACTCCATCCATAATTTCACTCTTCTGAAACTGCGACTTATTTTTTTACCAGACAGTGTATATGACTTTAAGATTTTCAAAACCTATACGTTGATCTACTAACCTAACTATTTATAATTATAGGTATAGAGTTTTAGACTGTTCAGGCTGTGGTTACATGGTTACTGGCCACGGCAGGTCAAAAGAGTGACATTCATCAATAATCCATGGGAATTCAACACTGTTTCCATCTGAGCAAACACTTCTCTGAGTAAAGATCGAGTTGTTTTCATAAATTCTGTGTGAAAGAATATCCAACTTTATCTCTGTATTTGTACACACTGTTATTTGCACAATAATCTAACATGTTTAAGAGAGGAAAACTTTGCCCAGAAATGTCTAAAGCCAGGTCATGTCGATTGCTTCATGCAAAGGCTGCTATTAGCGAGACCACCCTTTTAAAAAAAAAAAAAACATTTGTTGCTTAACAAAATTCTTATGTTTGGAGCCAATTTATTTTATTTTGGCTAAAGACTCAGGGAAACCTTATTTAATCCATACTTTTGTTGGCAACATGAATAAGAGAGTTTGAGGTCAGGTTATGGACTAGGTAAGGTTATTTAATTTCATTCTGGCAGGCAAACACAGAGTCTTGTCCTGCTGTCCTAATGCCTGTTTCTGCACTTCCGCATTGCCGAGTTAGAAGGATGTGTGTATATAGAGAGGGAGAGAGGGAAGTAACGGGAGGATTTTATTGATCAGTGAGGGATGTTGTTTCGTCATAGGTGTACTGAGGCCACCAAATCATGACTACACATGACAAATTACAATATACAGAAGGCACTAATTAAGTATATGAAATGTTAAGCAATAAAATAATTAATAAGTACTGTAAGGAAAAACAAAATACTAAATGTTGATGTTTCAGAGCGTTGGTTATGTAATCAAATATGTCCAAGTGAAGAATAAGTTCTGTTTATTAATATTGTGTTATTACACATGTGTTAAGTATATGTGACTGGTTTGGCATAATACAAGCAGTGTTCAATTCAAACCGGGACTTTTAAAAAAAAAATTTATTGCTACACTGATGCACTCATCCCAGCATTTCACTAGAGCCTGGATACCATCAAGGTAGAGAGTAAGCCATCTAAAACTCTGGCTTCACTAGAACGACATCTGGACTGTACGGTGGATGTGCCAGTAATGTGCCAGCTGAGCTCCTGCAATGTGCAAGTGGTATTGATGAATGATTGTGTGTATAGTTTCGACAGACAGTTATGTCACGTTTACAAGTTGGTGACAAGTTATCCATTGATTTTTAAGGATCATCAGTTTGACTCGCTGAAAGTTCACTGGAACGACTGCAGCAGGCTCTGAGGATCAGATGATACAACCTTCTTTAAAACGTTTTGCACCATTCAGATGAGCACCATTACTGCGGCTAAGCTCAAGGGCCCAACACAGGCAACCTGGCGGAGCTGGGGCTCGAACCGCCTATCTTCCGATCCGTAACTCAGAGCCAACTAAGAGTCTCATCACCGTACTACGTATGCTTAAAGTCTTCTGTAAATGTCAATTGGCCTTCCACCTTCATTCATGGGAATTCATTACAAGTGCTGGTTTGACTTGAGCACTGGAAACACATTGGAAAGAGTCTTTTCCCATTCAGGACATTCCAAGATTGTTGACTCCAAGATGAGTAGGCTGGTACGTTACCTTGTTTATCATGAGAAGCACGTATTTCTGCTTGAGGTAGAAAAAAGGATCAGGACTGGAGCTTTAGAAAGTTTCAGCTCAGGCCCACATGCTTTGTTCCCAGGCTGGGTGTTTTTTTGGCTCCGAGGTCAAACCACTGTGCTGAATACTGAGTTGGCACACCACGCCGAGTTTTTTTTTTTTGCTCGGTGTAGGCTTCTGGCTTCAAGATGAGTTTCAAGGTTTTTCTGTACTTGTGCTGCCTCAGTCTTTATTAGTCGTGAAAAAAAAGTGTTGAAAGAGAACCTGGATAATTCACCTGCTGCTATAGTACTGATGTTGAATGAATACCGCTGCAGAGTCAGTAAAAAGTCCGAGTGTGAATGAATATACAATAAAACCCAGAATCATGTAGATAGAAGTTGATAATGAGCCTCAATAAACATGAACGATTAATTACATAGCTTGGACGAGGAGTATTTATATGTTGCAGAGCCATGTGTAATATTTGGAGAAGCGGAAATCCTGTGTGCATAATTCATGTAGCTGCACTTATTACCCCAGCCAGGGGGTTTACATGGTATTAAGCAAATGTGTTTTCTCCCATACACACTGACTCATTTGGAAAAGATAAGCATGGTGTTTTATTTTTACATGGTGATGGAATGAAGTGTGTGGGTGTTAGATGCCCAGCCCATGTCTCTTGTACGACTGTCTGTTTCCCCTCCAGTTCAGAGATTTTCCTTTCCTTCCCCGAAGCTCTCATTATAATAATAAGGCTGTCTGTAAGCCCCGAATTCCTCTTCTGCTCCCTGCCAATGGAGAATGTCTTTGTCACATTTTGCTAATGAGCTCTTTTATTAACGTTTTTTTTTTTTTTCTTTTCTCAGAGCTTGGTATTTTTAACCTCTTTTCATGTGTCTGTCCTTGTCTGATTGATGAGATTTTAGAAAGGTTAAAGACAACTTAGAATGAACACTATACCTGGTAATTAACATTTTAACATAAAATGACTTACACGGCAAATATTACAGTACATGACTGTATATCTTGTTGAGTGTTTGACATTTTACATTTACACTTGTGACTTGTCACACTTGTGTATTTCTTGGCACTTGGCACAATTACTTATTCGCGTTTTTTTAAATTATTTTTTTTTATTGTTAGCTATAGTGATTGTAGGATTAGATTTTCCTTTTCATTATAATGTAACAAAATTTAAAAGTAATAGAAACGAGGGGTGTTCAAGTCGAACCAGGACGTGTAAGGAAATGTCTCGTAAATGAAGGCGTAAAAATCGACACTTGCAGAAGACTTCATGCAACGTATGGTGATGAGACTCTTAGCCGCATTTAATCATTTGAATGGTGCGAAAGTTTTAATGCAGGTTTTACGTCCATGAATGATGATCCCAGCCAAGGTGGTTCAGAGACCGCTGCAGTTGTTCCCGTTAGTGATGTATAAACTGTGTACACAATCATTCACAAACACGATTTGCACATTAAAGGAACTTAAATGGTATTTACCTCATCACCTATACATCCCTGACCTCGATTCAAGCAATTTCAACATGTCTGGGCCATTAAAGGAGTTCCTGGGAGGCCAGCGTTTCAGATGTGGAGCAGGCAGTCCGATCATGGCTCCGGTGTACTGAGAAAACTTTCTACCTTGATGGTATCCAAATGTTAATGAAACACTGGGATAAGTGCATTAGTGTAGCTGGGTATTTATTTAGAGTTCTATTCATGTAGGGAATGCCCCTTTTAATAAATTTTTAAGGACCTGAATGATGATTTAAATACCATTTAAAAAAAAAAAATAATAAAAAAAAAAGAAGACTTATTTTTAGCAAATTTATTTAGCAGACGGTATAGCCGTTAAATTATTATTATTTATTTATTTATTTATTTTTTATATCTTACGCTCTGTATCTAGGAGATTAAACATTTACTTGAATAAAATAAATTTGACACTTGGATTCATTAAACAAGAAGAGAACACCTGTTTGTTTTACTCAAAAAAATTCATTTGCGGGCCCTAAAATATAATAACTGCTAACGGATTTATATTGATGGCTTTTTTGTTGTTGTTGTTAATTTAATTATGACTGTCCCTATATAATCTTCTATACCTAATCCCAATAACCATGGCATTAAATATAGAAATAAAAAAAATACAACAAACGATTTGACAAAATCTTGGTGATTTAGTCAACATTTTGATTTAGAAAAGAACAGCTCAGCCTGATGTATACAGTATATATATATTTAGTAGTAGGTTATTTATTACATTCACACCTTTTTTTAAATTTATTTATTTATTTTTTTAAGGTTTTTACAGTATTATGCATGATGTCATTCAGTCACACTTTTCCTAAGTCACAGTCATACATTGCAGATGTAGGATCCTACATATATATCTCAGGCTTTTCTTGTTTTGTGTCCCTGCAGAGTTGCCATCCACCATGCTAAGATAAAGGCGCGGAGCCGTGTTCTGAAGATGCTAAAGCGACTGGACAAGATAAGGTTCAGAGGACAGAAGCGTGATGAGTTCCTGGACATTGCAGAGTCGCCCAACGCCTCGGACAGTGAATGCAACGATGATCTCTTGACAAAACCTCCAGCCTCCGTTAAAGATGGAGAGGAGATGCGGGACCCTGTGAGTGCTATTTTAAAGCATTGTGGCTCCTAATCAGAGTAATTAGCTTCTTCTCATCTTCCAGCACAATAGTAATCCAGGAGACATTGTCCTGCTGTGCGCCGTGGTGTTTAATGTGCTCTTCCTGAATCGCTGACAGCTGTCGGGGTTAAGTCACTATCTCTTTATGGGTTTGACCACTGGGCTTTAAATACCTCCTGGCTTCATCAAAGCCTATTGCCTTAATAAAATTTAAGTGTCTGTGCACTTATTACTGTAGTTATATGGTAACCGGGGGAAAATTTCATTTAATCCATTTTAATATTGTATTATTTCTAAATAGATTAGACTTCTTAGCCCGGTTTCCTGTTGACACAGAACATACACGTGTGACGTACAATATATATGCTTCATGACCCCCTGTTGACATAGACATGTGCATGTACATGTATTCCTTATGACATGTGCAAAGGACATTCAGTTGCAATCCTTCAGTGGCACAGTTCGTTACGGTTTTATCTAAGATTGTTCTAGTTTTAAAGACATGAGTCACTGCCTCAATGTTAAGTGGACGGTAAAAGGATGGGAACAGTTTGTGGTTAGGCAACTCCCATGCCTGTCAATCACAGTTGATTGATAAATATTAGCAATTTTTGAGGCAAAATTACTTAATGAGGCAATTTGTCCAACTATTTGGTGATAGCCTAGATACATTTGTTTGAATACAAAACGGTTAAATATTACAGTTTAAATTAAGTGTAATTCTTTAAAAAAAAAATTTTTTTATCATATCGTTCAGCCCTAGTTGGAATCTATGTTCATAATACACTTACTCACTCATACTGTACCTATCCCAGGTGACTTGGGGCATAAGGCGGGATACATCCTGGACGTGGTGCCAATCCATCGCAGGACACACACACACACACACACACTCATTCACACTCTACGGGCAATTTGGGGAACGCCAATTAGCCTAACAGCCGGACCCTGGAGGTGCAAGGCGACAGTGCTAACCACTAAGCCACCGTGCCACCATGTTTGTAATACAGTGTCTGTCATATTATTATTGGATTTAACATTTTTTACATAGCACAATGAAACCATTTTTTTATTAAAATGACTTCAATTGCCACACCTTCTCACGATACTCAGAAAGGTGTGTCTACGCAGTTAATATTTATGGCCATTCACCATCCCATGATTAACTGGCAGTTGTGCCAATGCTATTCTAACTATTGAACATGCATTAATGTGCAACATCTGTTGAAATCCAGTATTTAGCTTCAAACTGAAAGCAGTCTGACTTGACTCCACCCAGAGTGGCTTTTTATGTTGTTGAACAGGCTCAACTTGCCGGTTCCTTGGAGACTTTAGAACTTCTTGTTCACTCCTGTAGCTTTGCTTAGTCTCAAACATAGCAATGTACAAAGTGTCCTTTTGAGAGTGTTTTTGTGTATACTGCTTCTTCCTGTTGTTGGAATTACAGTTGTAGGGTAAGAAGTTAATCTAATGTTTCTATAACATATTGCATTTTGGATTTATACTAGACAAAGTTGCTTCCTCTTCTTTCCATTTTGCATGTATGCTTTTTAATTTCAAATGCTTCCGGTCAACTTTCTTTCACTTATTTGTACTGTTCAAGGTGCAAAATGAATAAATGTACTTAGTGCAGAATTAAGCACTAAGCACTAGAAATGATATCAGCTGACAGATATGTTGTGTCTCGACAAGCTCCTGCGAAACATCTGCGCTGGCTCCAGTTGGATTGTGTACGCCTCCCGTGGGGGCCTTTGATTGTTGACTTCAGCCTCGTTCTGTGCCTAGCAATGGGATACTTCCAGGAAGATGCTGCGTTAATGTCCTGTGCAGGCTAGAGTAATGGGAGCTGGAGAAGTTACAGCTGAGTCTGAGTCGTAAATTAGAATTACTCAATAATTTCTCAGTACCTGGGCAGTGATGATGTCACTATTAAAACTGGATTGTTTTATGTGACCACGTGCACTGTAGTATTATATTTCAACCTTCATGACTGTATTCGTTTTTCTGTTAACCACTTTAAGATGTGCTTTGCAATGAAGCTGCATGATTAATTGGGGGAAAAAGAATATCACAGTTTCCTCTTTTAATTTTATGTTTCTTTTTATGTAAAAGCATAATAAATATGATGTGATCATTAGAGATGTTCCGATACCATTTTTCCCCTCCCGATACCGATTCCGATACTTGGGCTCAGGGTATAGGCCGATACCGAGTACTGATCCGATACCTGGGTGTGTATCTGTATCTGTAGATACTACTAGCCCTGTGTAACTGATATATGGTATATAACTGATATAACTGATTCCGCGGCCCTGCTCCTTCACATACCTAAAGGGGGGGAGGCCACCTAACTAGTGAGCGAGGAGCGATATCAATTTGGGCGCACGCCGTGACACTCTGTAAGTAAGCAAAGCTAGCGGGCA
>JAQMYG010000002.1:24766231-24779407 GCA_030014215.1 Clariallabes teugelsi | reverse complement strand
GCCGATTCCGATGCCAGCTTTTTTTGTGGTATCGGCAGCATTTCCGATACCAGTATCGGAATCGGAACAACCCTAGTGATCATATCGGATCTTAGGTGGTATTACGACCTCAGGCAACTACATATAACTTTTTTTACCGTACCATTATTTATTTAACAAAAATTAAGCCAAAAAGAAAAAAAACATGTGGGCAATATTAAGTTCTCTTACCACTTTCACAGTATTTAAGAGAGTAAGAGGATAATCATCAGCCCTTGATTAATTGGTCATCAGGAGACCTCTATAAAAGCAGAAGTTTTGGCAGTTTGCTGGTCTGGAGCATTCAGGTGTGTGTTAACACAATGCCAAGAGGGGACGACATAAGCAATGGTCCCAGAGAAGCAATTTCTGCTTCACATCAATCTGGAAAGGGTTGTAAAATCATTTTCAATCAATTTGGAGTTCAGTATTCTACAGTAAAAAAAATCTTCTCAGGAAGGGACGTCCCAGCACATTCACCCCAATGTCAGACCGTGCAAAGCTCTGAGAAGTACAAAAACCCAAGAGCTACATCTCAGACCCTACAGGGCTCACTGAGCATGTTAAATGTTATAATCCGTGAAAGCACAATTAGAAGAAGACTGAACATCATGGGTTGCTGGTAAGGGTTGCCTTAAGTAGAATACTCTTAAGTAGAGTTAAGCAGAGCAGTTTAATTGTATGATAGTGCCGTTATCGACAGCTTTGAATAACCTCGCACACCACCCCGGCCCACCCGAGTGACCATTGTACCTTGGTGGTTTCCCCACTGTATGGTCCACTTTTAAATCCAGTTTTCATTATGTTTCATTTGTATGCTCAGATTCTCTGCCTATTCTCACTCTCTTCTGCTTTTTTTTTTTCATCTGTTCTTGTGTGTCCAGGCTGGTTCAGGGTCCATGGTTATGGCTGCTACTATCCAGGACTACCAGAGGACAGAGGCGGATAGGCTCAATGAGGTCAAGGGTCACCTTGAGATCGCCTTATTGGAGAAACATTTCCTTCGTAAGTAAAGCTTGTGCATTACTGGAGATCCTGCAGTTGAGGAGTTTCTTCTAGTTGTGAATTGTCAGTTCATTGAGTGTTATTTTTACCCTCCCACTCCAGACATTTCCTGTTATTATCAGGTAATACTAACAAAGGCTTCAACGACCTCAAGAGCAAATGTCAATAGGAGTAATTGAGACAGGATGTCACCTCGGCCATTCCGCAGTCGTGCTTGTGAACATCGACCTGAGCAGTACAGTAAATCGGTGCTTGTTTCCTCTACCAGTCTAATCATGCTGAGCTGAACAGATGTCTTTCACTGGTTCAATGTGTTTCAGTAAACTGTGTGTCCTGTACCACTGTCCAGGGCGCCAATCCATCGCAGGGCATACACACGCTCATGCACTACGGGCAATTTGAGAACACCAATTAACCTAACCTAATCTCTTTGGACTGTGGGAGGAAACCAGAGTACCTGGAGGAAACCCACCAAGCACGGGGAGAACATGCAAACTCCATGCACACAGAGACGGGAATCGAGTCTGGCCAGAAATCGAACCCGGACCCTGGAGGTGCAAGGCGGCAGTGCTAACCACTACACCACCGTGCCACCACGTATCAAAAGGCAGATGGTTCTAATTTTAGACTGTGCGTGTGTGGCTCATGGATGCTGTTGTACAGAAAAGCAACAAAGGTTAATCGAGGGCTTTCATCTTGCTGTCTGTAAATATAGGTATGATTTGTTAAAAGGCAGTTGCATAACACAAAAAAAGCTGGAGTCTTTAATTGTTTGACAAGTGACCTCAAAGCTACAGATAGTATCAGTGATTTTCTTTTCTTTTTGTTTCTTTTTTTGGTGGAGGTACAGTACAATGCGGTTGCTGTGCAGCTGACCTTTGTTTCAGACATGCAGTGCTGATAATGGGCTTGTGTAAATAAAAAGACTCTGGGAGTCTTTTAAACCAGCAAGAGTAATAAACAGGCTTGTGGGACACGAGATGTAGCTTGTTGAAGCTGTGCATGAATTAGGTTATAGCTGTATGATTATGAGCTGAATTATTATTGATGCTGTCATTTGATTTATTAAGAATATTTTTTGAGATTCTGACAATTTAGTATCTCTGGAGGGTTTATTGCAGCTGTATGTCTTATACTCTCTAGCAGTTATTTTAGCATTTGGAGCACACACATGTATCTCTACAAAGAAGAAGAAGAAGAAATATATACATATACATTACAACATTATGAAAATATTTTCTTCACATACTGTATCCCTGGCTTGTTTGGAGTGCAGGATCAGCCATGATGCAGAACCCCCAAGTGCAGAGTAATACATGAGCCTTGAACCTTGAGCCAGCACTGCCCTTATGGGTGAGAATTATTATTACCTTGGAGGAAAGTATTGCAGATCAATGCAAATTCCCTCTGACTAACCATCTTTACGCTGCGATGAAACGTTTTTAATCTGGAGTTCCAGGATATCAATGACCTCATGGATGCGTAGGGATGTCTTAGATTGCATGCCTTATCTCCATCATCTAAACACCAATGACATGTACGATTTAAGAGAAGGGGCATTGAAGCCATGCTTGCTGTGAAGTATTACCTTGTTTTTTATTTGGTCTTATGATTTAATTCTAATGTATTTTTGTCCTGTTTGAGAGTAGGGCTGGATAGACAGTATTTATTTTTTTCATTTTAATTCGTCAGCAGTAGTTATCCTTTGTGTCTTTTGGGGATAGGACTGGAGAGTCAGGATCTGTAATGGGTGGGCATTGGTGACTCAATGGTAGGTTGTTTTGCAGGCCTGGCTTTAATTCCCAGGCAATGTGCAAACCCCGGCCACTGGATGGCAAAAGCCCAGACCGCGGCCACTGGATGGCAAGAAGCCCGGACCCCGGCCACTGGATGGCAAGAAGCCCGGACCGCGGCCACTGGATGGCAAGAAGCCCGGACCGCGGCCACTGGATGGCAAGAAGCCCGTACCGCGGCCACTGGATGGCAAGAAGCCCGGACCCCGGCAACTGGATGGCAAGAAGCCCAGACCCCGGCCACTGGATGCAGTGCCGGGCCCAAGCCCGGATAAAAAAAAGGGACTGTTGTGCCAGGAATGGCATCCTTTGCAGTTGTGCATGGTTCAGTAAGTTATTGCTCTCTGCTCAGGCACTTAGTGTTGCAACCTCTAGCCAGGTAGTTAATTGGTGCTGTGTTCTTTAGCGCCTGCAACATTTCATTGACTTAAACAAACCTATAGACAAGTAAAATAAATGTACCTAGACATTTCCTGCGTACCATAATCTGGAATATACTGTTAATGAGCTGTTTGAATTTATTGTCACTCACAATAATATTCACTACAGATCTGACACCTCAGTCATTCCAAGAAAGGTCTATGGGTTGTTTACATCAAGGCCTGCAGTAGTGGTTTAACCATCAAGGGAGCATGCAGGACGAGTCCTGACATGACGGATAAGCCTCAGTTAATGAGAACAGAACAGAGCAGAGCCGGTTATATTCTTGTGCCTAAAAATTCTGCACATGTCTTTTTGCTAGTGGATCACTCTAATCAGATCTCTCTCTCTGTGCAGTCTTCTGATCATAACCATAGAACCACTGTTCTTTTGATCTAATTACAGTATAGCTCTGTATTTATATGTTTTTAAGTTTATATGTTCTCATAACTTTCAACAGGCACAATTTTTGATGATTTATATACTTCCCACAATGCATCCTTAAACTATAAACTGGGCTCCAAATAAAGCTCCAAATAAACTGTTTCTCCAAGTAATTAAAAAAGCATGAGTCATGTAATTACAGAGCAGCAAATGTTAGAGATGTACATAATGTTCAAGTCAGGCTTAATCCATTATCAAAAATAGTATTTACATAAGAGGCGTTACAATACAGTAACTAAGAGTCATCATGCATAGTCAACAAATAGCATGCAAATATAAAAGTAAGAGTGTAAATACTGTACCTGCATTATAATAACATTCGAGGGAACTGAAGAAGGAAGAGGCAAAATATCTGAACTGGTTTTAGCTCCTCAAAGCCGACTTGACTTGACTTAAGTTGTAGTGTACTTAAAGAAATAATTACCTGGTTTTGGAGTTATTACGTTTCTGGATTGTCTGTCCATCCATCCATCCATCCATCTTTTGGAGACGCACCCTGGATGAGATGCTAGTTCAGCAGAGCATCATGCGCATTTACAAGGTGCAATTTTATATAGGAAATACAGCAATACTATTGGAACGTTTTTGGGAGGTGAAAGAAAAAAGGGGGATTATGGAGGAAACCCACATCAGCATGTGGATACAGTAATACCCACCCTCAAACCCACGCTCTTTAATTACGCAAGACAGCATGTGATCCCAGGATACTCAGGACGCATGACAGGGTACACCCTGGTCAGACTCGCACACTCTGAGCACTTTGGAAACTCATGTTAGCACAGTATGCCTGTCTGTGGAAGAAAAGTGGAGTACCCGGAGGAAACCAAGCTCCCTGCTCACGGACTTGAGGCAGGAATCGAACCCTCGACCCTGTAGGCGCAAGACCACACTTCCAGCCACTATACCACCATGCAGCCCTTATTTCTTAAATTCAGTTTATTATTTTTACATAGTGCTGTTACAGTAACAATGGACATTGTCACAAAGCAGGTTTACATAAATGTTTATTGACCGAATTCAAAAACTGCCCGTAGACATCCCATTAAGACATTTTAAACACTGTTTTCCCAGTGTAAAAAAAGCAACAACAAAATTGCTGTCTATTGATTTTACACAGATGCTACAGATACTGCCAGTGAAGATTAAGTAGTTCTGGAATGTTCCTTTTAAGTATTCCTATCAGATTGAGCACGAGCCTTAAGAACAAACCAGTATGTCTGGAAGGTTTAAATCCAGTCTTCTGTCTCTGGCACTTGGTTTGGATGGCGAGTTAAAACTGCAACATACTGTAAGTCACTGATGGTTTCCTGCAACCTCATTTAGAACAAAAGAATCTAATGTGCCATTCCAGTCGAGAACACACACACCTGAATAGCCTGCTCAATATTTACAAGCTGTTACCGATTCAAGCCCGTGTCACAGGTAGTGTTGCAGTGCTGCCACTCGTGTCTGCTGGGGTAAACTGTTCCCTGTGCTTGGAAACACAAGCCTGTGTGGTTAAAATCAAGTTGTACAGGTTAACAGGCAAGATAGCAGTCCTAGCATTATGCTAAATCACTGAATAAAAAACATTGTGTATTATGTTGGTATTAAAATTATTTACGTCTATACTGTATAAGCGTTATTTAACATTTTATAGTAACTTAAAGGTTACACATGTTTAAAAGATGAATAGTTCTATAAGGTTGTACATGCAAGGACCAAAATCTGCAGACATTTGCTGTTGTCAGCACTTTTGGGACAAAGGTACAGTCTGTCCTGTTGAAGTTGCATACGGTATTGAGACGTTCCCCTAGACGCACGATGGTGTTCAGACAGTTTAGTCGGCAAATACCAGCAATGCTCATGTCCAGGAGTCTTAACCAGAAAGGCATGTTGAAACATGAGGCTCGTGTTTTTAACTGTAATCTGATGGTGGCTTATTTATCAAGTGCAGAGAAGTGCCGAGTGTTGAATCAGGCTAAGGAATTAGTTATACTAATATAAACACACAGTAATTAATATGTTGAAACATTGGTGTTAAAGCAACGCCGGTAACCTACTTAAATTGTAAACAGTGCATCTTTTTTTTTTTTTTTATCATAAAGTTGCAGAATGTTCCTACAACAGACAATCAGAACCAAATAAAGCAACTTCTGATATACAATATGCATCAAAATATAGAGTACTGAATTGAATAGATAAACAATATTACCTTCTTGTCATCTGTGAGTTTATTTCTCCTGAAAGAAACTAACACACACTATTAGCGGTTTGATTCACCACGGTATGCGCAATGTAAGTGTTTGAAGTGGGCCTCAGTGTAGTCAGTGTTCATATCGTTCATGCTGATTCTGAACCAGGATTCACAGAACGAAAGTTGCTGTAGACTTCTCCATAAGGAGACAATTTGTTTGCGTAATGCATGAACAGTTATTGGCAGATCTTCACAGTTGAACACACTCTTCTTTAACATTCCCAATGGTCATTGTCTCAAAGCAGCTTCTCAAAAGTAAAAGAAGATTATGGAAATATGTACTGTAGGAGAAAATAAAAATGTGTATCGATCATAGTGATCAGATTGGCCCATGATGAGCAAGCAATGATTTCTTCCTTGGATGCAATAGGAAGAAACCTTGAGAGGAACCAGACTCAACAGGGAACCCATCCTCATTTGGCTCATAACAGATAGCAGGGATTGATCTCAAATATGAGATACTATATACTTTTTCCTCTGTTGAAACTCAAACGAGGTTTAGTACTGTATATTTTGGCGCATAACATATTTATGAGTTGAATGGATGCAAGAAACAGGGATGAGAACGACCATGGAGTATCCGATACGATATTATCACGATACTTCGATTTGTATTGTGATTAATTTACTGTCACAATTTTATGAATATCCTAATTCAATGCTAAAAAAAATTCTAAATAAATTTAGCAAATAATTCTCTCCTAATGCACAGGATGCTGTTCTGCCTGCCACCGTGTGAATAGTTTAGAGGGCACCACCTGTCTGATTATAGACGAAAAGCAAGATTTTACAATCCGAATGGAAACATATATAAACATTTAAATTGATTTTTGGAATCAGTATGATTGATGAAAATTCAATTGCCACACAAAAGAATTGTGCTATGTCCGGTAACTGATATACTTTATCTCCCCTTACCTTTGATCAGCACTAAAGGGTCTTTATGACTAGGATAAAGGCATTGCAAAAGTCTAAAGCAGAGCTGAATTATACATGAGGATAATTTCATGTTCCAGGTAACCTTGGATGTTGGATCTGTGGCCTGATTGCACCTGTGTTCAGACATAGTCAAACCGAGTCCCTGTGAATTTGTTTTTTCCCCCCTGATGAAGGATGTCAAGTATGATTAGTGTTTATAATATAAATGAGAACTGATTGTTTGTCTTTATCCTAAACGCACCCTGGAGTTTCAATGTCACAACTATAAAGCCTTCTTAATGAAGATTTGGAGGGACTTTGAGATCTTCCAGTGTTTGCTTTTCTGTATGTTGTGTGTAACTCCAAAAAGAGTTAATTTTTACATTATGAACTTATTCATACAGCTTCGAAATGGTGCCAGTTTAACTCCCTCATTTGTTCTCAGCTATAGTCTTACTGTACTGTGGTGTTCTGTCTCCTTCAGAGGAAGAGTTGAGGAAACTTCGAGAGGAAATGAACGTGGAGAACCTGAAGCAGGAGCTGGAGAAAGAGAGGCTGAAAAGACTTGACCTTGAACAGAAAATGAACGAAGTCCTAAAAGCCAGGTATGACAAAATAATCGATTTTTTCGCTGTTTATACTTTCAGACTGTTGAGTATTCAATAGAAGTAACTTCTGCTAAATATTTGTGTTGCTCTCAGACCTGAGGACTCGCCACCGCTTCCTTCCAAAGCTCACGGTTCTGCTGCGAATGGAACGGGTGAGCTGTGAAGCATTGTCACTTCACTTGGCTTGAAGACATTGCACATAACTTACGAGGGCAGTCATAACATTGTATAAAGAAACTGAAAATATTGTAATAATGTCTCCAAGTACGTTCATGAACATCTCTACTTGATTACAAAAAACACAGTAGAGAAGGACTAAGCTCACGACCAACACTGGTTTTCATTACGTTCTTTTTTTCTTGGCAATAACAACAATTTTATGATCGCCCTTCGTACGCAAAGCCAGCTACATTTACACATTTTCTTCAGTATTTGATGGAGAGCTGCTATTATTTATTAGTCATGGATACTAATTGTTTAAGACTATATGAATGCTGCTAAGAAGGAGTTTTCATTTTCTGCAATGGAAAAGTACTCGAACTAGTTACTTTTATCAGAAAGTAACGCTGTAATGTAACTGATTACTTTTTAAAGACAGTCATTTTGTAATGTAATTAGTTACTTTAAAAAGTAACGTCCCCCAACACTGCAGGCGACACATATGGATCGCTATCCGTAGTCACGTCATTTCAGTGTGACATATACGTTTCTGTTATCACTTCTGTTATGGCAGCTGTAAACACTCATTCAATGACTAGACTTTTATTATTTTCTCTCTCTCTCTCTCTCTCTCTCTCTCTCTCTCCGTCTTTCAGTTATTAAAACAAAACACAACTTTGCTTTCCCGAGTCAGAAAACTGAGTTACAGCTTTACTTCAAATTTTTTATAAAGCTCTGACACTGAAGACTCCTTCCAAAATTATAAATAAATAATTCACCAAAAAAAAAAAAACTTCAACACATCTATCACAAAGATTGTTTTATTTGGTTTGCAGTATGAACCACACCAGTGCTTATGTCAGTTGTTCCTTAGAAATGACAAAATATACAAGTGAGTGCATTAACACAAGCCTGTGGTTTACATTCTAAACCATCAGAGCTGCTGTTATTGTATATAAAATTTATAAACACCTTCTGATAAATCATAATCCAGTTATTTCCCTGTGGTATATTTTTTATTAATTAATTAAGTGAGCAACCACAAAAAACAAACAAAAAAAGCTTTGAACTGAACTAATTACAGAGCCGAACTTGACTGCGCTTTTCTGCGTTATGATAGGAGAGAAGCAGAAGGAGGCTGTGAGCTCAAAGCTTTGGAAGTGGCTGTATGAGCGCTTGGGCGTGTACATAGAGGACTTCCGCTTCCAGCCTGAGGAGAACATGGTGGAGACGGAGGAGCCACTCAGTGCTAAAAGGTGAAGAAAGCCTCTCATTCTCACGCTTTTATAAAGATTTTCCCTGGCTACAGACACCGTCAACACAGTGAATGTCTTTGGCACTGATTGTGATATAAACCTTTTTGCGCTTTCTCCGGTGTAAGCGCGATGCCCTGTTCCAGTGGTTTCACAACATGGCAGTTCTTATAATTCCCACTATTCTGTGCAGTAATAAAAAAAAAAAGTGTGATTGATTTATTATCTTTGCATGATCCAAATCATGTCCACATGGTAGGCTATAAACACGTTAATCCCACTAGAAGCAGTTTCCATTAGAAAAATGCTTAGACTGATTGCATTCACATGAGACAAAGAATGGCTTTTTTTTGCCATCTTATTTTATTGGGATTAGGTGGGATATTATTTTTTTTAAACCATTCAAATAATGCAAATAATTAATCATGACCTTCTGCTCTTATTACAGATTAACTGAAAACATGAGACGACTCAGTAAGTGACAGTAATAGTGTTGTGACAGTAATAGGTGGAACATTACATTTCTACTGGATATTGCTATGGTGTTAATATAATATTTATCTTCTAAAGTTGGGAAAGGTATGATTCTAAATGTCGCTGTGTGTAAATGTTTTCCCAGAACGAGGGGCTAAGCCTGTCACTAACTTCATGAGGAACCTTTCTGCCTTATCCAGCTGGCACTCTGTCTACACATCAGCCATCGCCTTCATTGTGAGCACACAGCCATTTTCAGGAAACAAAAAGCAGTATCTCATCACTTTTCAAAGTCACACATTGAACATTCTCTCTCTCGCTCACACACACACACACACACACACACACACACACACACACACACACACACACACACACACACACACACGCAGATATTCACAATGGTCGGCTTACACAAATTCACAAAGCAGCTTAACAGAATTACAAAAAATATGGAAAGTAATAAAAGGAGAAGGAATTACAGTAAGTACAGGAAATGTAAGGAAATCTGTTTTTAATTATAATGATCAGATTGTCCCTGATGAGCAAGCCCAAGGTGACAGTGGTAAGGAAAAACTCCGAGATGACAATAGAAAGAAACCTTGAGAGGAACCGGACTTAACAGTGAAATCCATCCTCATTCGAGTGATGTGATCTATAGTAAATCTATCATAAATCTGTGTGCTATGAGCCTGAAAGTTCGATATAATGGTAAAAGTGTTCAAGTTAATATAAAGTCCTATAGTATTTAGCAATTTTTGTCACAATCCAACACAAAAAAAACTGCCCACATCAGTCCAGTCCAAGGCCATTTTTTGCACCAGTTCGCCATAAAACTCAGCAAAAATGCTGTTCTCAGAGGGTCTCCTGGATTTTCGTAATGAAAATTAAAGTGTCCAGTGATTAAAGGTTTGTCTATAGAGGACCAGGTTTCAGAGGAAATCTGCAAATTCACAAAGAAATTCAGAGTACGTCCCTTTATGTATTTGTCTTTTATATTAGTATAGACAACTCACGGTAAGCAATTCAAAAACAGGAACTATGTTCCAGATCAGTTATTAAAATGCACCCTAAAATAGATTGAATGCATGAGTGAATGCACAAATAAAGTCAGAATAAGAGAAGTCACAAAAAAGCCGTAGTCAAAGTTAGTAGTAGGCATTACATCTCTCTCATAGTATAATAAGGCAGCTACTGTATGTGTCGTGCTTTACTCAAAAGGAAGTTTAAAGCTTCTAAAATAGGATTATAGAGCGGTTTTCAAATTTAACTTTTTGTTATAGACAACCCTGTGTGTCAAAATAATCATTTGCCAAAAGTCTGAAAATGTCTTTTATCATGTTCTGCTATCAGACTGTTCATAAACACACACACATCTTTCTTAAACTATGGAAGAATAGCAAAGGGACCTGTGATTTTGGTAAACATGTAAACGTTGGTTCAAATATATTTTAGTTAAAATCATTTTAAGCCTAACATTCCGAATCACAACATCTCAACATTTTCTCTTTAAAATGTTTAGAATGTACATTCTATTTCTGTCTAACTGGATTGAGTCGTATGAGGTAGATATTATCTAGAAATAAATCTCTCTTACAAAAAAGTACACATTTGCCTACTGTTCATCAAACTGAAATATACATAATCAGTTGGCTTAATGATATCAGGTACATTAATGCAATAATTTCCTTCATCCACAGATCTATATGAATGCTGTGTGGCATGGCTGGGCAATTCCCATGTTTCTCTTCTTAGCTATTCTCCGTCTGTCTTTAAATTACCTCATCGCAAAGTAAGTCCAGTACCAAAATATCATGTCTGTTTAGTAATTACTAAATGCTACAATTGCTTAGAAATTCCATTCATGCATGTAAATGAATTTATTCCAGATGTCAAAGACTGGTGTGATCTATCATATATTGATATTATTATTGAGCAGCAAGTTTCAGTACATAGCTTTATTTCAAACACCTCCCACTTTGCTTTTAATCTTCAGGATATAATGCAGATAGGACCCCCGATTTTACTCAATCAGGGAGAGCCGAAGAATATCACGTGTTTCCTTCGAACCACATGAGGGGGAAAAAATTATTAAATGAAAAAAAAAAAAAAAAAAGTTTTGGGGGAAAAAAAATCTAAGGCAAAAAAAAAGGACATGGGACGTAAAAAAAAAAAAAACGGGACATGGAACGCTACGGAGCCCCTAAAGGGACATTGAGGAGTGGGAAAGTTTTTGTCATGTCCCTTTAGGGGCGCCGTAGAAATTATCTTCCGTAGTGAATTATGCTCGCAATCCAAGGTTCTATTGTGTATATATTTTCCCATAAGATACAAATATTGTTCCATAAGATATTATCTGTATATATACAAATATTTTCCCTATATATAATATCTTATGGGAAAATAGCTGTAAGCCAGAAAAGAGAGCAGCATATACTGTTAAAAAAAAAAAAACACTTATCAGACAAAAAAAAAGAAAGCTTCTTGTTTTTTTATGCATGAAAAAGAAGCACGGACTGTAGCATGTTCTGCGAGATGTTCGATAAAACTAATCCACCTTCCTTACAAAACTTCACAAATTATACAAGCAAAGAATCATAACAGTGTTTATTAAATTGTTCATTAATTATTGCTTTTTATATAATTCTTTGAATGTATGCACTGTTTCAGCAGTTATTTGACATGATGTTTGAACAGTACTTTAGGCCAAAGAAAAAAATATAGCAGATACGTAATGTCATTACCATGTAAAAGGTTTTCCTAGTTTTACACACATGAAGATTTTAAGCGGTCTAACCCTGAATGCACATTAAAGCGGTGTTGTCGTCACAGAGGCTGGAGGATACAGTGGAGTATCGTGCCTGAGGTGTCCGAGCCAATGGTAAATATTAAACATGCAGTAGAATTCTTCAGTGCAGCTGATTAGCTATAAACTTAAAAAAGGTATTTCTAGCAGAAGTTAGTCACTCTAACAAAATAAAATAAAAAGACTTGATTTAGCATCTCTCCTTTTCCTCATAGGAGCCTCCAAAAGAAGACTTGACCGTCTCAGAGAAATTCCAGTTAGTGCTGGATGTGGCACAGAAAGCTCAGGTAAGTTATGAAATGTGAAATTATGGAAATGAAGTTTTCATCGGAGAGAGCAGGCAGATGGATTTCAGGTGTTGCGAACACTCTATTCACAAGCTGTCTGTTTTTTCCCCAATCAGAACCTGTTTGGAAAGATGTCAGATGTTTTGGAGAAAATTAAAAAGTTAGTACTTTAAAAATGTATTATTTTAAACAAAGTTAGAAACTATCAACTAGATTACTTTTTTGTGTTGAAATAGATTTTTGCTGACTGTGTTTTTCTATATGTATGTTTTTTAGCCTGTTCATGTGGGTACAGCCTGCAATCACTCAGAAGTTGTACATCGGCCTGTGGATGGCGTTCATCGCTTCCTGCCTGCTGCCATACAAACTCCTGGGCTTCATCATCGGTAAAACACAGCCATTATAAATCTCCGTGCAACCAGTTCTTTGTAGCTTCGCCACATTTACACCTGCAATATTTCCTTCATATCAATAGGGCTCTACGCTGGAATCAAGTTCTTCATCATTGACTTTATGTTCAAGAGTTGCCCCAAACTCAGGGACAAATATGACACACCGTACATTGTATGGAAAAGTCTGCCAACTGACCCTCAACTTAAAGAAAGGCACAGCGGCAACATCAGCAGACGGGTAAGTGCCACCCGCCAGTTCATCCAGAGTAAACCCTCAAACAACAGACAATTAGTTCAGAGTTTTATTTAAAAGTCCTTTTTTGTTGTTGTTGTTGTTGTTAACAATAGAATTTATTGGAACAG
>JAQMYG010000002.1:24703755-24723664 GCA_030014215.1 Clariallabes teugelsi | reverse complement strand
CATGTAAACCTGTTTTAAGAGACTCATTAAGCAATATTAGCAACCTTTAAAATGGCATAATAGGACCCCTTTAAGCTTTTGCCTTGAGTTGGGCGTGGCAATACGCATCACTCAACAGAGCCAATTAATACATTAATTTAATGAGTATACACAGAGTATGTGGAAGATACAGAAATGTCAGTAATGCACCTACAAGCAGGCAAAATTCTCAATACACATGATCATGGCTTACACCAAATAAATGGTACGTACACTATGAAAACTGAACCTTGTGCCATAAATGAAATCAAAATGTTGAGTAGAGGGGAGGTTATGAGCAGTTATGTGCCAGATACTGATCAGCTTTTTTTTTTTTTTTTGTCTATTTTACCATTAAACCTTTTAACCATTTCTACAAATTCTTTACCAATTAACATTGGGTGCTTTTGCTAGTTAAGAAATAAGTATCAGTTATTAATAAAGATGCAGTCATAATACACCATCATTAAATATCCTGACAACAATAGCTTGTAAATTCACAGGCCGACAAAATTACCATACAAACCCCAATTGTTAAAAGGAAAGGTGATGTAACACAGTAGTGAAAATACCTCTGTCCCAAATCTTTTGGAACGTGTTGCAGGCATCAAATTCAAAATGAGTGAATATTTGGAAGTGTATGAAACATTGAACATTGCATATCATGTGTTTGTGGTGTTTTCAATTGAATATGGGTCAACAAGGATTTGCAGGTCGTTGTATTTTGTTTTGATTTATTTTTTACATGTCCCAACTTCATTGAGATTGGGTGTTTTATTTTCTATATTTACTCACTCATTCTTCATCTATGAGGCACGGGTGGCTCAGTGGTGGGTGTTCCACCTGCCATGCGAAAGGCCCGGGTTCGATTCCCAGCCAGTGCCCAAACCCTAGCCACTGGATGCAATGCCGGTCCCAAGCCCGGATAAATTGGGAGGGTTACGTCAGGAAGGGCATCCGGTGTAAAAACTATACCAAGCTTGTATATGCAGTGTATGTGGAGGCATAGGGTGCACATACAATGTAATGCACCTACAAGGTGTGGTAGACCCTGGATGGGGGAATGCTAATCCATTGTAAGGAACACACTTACACTCAATTAGACACTGCAGGGAATTTGAGAATGCCAAACTATGGGAGGAATGCAGAGTACCTGGAGGAAAGCCACCAAGTACAGGGAGAACATGCAAACTCCATGCGGGAATCGAACCCTTACCCTGAAGGTGCAAGCTGACAGGCCACTGTTCCGCCTCTATGTTAAGTTTTTTGCCTTAAAATTTTTTTTTTTTATATATGAATCCTCATACTAGCATGTTAGCTGTGTATTAGCATGTATGTTTTTTGAAAAGCAGGCTACACGGGCATTTGAGTCTGACAGTAATTTACAGACTGTCCCTAACTCGGTGTGATGATCTGCGCGGTAGGTGAGGTGATGCTGCCGGACTGATCGCCGCCTGGAGCCTCTTCTTAAGCCGAATGGATGTCTGTTGAATATCCAACATCCAGGCCGACTTCACCGCGGCGCGTGGTTATTTGTATTATAGTACATTACAGTCTTTGCCGGATGACGTTGAGGCCGTTCTGAGCGCATGGAGCTGCTGCTGCTGGTGCAGGGCTGCTGATGCGGCCTGAGCGGATCCGCTGCTGCCATGGCGATGGGGAAATGGCTGCTGTACGCCGGTCTCGCGCTCGCTCTTCTCGCTCTGTGCTTCCTGACGGTCGCCATATCCTCCGATCACTGGTACGAGACGGACGCCCGGAGGTACAAGGACCGCTGTCGGGCTTTCTCGAGCCGCCGCACCGACCCGGGCTTCATCTACATCCCGAGCCACAGCCTGCCGCTGCGCGAGCCGCGGCCACTGGTGCGCGAGCGGCGCGAGCTGTTCGGCGCGAGCGCGGCGGACGAGTGCAAGCGCCGCTACAACTCGACCACCGTGGGGCTGTGGAGCAAATGCTACCGGGTCGACTTCGACCGCAACATCGAGGAGCTCATCAAGAAAGGTGAGAGCACCTTCATTCTCTCATCACCTTCACTCATTCATCACCTTCATTCTCTCTATACAAAAAGCGTTGTATACAATACAACGCTTAGGCCACATCACAGATCAGCTATAACATCAAACTAAGATCATTCCCAGTCTGATGCTATGTGACACTGTAAGACCTTTCCACACCCAATACCTAAGCCCTTGCACATCTCTGTCATTATTTACTCACTCACTCATCGTCTATACCGCTTTATCCTGTGTACAGGGTCACAGGGGGGCCTGGAGCCTATTCCAGGAGACATAGGGAACGAGGCGGGGTACACCCTGGACGGGGTGACAATTAATCGCACGCATACACACACACACATTGCAGACAATTTGGGAATGCCAAATAGAGGTTGTAAAACCAACTGTACAGATGTATAAAAGTGCTTGTCTTGATGTGGTCAGAATATCCTCGATGGAGGAAACCCCACCATGCATTGGGAGAACATTCAAACCCCATGCACACAGACACGAGGTAGGAATCGAACCGTTGACCATTGAGGCCAACAGTGCTAACCACTAAGCCACCGTGCCTCCCGCTACTATTTATAAAGTGCTTAATAACCTTTACACTTCACAGCTTACAAAATATACCACTTGTGGAAAGCGTTTAAATATAATAGGTCTTTCCTTGAATGCCTCTTTTCCTCCTTGTTAGCTCTAGTCTTTCGCATCTCGAGTAGTAAATTGTAACGTTCTCTTCGGTCACCTGATAACACTTGGCCTAAACTCAACCTTTCCTTTAAACTCCACTTAGGGACTATTGAGAGGTGCTCCTACATCAAGTACTACTACACTGCATCGACTCTGGTGCGAAAGGATATGTCTTACAATATCACCAAGACCATTCAGCAGGATGACTGGCATGCCTTGCGTAAGTAAGATGTGCTCTTTATCAAGAGAATAAACTGAACTTTTACTAATATGAGCATCCTATACTTTGACATGTGGATCAATGAATTCTCAAAGGTTTTGATGTCAGATGCTTTTAAACATGAAATAAAGTCAATAGACACCATCAGTCGTGTATATAGTCTAAATATTCAAATATTGGGTGCATTAGATTGTAGTTGCCATTATTATTATTATCATTATTGCCTACCTGTATTTGAGTAAATAAAATAAGCAGGGACCAAATCTTCTAATCAAGTGACCAAGGCAAGCAGGGTGGTAACTACAAATGATGGACCACTAAGACTAAGACACAAGACTCATCAGGTACTATAAATACTGTATATTCAGAAATTGTCTACCACTCTAGCAAAGGCCTAGTAAAAATACTGCTGCTATAGCAGATGCTTTGAAAGGCTTCAACACTGTATTAGCTAACCTATGTTGACTTCAAATTTTAAAAGGTAAAAAGGAATGAGCAAGATCATTAAATTTGGAGTATTCTTTGGAGAAAACTGGAAATATTGATGGACTTTTGATGCACAACTTGTTTCTCAGATCTGCGTCGGATGACAGCTGCCTTCATGGGCATGGCTCTGTCCATCATCCTGTTTGGCTGGACAATAGGACTGCTGGGCTGCTGCTGGGATCAGGGCCTCATGCACTATGTGGCTGGCCTGCTTTTCCTCATGGGAGGTAAGATGTATAGTATTGTAACCACTGCAAATCGGATAATCTGTCCTTAAGCCATTTTCCATTTCAAACTTTTCTTGCTTCAGCATTTTGTTTTAATTACAGGTACGTTTTGCATCATCGCCCTGTGTACTTGCGTGGCTGGCATCAACTTTGAACTTTCCCGCTACCCACGTTACATGTTCAGCCTCCCAGATGACATAAGCCACGGTTACGGCTGGTCCATGTTCAGCGCCTGGTGTGGTTTGGGTCTGACTCTTATTGCTGGTTTCTTCTGCACTTTGGCACCTTCTATTCAACCTCCACCACCACCTAGTCGTACCACCTACCCCAAATCCCGCATGGAGAACGGCACGGTGTGCTAAACTACTACAGGAGGCATGGAAGAATACATGCCTTAAATATAAATGACATTTTGAACTTTTTAAAGGGAGTGATCACTCCAGATGTAAGCGTGGACAGCCTGTGTGTGGACCTTTGCTGTAAAAGCAACTGTACAGATGTATAAAAGTGCTTGTCTTGATGTGGTCAGAATATCCTCGATGGAGCAGTTTGTGTTCCGTTTCAGTGTGTGTGCGAATTTTCTTGATTTGGCAAAAGACTAACATTTCACAAGATACTTCACATTTCATAACAATGTCAAAGTTAAATATATAAATATCCATACATATATACATGTATATATATATTTGATGAAAATAGCGTGTCAGTAACATTACTGTGCTGTTGTGCTGTGCCCATAGGATAATAAATATCTTATTTTAAAAGCACTGTACATAATTTCTTTACTTGGTGACTACAGAAATAAATGGGGGAAAATAATTAAAACGGAGGCACTGAGTATTCAATTTTATTTAGGATTCTGTTGTTCCATATCTGCAGAAAAGTCAATTCTTTAATTTTTTTTTTTTTTTAGCTCTTCACGTATTAAATGTTATCTCAGCAGCATGTTTAAAAACGAAGAGGTTGAACTATATTGGATTTTTCCTGAAGACATGAAGGAGTGTTTCTGATAAATACTGTTTAGTATGGGCCACACAGTAGAGACAAAAAATAATAAAAAATAAAAATGAGAAATGATTAGGAGGGCCTGACCTGGCCAGGAGGTGTTACTTAAACATCAGTCATTCCTAAAGCTCACATTATCAGCATTTTACCTGCTGTTTTTGCCAGCCTCCCATACCTTTATCACAACATTGTGTTTCAGATAGTCATGCTCAGTAACTATGCACTTCAGTCTTAATGCTTCTCACTAGAAGTGGAGTGACAAAGTGCCACATGGTGGCATCTTGCACCCACTATAGGTCATGTGATATAGTGAGAAAGGCCCCAAACCCCCAGGCATCAGCAGGGCAGTGCTCCATCCTCTGATACAGAGGTACAGCAGTGACTCCCCTCATGCTGTCTGGGGGCATCAGGGGTCACTACGGATGCTTTGTGGCAGTAAGACTCACATGTGCATGCACCATGCTCACACAAGGGTAACAGACTCTGTTTTCATAACCTCCTCTTTCTGAGAGCCAATATTACTGTAAGACTGTCCAAAACTATTTGACATTGGCAAGTATTTCTGCTGACATGACTGTCCAATTGACCTCACTGATAAACTAGTCATTAAGATCCCTGTCATTAAGTAACACATTCACAGTATTAGATCAAAATTTGAGCGTAGAATGGATGAGTACTGTATGAGTTTTTTTTAACCATTATTAATAATAGTGTGCGTATCAACTGTTTCTCAAAATCTCCTTGATTGTTTACATATTAACGATCCCCCCCCAACACACACACCAAACTGTTAACGTGTGCCTCAAAATACATGAGAGAGAAGGGGGGGGAATGGCGAGGGACGATCGGTGGGAGGGGGGGTGGGGGGGATGTGTCAGACAAATAAGAGCTTACGTTATTAATGATCAGGATATTCACGTGTCATTACAGTTAAGTTAACAGGGATGGAGAAAGAAACAAGGTTGAGTCCCTAGTGGCGCTCCATGGCGGCGCTCTGTAGAAGGTCTGTTGTCTGCGCGGGAGGTCTGAAGGCTGTCTGGAAGCCTGGGGGAGGAGAGTGGAAGTGGCTGGGAGTGAGCGAGGGGGGAGGGAGGTACGGCGCCCAGCCGCCTCTGTGCAGAGGAAGCCGAACCGTGGAGTCCAGCAGGCCTGAGTGACGAGGCTGAGACACCACTGAACCGCTTGGCCCGTCCATCTCAGTCAGAGCTTGTAGAGACTTGAGCCAGTGCGGAGGGTTCTCGTCCTGCACACAGTCCAAACTGTTGCCGGTGGATGATGGCATACCTGGAGCAGCAAAGCAAAAGAAAACGAAAACTTTGTTGGTATTCCAGGAAAGAAATCTGCCATTTGGATAATTTTTACAACTTCACCAAGAAAAAACAGCAAGTATTTTCAAAGGCATGAACCATTTTGCTTCTAAAGACCTGACATAAATCAGAGAACACATCTTGTGAAATTTTGAAATGGCCAAAACTTTATAGCATTTTGTTCATGACAGTCAAATACCAGATATTTGGAAAATAAGTATTCGGTATTGTACTCATACCAATATATTGTGCACAATATTACCAGACACATAGACTAACAAGGTAAAAAAGCTTAATTGCAATCAGCTCCATAATTTTGAATGGCAGATACATTTTCCTGGCACTGGGCCTCCGTATACCACCACACAATATCATGATGCTTGGGTGCTGAGACTTGATTAAAATGGCGATTCTTTAAGTATCGCGAATTTATAAATATCCCGATACGATATTACGATTTCACCTAATTTTATTACAATTTTAAACCCTTAAAAAGTTTAATTATTAATTAATATAAGGAACAGGCTATATTTAAATAGTTTTCTCACTTAAAAGCCAAGCAGAGTGTTTAAACGATACACACTAACTTCAAATACAAGATTATAATATTTCTGAGCAGCATGTATCTCGGTCATCCGCCATAAATATTTTTTATAATAATAATAATTCAAACTTGGCAAATAATTCACTCCTACTCCACAGGATGAAAATGTTTAAATAGTTTAGCTGTAGGATTATAAAGAAACGGCAATGTTTTACCGCCTCAAACGGCCCCAAAGTCTCAAAAGTTCAGAGTTTGGGGAAAAAGGCAGATCGGAAGCTTTTAACACGTGATTTTTGATAAGGTAACGCCATAAAATGCGTTCTGTTGCACCACTCAGAAGCTTCTGTGCTTGGTACAGAATCGTTTACATCTAAGACTGACCGGCCAGTCACGGCCAATCAAACCGAAAACCAGCCAATTCTGATCACTGGCCGATCGGCTGCTTCATCTATTTATAAACGTTCATTCTTGTTATATGTTCCTGAATATGTTTGTTTGTTTGTATTAGGGTTTATTGCCAATCAGCTTCCCAGGCTATTTCATGGCAGATACATATTATACATCAAACTGATTTATCCTAACCAATATAATACAGTGAAACCTCAGAGTGCGAGTAACGCGGTTTGCGAGTGTTCCTAAGCAAAGATTTGTAATAAATTTTGACTTTTAAAACGAACAAGTCTTGGTTTCTGAGTACCGAGTATCATGTATCACGCATGTACTTCTTGTTTTGACGCCGAGTGTCACATCATCACAACGCAAAAGCAAGTCTCATTAGAGGTTAAAAATCCATTTTCTCTTTCTGCTCAAGGTTCAGCCTGTTCTGAGTGTTTGTGCGCGCGCGTCATTGGACACCCAATGCCACACACACACACAATAAATAATAATAAAATAAAAATAATAATAAATAAAAATAAATAAATATCACATTATAGCATGGCCTTAGTCAGAAGAACAAGGCTTTACATAAGGTTCTTTAGGTGCACATTTGATAAGAATTATAAAAGTTTTTCTGGTTCTGTCTTGCAGAATATGTTTTTTAAATCTTGTTCTGGTAGAAATTGTTTTCTTATGGTATTAAAACTTGGACAGATCAAAAGTATATGCTTTATGGTTAGAGGAGTGCTTCAGTGCTGACATTTTGGAGCTTCTTCATCCTTTAATAAATACGCATGGGTTAAATTTGTACGGCCTTTACGGCACCTTGTATATATACGACTTGGTCGTGTCTTGATTCGAAGGGGTGAAAACATCTTTTTCCCACCACTGGGCTTATTTCCAATAATTTGTTGTTTTAGTACTGTTCCTATTCTGCTTGCTATTTATTTAATATATACTGATTTATCAATGGCTTGAGGTCAGAGGGTGGGATTTGACATACGCTAATTGTTTCTGTAAGGGCTTGTTTTGCTGCCTGAATATGTTACTCATTCACAGTGCTTATTTTGTGCAGGGTCACAGGGGAACTAGGAACTTGGAGCACTAGGCAGAATTCTCCCTGGATGTGGTGCCAACCCATTGCAAAGCACAGGCGCAAACAATCCAAGCTACCAAGCTATTCGGGAAATGCCTTTCAACTGCATGTATTTGGACTGTGGGAGGACACCGGAGTACCCAGAGAAAACCCACCAAGCATCCTGAGAACATGAAAACTCCATACACAAAGAACATAGGTCAAAATTCAAACCCCCAACCCTGAAGCTGTGAGGTGTACATATGTAATAACATGTACTATAAAGTACCAGTGATGATGGCTGGGTCCATCCAACTTCTTGTGCCGTCCCAGCTCAGGCTGTGCGAGAGTCCCACCGAACCTGTCGGGACCCCCATGTGGTTCATACTGGAGGAGGATGAAGAGGAGGAAGAGGACGATGATGATGTGGAATTTGGGATGCCTCCGAAGTTGATGTTGATATTTGGAAGGAGTGCTCTCAGGCCGTCCTGCCATTCTTTCACATTTATGTTTTCCACGGAACCGCTATTTTCTGTTGGGAGATGGGAAAATATTAACCTTGATGTGAAGTAAGAGACAACCATAGTGCATCTGAAGAGAACATCCTAAGCACACCTTGAACTGGGAACGAGTTCAAAAACATAGTATGTGGTCTACTGGGTTACAACAGCTGTGATTAGCCCAGGTGCAACTATTTATCCTCTGAAGACACAGTTATATATTTAGGACTTAAAAAGTGTTAAATCTCTTGTGTGCATGTGTGTGTGTGTGTGTGTGCACCTGATATAGTTATTCCCCCAAGGCCTGTGCTGTGATGTTGTGGTGGGCAGTTTGGGTCGAGGAAGTGGCTGTGTGTGATATGGTTTAAGTGTGCACGGTTGTTGCCGGTGGGCAGGCTCATCCATGGCTGGCGTCCAGGGGTGGCGTGGCCGTGTGTGGGCAGGCTGAAGGAGTTATAGAGACCACGGTGCTGTAGTGGCGGAAGGCGTGGCTGGCCGTTAGGGAGAAGTGATGGGGAACGTGGCGAGGCTTCCTGCACAGACAGCTCCTTCTCGATAAGGTCAGCTAGTGCTTTCCTCGTCACATCGAACGGGTCAAAGCCGAGATCATCCTCCTGCTGCTGCTGCTGCTTGGCCGAAGAGCCGAAGCCGAACGCTGCTTGCCAGTCAGTGGATGAAGACACAGGGATGGTGTCTGGTAGAGACATGCATGGTAATAAGCACACAATCGCTTTGTTCCTCTAGTATGTCTTACAGTGCATGCTGCCATCTGGACAATTATTACAATTTTATGTTGGCAAAAGAAAAAGTGAATCTCAGTTTTTATCAGCTAGAGTCTGACAAATATTTAAAAGAGAGAAAGAAAGAGTTCTTTCAGAGAGAATTCTGAAAATGATCCAATTTTAGTCCTAATCTTGCATACAAGTAAAAGCTAATTATCAAGTTTCCAATTACATAATAATATTAAGTTGTAGAAGTCGAAAGTCACCTCAGGAACAGAGGACTGTTCTGCACAGCTTAATAAAATAAGAGACAAAACAAAATAGGTGATAATATTTGGACTATTTACTGGAGATATCTATTCCTAAAAATTGCACTTATAGGACATACATAAATTAAAATTGATATGTTTTGGATTAAACCCAGCCAACAACTTGAGATTTGATTTCCAGCTATGTTATCCTTTTCTAAATCACACCTGCTATAAGTAACACTGTCCTAAATAATAATAATAATAATGAGCAGGCTTTGCATTTCTTCCCAAATAGTCCATTTCTCCATCTACAACACAATATAATGTGCTGTTGATTGTATTTCCATAATGTGGAAGAATAGGTAAGAGACTGCATTTTTGCACTATGACCCAAAAAAAATAATAAACATGCTGGATACAGAATTCAGGCAGGGTAACAGCTTGTCAGGGTTTATCAGACAGAACCTAATATTAAAATTGTAGCGTCAGAGCTTGGAAAAGACTGTTAGCTAATCAGGGTGCAGGTGTAGCTCTAGTGGTTAAGGTTCTTTTCTCCTGAATAGACAGTCATATGGTAAAATCCCAGAAAACTTCCGTTAGTCTCAACTCTTTACCTCAAACAATCTCAGATGAATTTGAAATAAATACGGAGTTTAATAAATATACCTGAGGTAAAGAGGCTTTGGGGCTCAGGGGTCATGGGCCAGTCAGAGCCACCCTGTGGGGAGCTGGGGAAAGAGGGCAGACTGCTGGGGATGGGGTTCGGATGTCTGAAATTACTGTTGTCTGAGAAGAGCGACTGAGACTCAGCGGGCGCTCCCTCAAATGGCGAGCGAGCTGTGAGTTCTGCCACGCTGATGGGTACTGCCAGGCTTGGCTTAGAAAACCCAGGGGGAGGGGAGGGTGAGTTACTGCTTGGGACCTGAGAAAGCATAAAAACGTACAACATAAGAAACGTTTCCATAAGAAAATGCTCTTCGAGCATATATACGATTAAGTTTAGAGTAGTTCTTACCTGTGCTATATTCTCTCCGTTCCCTATAATTACAGGTTCTGTTGGTTTATCAACAGGACTGAAAGAAATTGAAAATGTTTATCAGACCAATTCTTCGTATCTATTGATATGCAATACTGCATTTTGATGAAAAATTGGTTTATCAACAAAGAACAGATTTTCAAATCTGGCACAATATCAAGTGTACATCTGTCTATTACTACATCCAAAAGTAAAGATTAAACCAGGGTGTCCAAAAGAAAGCCACAGAGGCAAATGGCTTCTGTGTTTAAATGGACTATATAATGAGTGGCGTGCAAGTTTTTCTTTCACATGACAGTGTCAGTAGACGGTCATTATAATTAGCTATAAAACAAGAGCCCATTTTCTCTAACTTCATCTAGAAAATAATTTACAGAACAGTTTATACTTATTGCTCCTCTCATATTAAACTACTCTGAGCTCATATTCATGATTTATTTTCAACAACCATATACTGTATGTATTTATATATACAGATCAGCCATAATGTTATTAAAACTACTGACAGGTGACATAGATACCATTGATTATCTGGTTACAACGGCACCTGTCAATGGTGGGATATATTAGGCAGCAAGTGAACAGTCCGTTCTCGAAGCAGGAAAATTGGCCAAGCATAAGAATCTGAGCAACTTTAACAAGTGTGAAATTGAGATAGCTAGACAACTGGCCCCCGAGCACCTCCAATACATCAGGTCTGGCAGGGTGCTCCAGGTATGCAGCAGTTAATACCTACCAAAAGTGGCCTGAGAAAGGACAACCAGTGAACCGGAGACAATGTAATGGGCACCCAAGGCTCATTACTGCACTTGGGGAATGACGACTAGCCTGTCTGGTCTGATTCTACAGAAGAGGTCATGTAGCACAAATCTCTGAAAAAGGTATTGCTGGCTAATATAGAAAGGTGTCAGAACACATGGCGCAGCACATCTTGCTGAGTGTGTGACTGCGAAGCCGGAGACCGGTCAGAGTACCTATGCTGAGCCGTGTACATTTCTGAAAGTACCTACAACAGACACACGAGCATCAAAACTGGATCACAGTGCAATGGAAGGTGGACTGGTCTGATAATCATGTTTTCTTTTAGATCATGTGGATGTCACATACCTGGGGTAAGACAGTACCAAGATGCACACTGGGACAAAGGCAAGGTGCCAAAGCCAGTATGCTGCTCTGGGCAATGCTCTGCTGGGAAACCTTGGCTCCTGGCATTTATATGGATTTTACTTTGATTTGTACCACCTACCTAAGCATTGTTGCAGACCCCTTAATGGCAATGTATTGACTAAAGGCAGTGGCCTTTATCAGCAGGACACTGTGCCCTGACACACTGCAAAAAGGGTCAGGAATGGTTTGAGGAACACAACAAGAAGTTCATGCCTTCTGACTTCGTCTCCAAATTCCCCATATATCAATTTATTCAAACAATTTTGGGATGTGCTGGAGAAACAATTCTGATCCATGGAGGTCCAGCCTTTTACCTTACAGGACTGCTGCTAACTTCTTGGTGCCAGATACCACAAAAATCTTTGTCTTTTACAGCTGATTAGTGTATATAAACACAAGTACATTTAACAAGTAACAATTTGGACACCCCTGCACTAAATGAAAAGAGGTTAATACCATTGAAAGTTTCTTACCAGCTATTTTTTCTCTAATAAGAAGGCCATATAAAGCAAATATAAAAGACAGTAAAATATATCCTCTGGTCATGCCTAAAATTGTACATGCCTGCAATAAAGCCTGTTCAAACAATAGTATTTTAACCAGCATATGTACAGTATGCTATGGATTTGACGCCGTATTGAGATGATCTGATCATGTAATTCTGTGACATTCCTCTAACAATATTTGGATTAGAGCTGATTGGTTAAAATGTAACAAACATGAATAAAAAAATAAATATATATATATATATGCATACATAAGGGTGTGAGCCGCTGCATACCTGGTAGGTTCTAAAACTGAGGCGAAGTGCGAGAGTCCTGTGTTTTGATCTGTCCCTAACTCAGTGTCTGGCTCTTCTGGGGTCATGTGATCCGAGTCTGTCAAACAATCTAAAAGGGGCGGGGACTTCCGATGTTCTGTAGGTAAACCATTCACTAGTTTACCGTAACCCTGTAATAAAGGCCAACCCTCTTTGCCGCCGCTGTTTTGTCTGTGGAGGGAAAAAAAAAAATACACAGTTTGAAACAATCTTTAAAATGTAAGACAGTTTTGCTACAGTATGAAAAATAGACTTGAAAAAATAAACACCTTTGTGTAGCATTTGCTTTGTTTTTAGACTTTTCTCCTCCACACGTAGAAGTCTGTAGAAAATTGGGATTTGCTTTGTAAAGATCTTGAAGTAGTTTTTGTTCGTATTCCTGATGTTTCCCAGCCTACATAAACAAAATGCCACATTAACAACACAGTTAAACAAAATTTGCAACATAATCATCTTGCTTTTCTTGTGACCACAAACAATTTGCTTCAGTCTTATGTACATCAGATGTTCGATTTTGATAAAAGCTTTTACAGTGATGATAAAAAATAATAATAAAGTTCTGCTCTCACCTGCATCTCCTCTTTTGTAAAACTAGCCGCTTCATCTCCTAGTTCATGCAGATACATGCAGTCCGGCTTAGGGCACTGCATGCTTTTGAGAAAATAGCTGCAGTACTTTGTCGTGCCTAAAGAAGCCTACAAGACAAACAACTAGCTCAATAAAAACACCTACCACCAATGAATAAATTCATCTCAGATTTTGCCCTAATTAGGTGACAAAATCCTTCTATTTCACATATTCAGCCTGTTCAACATGAGATATCATTACTGCATTATTAAGTAAGATGGAAAAAAGTATTTGGCAGTATTTATTCCTTAAGTTGTGGATGGTTCAAATGTGATGATAAAATGTGTATTCGAATTCCGACATAATCTTCCTTATTTATTAACTACATGTTCTGACACAAGTGCGTAATCAAACTGGATGGAACAGTTGCTTCCAAGTCACTTAAACACTATTGCAGATTTCTATACCATGATTAACTCACATCAATACTAAAATATCTTGTATCTGAGTGAAAGAAAATAAGCAATTTATAATATATAACATCATCATATCAGGACTCACCTTCAGTGTTCTACCATCAACTACCACATTATTAACACACTGTATTGCTCTTAGGGCATCTTCTGAGCGGATGTATGTAACATAGGCACTGGCACTAGGACCCTGTGGAGTAAATGAGCATACTGTTTATCTATAGCCAGACATTTCGGCTTCTGCGCCAAATCAAATCTGTGGTTCTGTGGCTGCTCTCACCTGTGAGCCCGCATACGACGTACTGTTATTGATGACCACTTTATGTATTTTGCCAAACTTTCCAAAATACTCTGGCCTCTTGAGGACCTGAAAAATAAACAAACAACTAGGGTTTCGATCTAAGGCATAATCAAATAGAGTTGTACTTTTAGCTGCAGTTCGTCAACAGAAAAACGGGAAACTAGACTGAATCATTTCTGCATGGACTAGGTTCCCTTTTAGTCAAGTTCCACTCACTCTGTTATTAAACACAGGGTTAAGAGATTCACATGGCGCAAAAAAAAGCAAAACAAGGTACTCACTGCACCTGGAGCTTTTACAAAAATTCGCAATATCCCGTAATGTCTTGACAATACAACAGTGGACCTTTTCAGATATTCGAAACCCATATATTTAATACCCATCTGATTTGAACAAACAGAACATTTCAGGTTCTACTAAAACACAATCTTTTAACATAAATACAGTCGAATCATGGTACAGACAGGTCATGTTATTTTTTGTTAGGTTTTTTTTTGGGTAGTTCCACAATCTTTATTGAAACCAATCATCGAGCTATTTTTACTCATTTCACTGTGGGTTTTAAAATCCCAAATTAGTAATGAACGTTCCTTTTTAATCACACTACCAATCCATGAACGCCAGGAAAATCAAGGTACAGTGCATTGTAAAAAATAATAATTAAAAAAAGCAGGATGACTCAGCCAATCTGTTACTGATGGTACAATGCAACATGGCACATATAATATCCACACACTAGATTTTGGTCACCAAGACAATTCTGATTCATGAGTACAGTATAACAGACATTTCTTTCTAACCTTAATCCTTACATACATTAAATTAAATCCTGTCGATGTGCAACGATGATCTACTGAAAATGGTCAACATAGAATTTTACTATGTTCATTATATTACATTAATATTAATTTTAAATGATAATCTAATCAGTATGAATTGTATACAGTATAATGCAATATTTCCTGTGCAGTATGACAGACTACCAGTCAAAAGTTTGGACACTTCTTCTAATTGCATGGTCTCCCCTGATTTGTATTTCTTTCTACATTTAAAACAATACTAAAAGCATTTAAAATCGGCAATAATCTCCTCTAAACAGTTGCTATTGAGATGCATCTGCTACTTCATAAGCCCTCATTCTGGCTGTTTGTTCATTGGTGAATTCTGAGGCTGGTGACTCTAAATGAACTTCTCTGCAGCAGAGGTAGGTTTTGGTGTTGCTTTCCTAGGATGATCTTCATGAGAGCCAGTTTCATCATAGTGCTTGATGGGTTTTGCGAATACACTCGACAATACTTTTGTTGCAAGAACTGTTCCAGAAAAGTTGACCTTCATGTCTTAACAACTATATAACAACTGATTGTTGTTGTTACTTAGTTACCTAATGCCATATGTTATTTCATACTTTTGAAAAAAAATCGAGTATTGTTCTAAAATGTAGAAAATAAATACAAACTTGTGTCCAAACGTTCGACTGGTACTGTAGGCTGCCACAGTTATAATGATAACATAAAACTTGTTTTGCATCAAAACATTAAACAAGACACAAAACACCTGCTGTGACGTGTACACCTGCCTACCCATACCCCAGTTAATGTGTACAATGTACTTCAGAAATGTGTACAGTGATGTGTGTAATGTGTGTGTCCAAAACTAGACATCAATATCTAGATGAGCATCAGTCCATGGATTGTACATCAGCACAGTTACTATGAATGGAGAAGCTGTGTTTTTTCTGAATAATCTACTGTATAAAAGTTACATTCCTAAAATTATTTCCATAAAGCATTTTTAAATTCAAGGGTTTTGATCTACAAATGAAATTAAAATTTTATTTGTATTACGAATAAGTTTTGTCTAGATTTACTTGCACACTTGATAGTTAGCCTATAATCACTGCTGTATGCTCACAAAAGTAAGTGTGCATCAACGTTAGGTAGGGCTGCACGATTTGATCAAAAAGTGACACTGCGATTATTTTGACACATATTAAACTGATATTTAGGCAATTTATATCTCCAGCCAAGTGTGTTCATTACATTCTGAATCCCTCTTGGGCACCATATCCTTAACCATAAGCAAATTAACTTAACCTCAGTAATGCATGACAGCATCTGTAAATTTCTTGTCTCTCTTCAATGTTTTCTCATTCGGCTTTGATCATTTCAATTATTTATATCAGTATTTAATAATCGATATTTTATATCAGTATCTGTAATAAACTGCAGACTTTTGCGATAAGATATTTCCACTGTAAAAATTACATAACTACAAGACAATATCATACTGCATTTTATTTTATTATGCGATTAATTGTGCATTACTTGCATTAGGCTTACATAAACATAATTACTGCAGTAGATCATTCATTGTGCTAAGGAAATGTACACATTTACATTAGCTAGATGAGAAAAAGTTCGGGAAAAACTTAAATGACCGCTGAACTCAACATTAGGACAAACGGTAAAGATTCATGTTAATTTTTCATGTTCATGAAATGGATGCAAACACCCTGCAGCATGATTAATAGCAAATGGTCAGTAACAACAGTTTCTCTTAAACACGCGTCATCAAAGCCACCTCTGGTTTACTTAGCATTAAGTGGTATTAGACAATGCCCGAAATACAGCACATTACTAACAGAAGCTGCTGTTTCATCAGAAACTTTTACGTGTTGTAAATCTCCGCTTACCTCAGGGTCCGCGAGCCTCTGTGAGAGACCCACGACAAACACGAGGTTCCTCTGCACCACGCGCACGCTGGCCAGGTGCTTCCGGTTCTCCGTTACCTTCTGCTTCTTCTCATTCTGCTTCTGCTTCTTCTCATTCTTTATCCTCTGGATCTCCTCTTGTGAGAGGGGCTTGTATACAGCCGGGTCCTCCGGGTATGGCTGAAGCGCATACAGTACACACACGGGACGATGAGTTAGACACTGTGGCGCACTTTTAATCTATGAAATCCCGCATAAAGGCTTGGACAAACAGAATAACGGCATCATCATCTAATCAGCAGTGTACAAATATACAAATCATTAACTACTGGAATTAAGTACTACATTAACCACTGGTCAAAAGAAATATTGCATCCTCCATTTGCACACTCTAGCACAAAGTGAATGACAATATTATTACCGCAGACAAGGTTAGGGGAAGAGACTGTTCAATGTGCCTTGCGCTTTCGCTTATACATTACTAAGACAGTTTTCACTTCAGCTTAAACTCTGACTGAGATGACTATTTGTGAACTGAAATGAAAATGAACTGTATAAACAGGGTCAAATCCTCAATAGCTTTCTACCACACTACATAACTACATTAGAAGTAATTATACTGCTTGTAAATATAATTGTGCAATAAAGTACATGTATGTAGGGAGCAGGAAGCCATTTGGGATTTGACCCACTCACTCAGGGTTGAAGAACACCGTTACCATAGAAACAGGCATAAATATGGTTGGCATTGTCATATTTGTTATGGGAAAAAAAAAAATTGCATGCGCAGTATGAAATATGTTCTATATACGTTTTCTATCATACATTTTACATTGCAGGGTCATGGAAAAAGTATTTGCTCCTTCCTGGTATTTTTATCTTTCACACTTATGTTTCGGCTCATCAAATATATTTTAATGTTACATATAAAGAACCCAAGGAAATACAAAGCATTTGCAGCTATATATGCAGTTTTTAAATGATGATTTCATTTATTAATGGAAAAATGCTGTCCAAACCTGCCTGGTCCTGTGTGAAAAAGTAAGTGCCCCCCTGCTAAATCTTGAACTAAATGCTAAATGAACTGTGATTAGCCCTTAGCGGCACGGATCTGTGCGCTCAACTCAGCACTGGTTAATGACTGATCTACAAAAACAACTGCTTATACGCTGCTTATTAGAAGAAGGCGGCTTTAGACATGAAACTGTGCATTTGTGTCTTCTGATAGGTTATGTAGAGCCAAAGCTATCACTGCTTTTAGAACAGGTGAATATTACTGCTATGGGAATATGAGAATATATAATAAAAAAAACTCTCAAAATACATGTATTATTATTATTATCATTATTAGTGGTAGTAGTAGTATTACCATTATTATTATTGGTTACAGAAACACCCTACAACTACCACAAAAACACATGATCTTATTATGATCTTACCACAAAAACACATGATCTTATCATGATTTTACCACAAAAACACATGATCTTTGTTTTTTTTAAATCTATTTTTGAGCTCTTTGAGCAAAAAAAAAAAAAAGAAAAGTGTCACATATGCAGTCATGTTTGCATAATTGGTTAAAATGAATTAAAATTAAGTTCATCATATTGCCTAGGTTGTGCTGATGTCACTCCATATTGCACAATCCTGACCACATATATGTTAAAAAATTGCGGGAACACGGTAATGCAAAAAAATAAATTTCTGGTTTTTAAGGGCTATCTACATTTGTTTTGGAAAGCTAAAAGTTTATACAAAAGGGACAAGAGGGGGGCAAAACAAATTCTGCAGCACTGCATTTTATATTAACCCCTTAACTGACAATTTTTAACTGATTACTACTGAACAATGACGTAACCCTACAAAAAGAGTTAAGTTTGGAAGCATCATATATCTGACCTGCTGGAGGGTTGTGACCCTTTATCCCTTTCAGTAAAGAGAAGCTTGGTCTTGGGTATGACTGGAAATAACTGCAAGGGAGTGCTGCCAAAATGGCCGCCTTTATGGTGGTCAGACTTTACCAAAAGGCTTCGCATGTCGCTATGGTTACCGCATGAGAGATGTTAGCGTTTGTCATCTGCTGAATTAATTGGAGTTGACTTGGACTCTAACTCATACAGGAAGTAGAGAAGAACAGAGAGAGAGGAGAAAGAGATTCCTCATCTGCTGTCTCTAAATCTGTAGGTTTGCTGGTATTTACATATTTACATTGACCAACTTACTGAATATCTCTAGGAATAGAATCTATCAGTAAATCCTGATGCCAGTAATCGTCTCAGGGTGAGTCTGGATAATCGTCACTCGTTTATCTTTAAACTATGAATTGAGAGCAGTTAAAACACACTATTCTATTGGTGAAGAAGTAAATCCCTAAACATCAGCAGCACCAGCAGTAGACCTGTACCTTTCTGCAGGCTGGGCAGAGACCGTTCTCGTCTGTGCGGATGCGATGCCAGCAGAAACGGCAGATCTGGTAGCCGCAGGTACATGGGAAGAAGTTGACGTCATCGATTTCCAAAGGCTCCATACACAGAGGGCACTCCATGGGGTCTTCCTTCAGTTCAGGGCTACGGGACATCTTATTGCACTGGTACCGAAGTGATCAAGGCAAAAGACACAGCAAAGCTGGAAGAAGGCAAGAGACGCAAGAGAGGAGAGATTTTAGACATGACACCGGAAAGATGATGAGCACTGAAGCAGGAACACACAGACTGTTTTTAATTGGAACTTCTTTAAATCATTACTGGTCGTCACCAGCTGTGATACACACCGACAACTAATAGTAACATGATCACAGCGGAAATTACACAAAACTCAATGTACTTTCCAAACAGGAATGAAGATATTTAGTCACTTAATCAGATTTCTCATATCATCATGATTAATATTACATCTAATCATCACTAATACAACCATTTTTATGTGAATACAAATCAGGGATGAGGTTATAGTGAATTCTATACAGTTCAGATAGCAAAGCTCTGAATATTACCTGATACTTAAACCTAATTTAACATTAAATTATTTTAGTAACTGTATCTTTTACCTATGAGCATGTATTGAGAATTATTTAAGGAGGGACAATAATGACAATGAGAAAACAGAAACCAGACGATATTTATTAAAACTTTATAAATGACTAAGGTTTCTGATACAGGAAATTCTTCACGAGAGAGGTCACTCCGCTTCATTGATTCTTTGTAACATGACAAGCTGCATTTTTTTACCCAACAAGCACAAAACTACACTGCCCGGCCCAAAAAAAAAAAAAATCTCTTTAGATTTGATTACAGCACACAATGTGGTAGTCAGTTTATGTGTGAAAATTATTCCTCATGCTTCCAGAGCCACTCTTTCACAATTTGAGTCCTGGAATATGCCCATGCCATCAGAGGGGGGGGGGGGGGGGGGCCGC
>JAQMYG010000002.1:24687989-24700497 GCA_030014215.1 Clariallabes teugelsi | reverse complement strand
CTGGGGCGGGCCAAATAATTTCATAAAAGCGGGACCCGCGGGTTGGAAAAATACCCGACCCGCGCATCACTAACACAGACCCATGGGAATCGAACCCACACCCTGGAGGTGCAAAGCGACAGCATCTCGTGCCACCACAAATTTGTTTATTGCAATACAAATTTAATATGAATACAAATTTTCCCATAGGAAATAATGTAAATGCAGATAATCCATTCCAGCAACCCCAAAATATGAGAAATATCCAATTCTCTAATCATATTTGTGCATATAAAAACAATCAAAACATTTAGAAGAGACATGCAAATGTCAGTGAACCTCACTTAACCGTCACTGAAACTAAATGAGGCTCCCTCTGGACAACACAGAACTACACCAGACAGCGCATGATTAAATTATCATATAATGGAGGACATATAAAAGTGGACGAGTGCAAATTGTGCAAGACAGTACAATTACTATAAAAATATAGAGAAAGAGTATTAGATATAGTAAAAGACAGAGCATGGTGACAATCACCGCGAATGTTGACAATCACAGTGAATGCTGTTGTGCTGGAATATCAGCACATCTGCAATGTGGTCGTATACACAACAGTATGACTTCGAGTGTGTTATTGCTTTTATACAACAGTTCCATAATCAACATTTATTATCATCAGATTATGATGTGCTGACACATATCCTTCCATGACTAGTGGAACTAACTAACCATGACTTGTGGAGCTAGCAACCGACAGTGTAATTATCAGGGGTGAAAGAAGTTTTAAATTACTTACTACTGGTACTATGTAGCCAATAGGTGATGAGAATAAACAATGGGAGTGGTGGACAGTGGAAAGTTTCTCTTCATATTCAATTTTAGAATGTCAGCTTAGTGAACATCTGGGTTTTGGGGTTGAAAATAGAAAGCTAGTGCGCTAGGTTGTACAATCCATTTGTTTCACACACCTAGTCGTGCCCTTGATCAGGGTTGAGAAGCAATTTATGGTACAGCCTTAGGTTGGAAGTTTAAACTTTGTAGCTGTAAATAAAAGAACACAGATGGCTCAGATGCAAATCAGAATTACTTATAAGCAGTTATTGAGGGGACTATAACTAGTAGTACTACTAATAATAATAAAGCAAAAATACAGGTCAGTGTACAGTATGAGTGACTACTTGGTGTGGCATCTACTTAAATTGCACTTGAGGAATGAGGTAGTGTTGTAAAATAGCTCTCTGGCTTCTAGGAATGGATATTGATGGCTCAGTAGTAAGTTTCTCGCCTACCATGTGGAAGGCCTGGGTTCGATTCCCAGCCACTGGATGCAGTTGATTCCAAGCCCAGATAAGACGAAAGGGTTTCATCAGGAAGGGCATCCGGCATGAAACCAAGTTGTGCACAATTCGGATGGTCTTTTGTTGCAACTCTCGTCTTTCCTGATTTTTATTTCTTTCTACATTGTAAAGCAATGCCAAAGGCATTTAAAATATACAATATCTCCTTTAAACAGTTGATATTGAGATGTATCTTCTACTTATGGTCTGTAAAACCTTCATAACGACTCTAATTTCAGGTGTTGTTAGTTAATTGGTGATTTCTGAGACTGGTGACTCTAAATGAACTTCTCCTCTGCAGCAGAGGTAAGTTTTGTTCTTGCTTTCCTGGGAAGGTCTTCAGGAGAGCCAGTTTCATCATCATGGTGCTTGATGGGCTTTGCAAATGCACTTGACAAAACTGTTCTTGCAAGACCTGTTCCAGAACAGCTGACCTTCATGTCATACAATAACAACTGATTGTTGTTGTTGTTGTTACTTAATTACTTAATGCCCTATGTGTTATTTCATAGTTTTGAAAAAAATCCAGTATAGTTATAGAACGTGGAAAAGAAATTCAAACTTGTGTATAAACTGTTGACTGGTACTGTTGCTAAACAAGCATCCAAATGCAGAGTGATACCTACTGTACGATGCTGTATCTGGTTCAGTTTTCAAGAGAACATCATGAATAAGGAATGAAATTATTGAGTATCATGGGATGGCAGCAAATGTAGGTATATTCATAAACGTAGGTATATTCAAACACTTGTGATTTTATTAAAAAGCAAAGTTTATTATGACTCCATCCACATGCAGGTTGGTTTGGGCCAGGGTTGTGGGTGCACCCTGTCTGGGAGGATGGCATCTAGGGTCAGAGATGGGGTGATGGGGTGAGGAGAGAATAAAGAAAGACGTGCAGCGAGGAGGCCCATTCGCACACAGGTGTCTGTGTCTTTCCCCTGCAGGATCCCTGCCATCATCGCACCGGCAAGACTGAGAGAGAGAGAGAGAGAGAGAGAGAGAGAGAGAGTTAGATTGTAAAGTTTAATGTATTTTGTCAAAACAATTAGCTAAAAGACGTGAGAAAAGGTGTACCTATCTCCTGCTCCAGAGACGTTAACTGTTTCCTCAGAACGTATTGACAAAGCTGGGTAGTAAACAGCACACAGTCTTCCTTTCTGCAGAAGAACATTCTGTTCAGTCCCAAACCTCACAGCAAACACATCATGTCCAGCCACAACAGTGTGTAACACTTCTCCTAGCAGTGCCTTCTGGTACATTTTGTTGGGAACTATATCTATTGACATTAAATGTTTTTTTTTTATCAGGACATAGCTGGACATTAGAGGTGCGGAACAGATCGGTTAAGTGTTTTCATTCTAACTTGATATATAAGTGTTTGAAATAAAATGAAATATTTTGTACGTGTGAAAAAATAATAAACTAATCAAAGACAATATTTGGTATGACAATACAGGACTTTTTAAAAATGAATCAGTAGTCTTCAAGAAGGTTAGCTGGGATGTTTAAGTAAGCATCTTATAGCACTTTCACACTAGGCACGATTGATGTGTATCCTGCCCAGAAACCATGGCCAGCGTTCACATAATTATTTTTCTCCGTACTCGGGTACGCTTGCGTATTTTCAATCTCCGATACAGCAGGTGGCAGTATGCATCTAGTTGGTTTGCGAGCTGCCATTAAACACAAATAGAGGAAGTGAAGGAGTAAGCTAATCTTCAAGCTATGCCTAATATTATTGATATTTTGAACAGAAAATTTAAGAACAACGCTCTCAAAGAACAAGTATGCCATACTGTTCTCAAGACCACCATTTCCAGCTAATTTGGGCACGGGTCCTGAGCATGAAATGATTATGTTCTCACTAGTCAAAATGAGCCAGAAACGATCGCGGGGCGCAAATTCATTTTAAAAAGTGCGGGTGGCTAAGTCTCATATGTCATGCATCACACACCAGTATACACCCATATCCACAGATAATAGAGAAAAATAAATGTCTATAAGTCATTAACAGTATATGTTTAACACATAAACATGTATATCATATTATCATATTATGACAAATAAAATGCTGCTAAGCCTAATAAATAAGCACCCCTTCATACCCGTTTGTGCTTTCGGGGACGCAGGCTGACTGTTCCAGCCTCATGCTCTCCACAGACCAACACTCCCAGTGCACCCAGGGTCACGATCACACAATGCAGGTGCTCCAGCAGTGGGCGAGACAGAGTAGCTGCACACTCCAACACGTCTTCCAGAGAGCTTGGTAACACTGAAAATGTCATACACAAGAAAGGACGTGGACGTCATTTTGCTTTCCTGCCTTAAGCAAGGAAACACTTGCAGTTATAGAAAAATAATGCATGACAGGGAGATGTGCATCAAGTTCTGAAGTAGGTTATCTTCAAAAATCAATATGTCCTGAAGTGGTTTATTCCTTAATGTTTACAACCTGCCATAAAAGCTATTAATTTACAGTAACATTTATTGTGAGTGGAAAATTTTGGAGGCGTACAAAACCTGAGAGTCCTTCCATAAATGTTAAATAAATGTCATCATACAGAAAGCTTTGCCATATTAATGATTACACATTTTTCTTTGTTCTAAATCCTGTTTTTATTATTAGCTTTAGATCTGTGGTTCTCACCCCTGGTCCTGGAGAAAGGAGAAGGCTGTTAATTAGCTAATTAGTTAAATCAGGATTGCTGTTAGCTGGAGAAAAAAAAAAAACACAAATATATCCAGGCCAGGGCTCCTCCAGGACCAGGGTTGAGAACCACTGCCTTAGATTATGTGACGTGTCCATCAAACAAGTCTCTGTACAAGAGCCGTCTGAGAATAAGCACATTGATCAGTAATATACAGTAAATCTGTAGTTCACCACTTGCTTTTTTTTGAGCAAATAAGGGCAATTTGATGAGGTAACAGCACACACACACACTTCACCATGAGTTATCAGTAATAATTTGTGCTTGACGGCAGGATGTACCCTGTGGTGTAGGTAGACCGAGAGTCTGGTTCATGGTGCACAGCTCTGCCAGATTGGGAGACGTGTAAGAGAGTGCCTTCCAGCTCCCGGAAACAAAGGGCTTACAGGCCTTATCAGCATCCGTGGGCTCATACCATACTGAAACACACACACACACACACACACACACACATGCAGTGATAACAAACAGTTATGGCTTAAAGTATCTCAGTGGAGAATCTGTTTTTAGAGATTTGAGTGTACAGTACCTGGAACTGAATGTTTCTTGGCAAGGCTGCATATGTAGTCAATACTAGAAACTGGAATGTTGCCATCAAGAACCACGAGAGACGCTGACGAAAGCTGGTCCTCATACTGCGAAACCTGCACAACATTTACAGTCAGGTATTATTTCCCCTGATTCTAGGACATCCTATCTATCCACTGATTTAACCCTTTATTGTGGTTTAGATTACCAACTGGACTGGAGCACAACCACTCTCACTTGCTTCTATACCGCTTTATCCTGTATTCAGGGGGCCTGGAGCCTATCCCAGGAGACTTAGGGCACGAGGCGGGGTACACCCTGGACAGGGTGCCAATCCATCGCAGGGCACACACTCATTCACACACTATGGGCAATTTGGGAACCCCAGTTAGCTTAATCTGAATGTCTTTGGACTGTGGGAGGAAACCAGAGTACCCGGAGGAAACCCACCAAGCACGGCGAGAACATGCAAACTCCATGCACACAGAAACGGGAATCGAACCCGGACCCTGGTGGTGCAAGGCTGCAGTGCTAACCACTACACCGGAGCTCAACCATGGAGGCTGTATAAAGGGGGGACAGAGTCGCCTCTATTTTGCAGGCCACTGAATGTGTTTTATCGGTCTGTTGTGGCCAGTGTGATTTTCGTTTTAGTGCTATTGTATGCTGGAGCAATGATGTGAGTGTGGGTGATGCCAATATGTTCAAGAAGCTGCTCAGGAAAGCAGGCTCGGTTGTAAGAACCAGACTGGACTGACTTGATGATGGTGATGATGGTGACTCACTTAATTATGGTTAAAAAATTACAGACCATATTGAACAATGACAGTCACCCACTCTGAGTTTCCTTAAACAAAAGAACAATAATAGACTGAGACAGGTTCGCAGATCTAAGGATCGTTATAGGAGGTATCTGCAGCCATTAAGCTCTTTAATAAGGGGTATTGAGGAGTGAATTGGACAGTGTTACACACAGTATGCATGATATGTACACAAATGTCTTCTCAAGACATACTACCTCCATGTACAGGTGTATACAAGGTAGAATAAAAAAATTCAAGACTTATTTTGTAACACACCAACAGATGGCGGCACAAGGCTGCACGCACAGTCACATGGAGCGCTGACCTTCATAAGTCAGTGTGCTAAAAGCCTACTAAGAGCTGGTGCTATTCTGGCCATGTGCGTTACCATGTCTGCGATTTCAAGAGCAGGAACATCGCATTAAAGTTTGCCAAGAACTCTGTCAGCGTCCCATGGATGACCCGTCCTTCATGTCGAGGATCATTACCGGTAATGAAACATTGGTGTATGGGCATGACCTTGAGACGAAGCAATGGTCTTCACAGTGGAAGAGACCATCATCTTATCTTATCTTATTCTGTGTATTTTTTCCATTTCTGTTTGTCAGTAATTTAAAGAAACCTCATACTTAGTTCCCCAATCAACATACTCAGTGGCACTCACATACTGCTTGTTGATTTCCTGGTGGATGTCCATGTCCCCAAGTCCTAGACTCAGCTCTCCACTCTCCGAGATGACAGCACAGTACGTGGCCGTTCGTTGACCCTGCAACCTCACAACAGCCCGAGTGTCCTGTGGAATGCATAGCAAACATCTGGGGTCTCATTTGTCAAGTCTAAATCGAAGCGTGCATACTAGTTGACGTTGGAGTGAGAATACACACTAGGAAACCAATAAAACTTACATCTAAATTGCTCTGCATATATTTACACAATGACATCACCATGCATGGTAAACACCTGTGTGTGTGCTATTTATTGCTCACACCATTTTAAAACTTGAAAGACCTGAACGAGATATCAAGAATTTACATAATTTGCTGTATCAGTGTATTCTCTATAGTGCTCACCATATGCCTACAGTGGTTGAGTACAGCATCACTATGAGAATCCGCTCCAATGGCTGAGATGAACAAAACTGTTTGACCCAGTCTACTCAAACAGTCTTTGGGGACAATTGTAAACAGAAAGGAAACAAGTTATAGATTACAGATATACATCTGGAAATAAATACATAAACTAGATTTATTAATGAGAAATTCACATAAAAGAATGAGATGTTTTACCTGCAATATTCCTACCCACTCCACCAAAGGACTGACAGACACGTCCTGGGTTCGTCTGTCCAAGCTGACAAGAAGAAAAGAGACGATATATGAAGAAAAAAAAAAAACTTTACTCTATCAGGATCCATAAACATGTTTACATGTCATACCAATAATTTATTGCTTTTTCCTTTAGCAATGAAGTCAACGTTTATACCTCCAACAACAATCTGTAGAAGATCAGAAATTAAACCAGATACCCATTATTAAGCAAAAAGAAAAACAGCAAACACTTTCATCAAACATGTTTAATCAGCTGCCATGTAATGCAATTCTTAGTTCAAATTTAGGGTTGATTTAAACCTTTAAATATTACATACAGTTTTGGATTTTGATGCCTGGTTCCCTTTTACGTGGTTTCTACAGCCTCCTGGTGGATGATGCATGCGCTCAGCAAGGGTACGTGCTATCTGACTGCCCACCCTGGCATTATTATGAATAAGAGCTATGTCTAGGGGAGAGATGTAGTAAGGAATGAACTGAGAACTGAAACACAAATGAGAGTAAATAACTGAGGGAAGTATTGATTATTAATCTCTGTGAGACACCACAAAGCTGGATGGATGGATGGTTGGATGGATGGATACTGGCTCTGAGAGACTGCCCTGCAGTGAGCTCATTGACTCTACGTAGGATAAAGGGGGTCACATCTTTTCCTCTAATTCCTTTTAACCTGTGGATAAATAGCACACGTTCACAGATGAAAATGGGATTCTTTTTGCTTTGTGTAATGTTAATGTTCTGTTGAAGATGTTAAAAAAAAATCTTAAAATCTCCAGAAATTGTAGACTAAAATGACCTAAACTTATTTCCTTACAAATAAAGTCATTCTTTAGATTTTTGTAGAGAATTCTGACAAGACAATTAAAAGGTGTTATGAAACAACTCCACGTTTATTTTATAAGGTTCGATGTAAATTGGGGGAGTGGTGACTCAGCCGGCTAAAGGCTCTAGGTTGTTGATTTGGGGATCTGGGCATCTGAGGATCCGAGTTCAAGTCACATTCCATACTACCCAGTCACTGGATGCAGAATCATGGTGGTTTAGTACCAGTAGACCACCTCCAGGGTCGATGGTTCAATTCCCACCAAGGGTCTGTGTGCACACCTACGGTCTGTGTGCATTCTCTCTGTGCTTGGGGGGCTTCGCCCGGGTACTTAAGTTCCCTCCCATGGTCCAGACATGCAGATTAGACTAATTGGAGTTCCCAAATTGCCCATGTACTGTATGTGTGTGTGCCCCACCTCATGCCCTAAGTCTCCTGGAAAAGGCTCCAGGCCCCCGGCGACCTTGTATACAGGATAAAGCAGTATAGACGTTGAGTGAGTGAGTGAGTGGTCACCCTTGGTTAAGGACTGAAAGACAAAACACTATGAGTATTACCTATACTGTTTATGTTACCTGGCTTCGGTGACAGCAGCTTGTATGGCCTCTTCTATCTGCTGTCCAGCTGCAGCATGTTCATCTGGAATAGGCACAGCAAGCAGCACTCCACTCTGAAGACCCAGAGAGAGTGTACTCGCTGAGGACAGAAACAGTATTACATCACATTGTTGGCTCATTTATTCCCTACAATAAAGACATTTGTTAATCAACTGTGATTATTTCAACATTACCAATAAGCTCAGCTGCTTCTTCGGCATTGAGGACATTGTAAGGTGATGTGCATTCACTTTTCTGTGAAAAGAAAGCTGGAAAAATCTTTGACTCTCCGTAAGTGCCTACACAGACTCCTTGAGTTTCCTAATAAATAATAAATATATAAAGTTTATTTATCAGATCTTGCCACTGACTTAATAAACCTTTCTCAGTTTTTGTTATGGTCCTTGATCACTGACCAGGAACTCCAGGGTCCGTCCAATGTCCAGAATGGACTTTACTCCAGCAGACACCACAGCAATGGGAGTGCGGCCCAGTTCGGTCAGATCTGCACTGATATCCAGGCCTGTAAGGAACATTCACTTGTTTTTCTTTAAATTGATTATATTCATGATACCTTAAACCTTAATTTCATACAAACAAAATGATGCTTTAATCAATCTCATCTTCTATACCACTTTATCCTGTTTTCAGGGCCGCAGGGGCCTGGAGCCTATCCCAGGTGACTTAGGGCATAGGTAGGCGGGGTACACCCTTAACTGAGTGCCAATCCATCGCAGGGACTACACACATACACACACTACAGGTAAATTGGGAAACGCCAATTAGCCTAATCAGCACGTTTTTGGAATGTGGGAGGAAACCAGAGTACCCTGAGGAAACCCACCAAGCACGGGGAGAACATGCAAACGTAATGCACTCAAAGAAGGGAATCAAACCTGGCCGGGAATCGAATCCGGACCCTGGAGGTGCTAGGCGACAGCGCTAACCACTACACCACTGTGCCGCTTTGCTTAAATCTTATATTAAAAAACGATTAATTGAATAAAGAATTAGAGTGTGTGGATTGGTCAGTATATAAAAATGGTCATGCATTTACAAAGCAAAGTTCACAACAAGTACATTATATGTCCAAAACTAAGTGGACACCTGACCAAGTCTGATCAGGCATCTACAAACATTGTTAGTGCATCATGAGATATAAGAGCCTGCATATTATAAACCGATCAGCCATAACATTAAATCCATTAATATTAAAACCAATTATGCTTTGGGATCCCATTGTGCCATTAGAGTAGCTCTGCCCCACGGCCTCTGGGAATGTGTTGTAGTATCTGATAGTAGTGGCAGATCCTTTGAGTGCTGCGGGTTGTGGGGTGGGTCCTCCATGGATTGGATTCATTTGTACAGCACATCGCATGGGTGCTTGATCGGTTTGGGATCTCGAGAGCTTGGATGCCGAGTCTTCAGAATTGGGCTCTTTGCCTGCTGGGTCTTGTGAGTTGTGGTGCATTGGTTGTTCTGGACAGGCTGGCCTTTGGTCCCCATTGCCATGGGTGAGCCCATGATCTTGTCACCAGTTTACTGATGTATAGTTGGTGATCAATGTTATTCACTTCACCTGTCAGTGGTCTTAATGTTATTGCTAATCAGTGTATGCTGCTGTTTGAAAGTATGCACCATGTAACACTAGGGAAAGGCACTGGTTAAGCCTATTTTATCGACAATTGTATGTTCGTAATCCTCAGTGTAACTTACTGTTTTCTCCATCTCTGTGCACTCCACCGATACCTCCAGTCACAAAAACTGGAATTCCCGCTTTGTGAGCTACGATCATTGTACCCGAGACAGTAGTTCCTCCAAACAAACCCTACTAATACAATCACTCAATTAACATTCATACTTATAATTAATGATTTTTTTTCACTCTTAATGAGTAAAGAAGCACTATGAGTATTTCCACCTTGCTGAGAACATAGGGCAAGTCTCTCCTGGACACTTTGAAGGTCGTTTTACTGCGGGCCAAGAAATCCAGCTCATCTGAAGACAAGCCGACATGCACCCTTCCCTCCAGAACAGCCACTGTGGCTGGAGTCACACCCTCAGCTCTGACAATGTCCTCAACCTCTTTGGCCGTGCTAGAAATGAAGTATTTGTTCAAATCATGTGGGTAACATATTTGAAATGTGCCAGAACCGTTAATGGTTTGTCATAAAGATGCTCATGCATACAGACCATAGCTTTTTATATGTGGCAAAATATTTGAATAGTAATACAGCCAGTTGATCTGTCCACTGATCAAATAGATAGATAATGTCTACCTTAGGTTTTGAGGGTATGGCATTCCGTGTGTGATGATGGTGCTTTCCAGAGCTACGACTGGCCGGTGCTCAGCTAGAGCCTCGCACACCGCGGGGTGAATTTTAAACAGCACATCTAGGGAAAATGCCCAACCAATTACACATCACCGGTTCAGTGGTACAGATAAGTGACAAATTAAAAGTTAAAACCATTTATAATGTTTTAAAAAGGTGTTAAGCCATCACAAATGACCAAAACAGCTTCAGAGCAATTTGGCATAATCCTTACCAGTCCCTCTGTCAGTACTGGAGCAATGAATACTGTATTTATAACTGGGAGTTTTTTTCCGGTTGGATGTTGGATTATGGTGATAAGTAGCATTGTTTAAAATGGGTTGGTATCTGGTGACCGTTAAGGTCATAACATGTGATTTAATCATCCTTAATTATTCAAAAAGCCCTCATGTTCTGTGGATGTGGGTGGAGTCGTCCGAGAAGCAACACCTCTCATCAGGATGGAAATGTTTCATTATAGGATAACGGTGATAAGTCAGAAGAACGTGGTATTGATTTGCAGAAGACAAATGAAAGCAAACAATATCAACAAAATGCTTCTTACAGCACTACAAAGTTGGCGGTTTATCCTTTAATTTGTCACTTGTCTGTAGGTTTTTAGATACAGTTTACTAAAATATGCAGTAAAAGCTTTACCAGATCTGTAGGAAGTTGCTGACATGTAGCGCTGCAGGGTGGATGACAGCTTCCCCAGCATTTTTACACCAAAGGAGTCAGCAATCATTATGTCTAAAATAATATAGCACATTTTAAAAGATACAATTGCTAAGCTGCGCAACCTTAGGAAAAGCAAACAGCATTGCATAATCAATAAACTATAGCAGCACAGTGCTGAATTTATAGGCACACTGGATCAAGATGCATGCATTGATCAACCTTTATGTCCTTACCTTATACTGTAGGTCTACCGGTTAAGCATGCACAAGTCCTCAAGTAAAATCCTCAGTCAGGTCACTTACGCGCAAGGTCTAATGGCTGGTGTTGCGGCAAGGCTTTCGAAGTCTCAGCCACTAAAGAGACCCTAAACTGATTTAACATATACATTAGCGACCATGATGAGGGGGTGGAAGTGAACTTTGACCAGAGTTGTAGTCTATTTGTTTGTGACCAAAGGCCACATGTCTTTTAGCTGTGTCCATTTTAGTTTACAAATTAGTGCACAGTAATGATCTGTTGAACTGGATGAACTAAATCATTCAACTGAATCAAATCACCACAATGTCATTTGGTGCACTGTGTCTTAATATTTACACCATTAACATTATTTTGTTTATTTATTATTTGTTTGTATGTTTTGATAAAAAAGGAAATAAAAATAATAAAAAAAGATTTGGTTGCTACTTTGTTACTTTAGTAAAAGATACTTTATTTATTAAAATACTTTTTCTTGTACCAATACAGACACTAAAGCCATGAACATTAACGAAAAAACATATTTCTTAAAAATATAGAAAGAAAAGTACAAACATTTTAAGCACATTAAAATTAAAAGCTCACTTACATTAGAAATAAAAAAAATCAGAAGCAAATATAGAGTAATAGTTCTCCAATACCACTGCAAAAAATTCACTCAGTACCATATTTAATATTTATTCATTTACTATTTGCATTCTTGCAAAGCATCACTTTGTGCCTAAATATTCCAGAGCCCAGCTGTAACATAAGCAACCATATCATTAAAACTATTAACATTGAAATCAACCAGGTTTTGAGTTCTGCTTGTCTCAGGGCGTGGCTCCACAGGGCCTCTAGGGGGGCTGTGGGTTCTGTCACCATGATGATGGCAGCACAGTATGATGAGGGTGCAGTATTTTTGAAGTGGGGCCTTCATAAATTGGATTTATTTGTCTGGTGCATCCCAGAGCTCACTGTAAACCCGAATAAGTTGGCAAAACTCAAAAAATTTGAGGTAATCAGTTACATCAGATTTTTTAACTAATGATGTTTCCAGATAACAGAACTATGAGTTTTTGAGTTTGTTGTACTCATTCACGGCGGCACGGTGGTGTAGTGGTTAGCACTGTCGCCTTGCACCTCCAGGGTCCGGGTTCGATTCCCGGCCAGGCT
>JAQMYG010000002.1:24665321-24677952 GCA_030014215.1 Clariallabes teugelsi | reverse complement strand
ATAACCTGCTGTAAGCTATGTCGCCACGTCTCATTGGGATGGGACCAGAGCATACTACTTCATCAGACATCGCCTTCAATAGTTTAAACACCTCTGTAAAGTTACACTTACTAACCTCTAACTGACGAAGGCGTATATCATTAGCTCCAGCATGTATCACTATCTTTGAGAACCTATTCTGTCCTAGAGCCCTAAGAGAGCCCTGCTATATCCGGTGCTCTGGCTCTCAGGATACACCTAACCACTGCCGCTGGCGCCTCTAAAGGCCTGGCTAATCTCACCAGCATACACACGGACATAACGGAAGCCCGGTTATTTTCCAGAATTTACAAGGAGATCATTCAATTTAAAAACACTGGTGAAAAGGACTATTAAATATTGACATGTATTGGATTTACACTCATGTTATGAGAACACTCATGTTATGTAGTTATGAGATTTGATCTTATCTGCTTGAATGTTTGTAGAACAGTCAAATTATGCATGGTTGTGCTTGTTTTAAAACATTCATGATGATTTTATGTGCATTCTGAATTTGTGTTTAAAATTCCAAAGATGCCACAAGTGTGTGTGTGTGTGAGAGAGAGAGAGAGAGAGAGAGGAATGAGCTTTAGAGCCCCATACAAATACCGTCCTGAATGGTAGAGTCAAAGATGAAGGACATGCGTCAGTGCTAATGCACACACGTGGAAGCGACACATGCGTAACAGTAATACATCAACAGCTCTATTTTGGGTAGCCATTCACAAGAGAGCATTCGAACCATAAATATATCATCCAAAAATCATAAAATGCCTTTTCTTCTCCGGGCTCAACACACAGCTCATTCTCCCTCTTTCTCATCCAGGTCAAGGTAGGTTTGGATCATGATTTGTCTAATAAGATTTTTTTGTCAAGGAATATTAGTTACCTAACACTATTAGAATAACCTAATGCCCCTTAGATAGAAAAGTACTAACTTTGTATTGTTCCTTCCTTGCTGCTGGGATGATTTACTTTCTGAGAGAGCGAGTATATGAATACTTCAGTTTGCGTACAGTACAGTGTACTGTATGTGTACAGTATGTGATGTGTACTAAGTATTATACAGTGTGCATAGTTGGACCTTGAGGACCACTGAAAGCTTTACCATAAACATGTTACTATCAAAACATCATTATTCAAGCTGCAACTCATGTTATATTCTGAAAGATTTCCTGCATACTGAAGATTTAAAACAACAACCCATCCAAATGGCATGAGAAAAAGTACAGTTTCTTTATTGCAAAGATCCTATGTACAGTATATGGGGAATTGTAAAGTGTACATGAGAACTGAAGAGTCTGCCTGTTGAGATTCATTTAGAGGGGAAAGTGTGGTATGAAATATCTTCTGTGCTTGACAACAATCCTGAATACAGGAATGTAACTGTTGACCCAATTTGCCCCAGATGACGAGATGCCAAATGCACTATTGCACAAACTGCGCTTTAGACTGTCCAGGACCTCTGCTAATCGAGGGTAAACGGTTAACACGGCTGAAACCGAACAAATTACTATAAATCCCCAATTATGTTGGTTTTATCTAATAAAACTGCTTGGATAATACAGTACTGCAAGCTAAATATTAAAGCCTTCGAAAAAGATCTTGCTCTTGATTGACAATAAAATGTTCTGTTTAGTTTGTGCGATATATTTGTTACTGTACATACAAGTGATGTGTTTGTGGTGCACCAAAGCAAGCATGATCGAACTTTTCTTATCCTAAATACCTCCTTAACCAAGTTTCCAAATGGTTCAGTAGTACTGAGAACATCATAAATTAAAACAAATTAATAAAAAAGACATTTGCGCATCTGGCAACTCCATCGAGCAAGAAACATAGCGTTAATTTGAACGTGTTGTCGTAGACAATGATTAGCTGATTAGCTGAATTTGTCGCTGATTCCCCAAAGTTTATGTGTAGCTAATCAAGAGTAACTCGTGTTTCTCCAGCCCTGTTGGACATCCAAAACTTTGTGCACTGAACTGGCTTGTGCGCCATATCCAAGTGTAATCATGAGTTTTCCCGGCTCTTAACACATCCTTATCAACTAACTAACTAGGTAATTAATACAATGAGCATTAAAGTGCAGTTCACAAGGACTAGGTTTGCAAGTACTGTATACACACAGCATATCGTTCAGTCTGAATGCTTGACCTCAGCCCCACTTCTGCTGTGAACAAATGTCAAAGGAAGACCTTGAGGGGTCACCTTTATCAGCTCCTTTATAAGCTCCGATTTTATCCGCTGGTATAATACCCTGTCAAACAGTGGCTTAAAGGTTGGCATACTGTAGGCACTATTTCTTGAAGAAACAAAAAGTTGTATGTTCTTGAAAAAAAAAAAAACAAGTAAAATGGAGTTTGCAAGGACAAGAAGAAAAACAGGCTCCTCTCACGTGCTTGCCTCTATAAAGATTTTAATCCTGGTAGCCAAGATTTTATAGTAGGCCTGGATGCCATCCCACAGCTTCAAGGCTACAGCTGCTATTGTATCTGTGAGAAAGGAAGGAACCGTACCAAGGCTGATATTCAGCCAGACAAGAACACTCATAGCACACTGTGTCCTCCATTTAACAGCTGCAATATAACTTGAACAAATACACAGAACTTGGAAGCCATGGAAAAGACATGAGCGTTAGGAATCTTTTTCACAGCCAAATTGGCCACCATAATCAAACTACTCCAAAACCAAGGCTAAAGAAATATTAGAGTGTTTTTACTGTGTTTATTTAGCATCAGTAACACTGTGCTTTCTTTTTCTTAAAGGGCACCAAGAGAACTATGTCGGAGGGGTAATGTGACAACCTGTTTCTGATTATTCAATTAAATTTCATTTGTGTCGCACTTTTAACAAAGGACAGTTGCAAAGTAGCTTTACAGAAATAAACAACCATAATGATGAATATTAATGAAAGAAATATTTATTCAATTAATCAACATTTGCTCTTATTTTTGTTCCTTTCTGCATAACAACACAGACCGGTACGTTGAACCATGAAGTCTTCTACCTGACGTTTGTTTCACATTACAGTTCAAAATGTTAAAGATCACAAATCTTTAAAAATCACCTGTGGCCCCTTGAAAGCCCATAAAAATGTTTTTCTTATAGTTCTATACTATACATTTTGTATTAACGTAATTGTATGTCATCAGTGATTTATGGTAGTTACTTAAAACTATACCACAGGATAGCAACACCGGGTAATAAGCTGAGAATTTAATGAATGTTGTAATTCACTTTGTTTGCTTATAGAAAAAGAACAAGATCTCAGCCACACGCCGGCTTCTCCTAAAAGTGAGTGATATATTATGTCATGAATACGACATGATGGGGAGTGCATTCTGCTGTAGGAAAATAATTCAAATGGAGTACATTTATATTTACAGTGGAAAAAATACAATAATGTATTATTATTGGTTGGCACTATAGTCAGAGCTGCTGTCATCAGCACTTGTTAATGCCTTGTCAATATTGGCCTTGCTATTATCCTAAGCACAAGGTTGAATTTCTTTTGGGGTTTCTGATATTATTAACACCGGTTCACAAATATACACACGAAAACATTGAGTATTTCAGTGGTGAGGAAAGGCCTGAAATGTCCTTTAAATTGCCAAGCCCTATGCCTCTCTACTGTGTGTTAATGATGATGATTGATCATAAATGGTGCCAACATAAAAAGAATTAGTTTGACAGCACTCACTGGTCTGACAAACACACAGTACAGTGGGAAATTCCAAGGAGTTTAGTGCGGATCTGAGAAAGAGACACAAGTAGAGTCACACAAACAAGTGCACGTAAGTGCAATTTATTGGGAGGTGAAGGAAATTCGACAATGTCTGGAAGGAGACTAAATCTGTCATTCTTAGCTGGGAGAAAATTGGCTCAGATGGTTAAAAAAAAAAAAAAAAATACAGAAAGTAGCTGGAACACCAGCGTCACTGTCTACTAACATTAAAGAAAGAAGGCCCTGCTCCAAAATCGAGTTTCAAGCTTGACTAAAGTTTTCTGCTGACAGCATAGACAAAGCTCATCATGTTAGGATGAGCAACAGTAAGGCATTCAACCCCAAGCACACTGTATCAAGTGACCATGGTGGTAGAGGCATGGTGACTGGGGCTGTTTTGCTTGAACTGGTGCGTAGCACAAAGTGGATGGAATAATGCAGAAGGACTATCATTGAAATCAGTATAACCCTAAATAATAAGCTAGATAGTTGGAACTTGAACAAAACACACATGAAAGCCTCAACCGCAAATATTAATATTTCAAAGTGAATATTTGGAATTGTGGTTAAAATTCTAAATTTAGTTCAACACTATCAATTTTGCCAAGAAGAGTGGACATATACAGTATCTGACGAGAATCTGCCAGAAACGTGTTGATGGCTATCACACGTGTCTCCTGAAGGTGAAATTAAGGGACGCTGATTTCAGAAAACCCAAAATAAATCAAGGCATGTGCACCAGATTCTTGGTTTTCTTTTATTAACTATCCACATGATACAGCCGTTCTGCCCCAACAAAACACCAGTTCATAAAAACTATTCAAGACTCACTACAGTATTTACACAACATTCATGTTTATAAGTGTATGAAAACCTCTGATTGTAGCTGTATATATTCTGACCAATCAAAGTTGAGAATTCAACGATCCTGTGATGTAAACCAAGAGATTACACTCTGCATCTCACTGTTAAAATCCTTCCAACAGGGCAAGCTGCTGAAGAAGGCAGCGTCTATGCTTATAGCTGAGAAAGAGCAGAGCAAGCGGGAGAGAGAGAGTGCCCTGAATGAGAGATTACCTCCACTCAAAGTCTCTGGACTGTCTGCACAAGACCTGCAGGTAGACACAATCTATCACAGTACTGCCAGGAGTGTATGAGTTAGAGCTTTACAAAGATGCTGACAGTTAATGATTTCACAAAAACGTCCTCCTAGGAGCTCTGCAAAGAACTCCATCGCAAGATAGACACCGTCGATGATGCACGATATGACCTTGAAGTTAAAGCATCCAAAAATGAAAAGGAGGTAGGAGGTCGTGTTCACTTTTCAATGCTGATAAAAGTTTTTATAATGCGGCAATATGTTTTGGTTTAGGCATCAATAACAGAATATGTGATTTAAAGTGGTTTGTTTTAGACTTGTGTGAAACCACTGTTTGTAAGAAATACACCCAGACTGGTATAAAGAACTAATGCTGGGACTGATTTCTTTTTAGTCCAGACTGTAGATTCATAAAGCAGCTGAGTGTAAAACACTCCCAACTCTAAATTTGATCTACTTGACTTGAGTTGACTTGACTCATTTGGACTGATATTTTTTACGACACATGTGACACATGCGGTTTATACTTATGAATGTAATGAATGTGTACAGGGTGCATTATGCTGAGAAAAATCATCTATCAACATACAGTATTTAAATTAAGGGCAGAAATTCCATTTAAACAAAAATAAATAATGGTAAAATGGTACGTTTGTTTAAACAAATGAAATAAAATTAGGTATATTACAAACTTAATTTATTTTTAGTAAAATAGACATCATACCAATATGAAAAAGCGATATGACGCAAGAAACACTTTTCGAATGTGGTTAGGCCCTCATACCTATAAAGAAATCTATAAAAAAAAAATAAAAAAAAAATACACATTATTCAATTAATGACACATTAAAAGACACAAAAAGCAAAGGCATTAAAGCTGTATGTTATTTTTAGGCTGAGCCGTTTTTTTTTATTTGAACAAAATATATACATCTTTTCTTGAAATATGGCATGAACCTATAGGACTGGGGTAAAGGCATTGAACCATGGATCAGAAGGTCCCAGGTTCAAACCCCACTGACAAGTTGCCACTGCTAGGTCCTTTAGCAAGGGCCTTAACCCTCAACTGCTCAGATGTTCAATGAAATAAAAATGTAAGTCACTCTGGATAGGGAGTATGCCGTAATGTGCATCTAAACCTTGAATAGCAATGCACACTTGAAACACTTTTAAAGATACAAATATTGTATCTTATCTGCCTTTAAGTGTAGGTGTGCATTTGTATTAGTTTTTTTAAAAATTGTTTTTAATGTTAAATCATTGATGAGATCCATCATCCCATCATCTCATCATCATCATCCCATCATCTCACAGGGTAAAGGACTACTTGATTTCAATGATGCAGTTTTATGAATTATATTATTATTATATATATAAAAAACACATTCCAAATCCCAAGGATACAGTCATGGGTCCAAGGTCACACTCCTCACTTTTGTAACTATGAACTGTTCCTTATTACAGTCCCTGCAATTTCTTAATAATAAAATAGCTATTGGAAATTAATTGGGTAAATCTAAAGATCTTCAGTAACACAAATGCTGTATTGCCGTAGATCCAATCGCTGACACAGAAGATTTGTGAGATAAAGGGCACTATGAACAGAACCAAATTGAAGAGGGTGAAGAAATCTGCTGACGATGTCCTGGGTGCCCTGACTGAATCCAAAATGTCTTCGAAGGCAGATTTTAAAGCCAACCTGAAGACAGTCAAAAAAGAGGAGGAAAAGGTAAGCTTTAAGATAAAACTACATGAGGAGATCTGGCTTATTAATGAGTCAGTATCATGAACATTGTGTTTAAGTGAGCTTTTCTCATGGCGAGTCTCCTTCCAACAGAAAGAGGAGGTGACTGACTGGCGTAAGAACGTGGAGGCCATGTCTGGAATGGAAGGCAGGAAGAAGATTTTCAATGCTGGTCAATAAATTTTTTTATAGATACAGAAGGGTCCTCTGTAAACGTATTAGAATAGCTGAGTGTTTCATTTTGTGCAATATTGTCTCACAGTTCACTGCAGTTTTATACCAAATTGATGTCATACTCAAGAACAAGGTGGTCTATGATGAGAAGACATCTTTATGGAAACTGAAGGAAATCAGTGGAAATCTGTGCATATTCAATTTTATTGTATAGTTCTTTGTGATCTGTGACTTTTCATATGTTTTTTTATTGTAAAAGATGTTGGCCCTTGTGTCAAACTGATTGTTGTCAGCATAAATATGTCCTATATACATTTACTTCTTTCTGTTTGCAATGAAATACACTGTGTGCAGTGATCTGTGCGAAAGCTGAAATGGATCTGATTAGACATGGATGAACTGTATGTAACCCTTTGTGGTGTTGTGTTATGAAGGCATTGTAAAAAGGCAGATTTTGCAGACCTTTCTAGTCACTTGCGAATACAACTCACAGTGTAATGGCATTCCACAATTAAATATCACGTAATGTATTAATAAAAATGGTGTGTGGATTTTTTTTCCACCAGTGCTCTCATTTGAAAGAAATGTCAGAAATATAAAATTATCTGAACAACTTAATTGCAATTAACGCCATATAATTGACTGAATGGCAATTCATACAAAAATAAATATTGTCAGTTTACATGTTTTGATGAAACTGATGAATAATTGGGCAGAACATCCATTAGCAAAAATTAGCATTTGTAGCTAGCTGTATAGTAAAATTAGCCTGAGCTGGGACTGTTACTCACAAATCAGTAGATGTCTAATGGTATCAGAGTAAAATTGACTGTATCTTTTTACCTTATTTGGTGAAGTGTAACTCTAAATTATATGTTGTTTTCTCATCAATGGCACATGAGATTTGCTTCAGAACTCAATTCTGAGCTTTGATCAAGTTACACTTTGGTTAATGTTTTCTTGATTATTCACAACACTGTTTGTCTGATGGTTTCATGTCTATCAAACAGAGTGATGCCGCAGCATTTGAAGTCGGTACCATAACTTTTAGAACAAAGATCCTTTTTTTGGCATTTGGCTTCTCTACACCAATGCAATGGATTTGAAATGAAACACTCAAAATGTGTGTGAAGTCAAGACTTTCAGCTGTAATTCAAGGGGTTTGACCAAACTGTGGCATTAACTATTTAGCAATTACAGCTGACTACATATTCTGCAAGTACAGCTGATTTTCATACACACGCCATTTTTGTGGGATCATAAAAAATGGAACAAATGGCTGACAAGCAGTTGTTCCCTCATTACTCCATTACTAATCAAACAGATAACAGTCCTGGAGGTGGCGGTTTTGAGTATCATATTTGCATTTGGTTTGGTTCACTTGAACTCTTAACATAAGGTCCAATGCGGTTTCTATGCAAGTGGCCATCATTTGGCTAAAAAAACGTTAAAGAACAACACTGGAAGTGACCAATACAACAGATTGGAACATTCTTAAAAAGAAGGATTAAGTGGCATCGACTAAAGTGGATGACTGCAGAATCTTGTCCATGGTGAAGAAGAACCCTTTCACAGCATCTAGACAAGTCAGGAACACTCTTGAGGAGGTTGGTGTGTCATTGTCATTGTCATATTCCAAAACAGGCCAAATGCCAAAACACTTATTTATGTTCCAAAATTTATGGTCCTGATTGTAAGTCCTTTCGTCAGACCAGATCTGTAATTTCTCTCATAATGACATCAATTTCTAAAATTTAGCAACACCATCAACACCATTGTGCTCAACATCTCGTAGATCACTAGCAATCCGAATCTCTGCTCTAACTGCATCTTATAATTGTACTGCGCTCTGGAACTTTGAGTCTGGCATTTGCTTTTCTCATAAATATGACATTGAATGTTTCTGGAAATGGTGAAGAGCTGGAGAAGTTCATGCTCTTTTTAGGAGCTAACTGACAGAAACAAAAAATGCAATGTCCACCTGTGAAATAAGCAAACAAGGTGATCACTAAACACTACATTAAGTAATAAATTAACAACCGAAACATTAAAGCATTCAAATATTTCAACATTTCATGTGTTTAGGTGAATTTCATTTTTAGCTGTCGTGTGTACGTCAATTGTCTATGTAAGACAAGTGAACCAAATGGACAAAAGTGTGCTCTGATGAAACAGTGTGCATTTCCATGTCTGAAACCTTATGACGGACAGAATTATTTTAGAATGCACCAAAGCTCAACAGACTCACGCAGTCAGATTAAGGCCAATGCAACATAAGAACATTGCACAACTTTATATTTGAACCAGTAACACAGGGACAAGATCTGCTGCCAGGTCGATAATGAGATCATAGCACATAGTCATGTTAAGTAAAGGGGCCTGTTGCATTTGTCCAAATGTTATCAGTGGACATAAGGACTAAAAATAAGTCTGCGACAAAGGCTGGGTGATAATTCTTGACACCTCTGTCATGCTCACGCTCCATATAGAGAGCTCACATTACAGTAAGACAAAGCTTCCACCTGCTTCCAAACGTCTACATAAAACCAGTGATTTATGCTGTTGAGATCCCGGATAAGCCACTTGTCCATGGTGCTTGGACATAATCACATTCATACAATTCTGAATAATTAGTCTCATTTTACCGTGGAACTATTTAATACGTTTAAGCACAAACAAGCGAAAATCCAAAATGTATTGCATACCCACAGTAATCCTGTTACTGTAGGCAGTTTACAGAGTTAAACAACACCTTAACAGCTCTTTGGATTAGTCTTTGACCCAAACCAAACCAAAACTTCTTCACCCACAGTATATAATATGAGTGTCTCACTCTTTGGCATTAAATGTCCCTCATGGAATTCAGGGTCATCTCTTGTCACCAACAGGTGGCACCCAAACTCCAAACATCACATCTCTGCTCCTGCATGCCCCAAGTCTAATAAAAATTGTTTTATTACACCACTTAACTTGTGAATTGTGTTTCTTCAGCTATGCAGAATGACCAGTAGAATGGCCAAAGCAAAGGCGTCTATTTTTGAGAGACGCATAGGTGGTAGAAACTATAAATGTGAAAGATTTCACTCTATCCACCTCCAGACGGATTTGTGCTCTAGCTTGACGTTTCTGCCTCAAAAAAGGTACGTCTTGTTTCAGTCTTTATCAGAGTGTAATATGTCAGCCTTGCATGCCTGACACTAAATGACATGTGCATTGAGTAATTCTCGAGAGTGCTGTGCCGAGGGTATTCGTAAAGGCTTGTTCGGTGTTACACTGCTGGATGAGTGAGGTCCACACTTATTCAGATGCCTCTGAAATTGGTTGCGGTCCAGGACGATTTTCAACTATGCTGAAACTCTCGAGTGCTATGTGAAGTAGACTTTCCACTGAAGACAAATGATAATGCCACAGTGTTTCAAAACTCAAAAGACAGTAACAATAATTCATGCAGGTATAATTTCTGTATAATTTCACATATCCTTAGAGGTGTTTCATCATAATATTGCTTTTTTCACATACATGTGAAATCTATAGAAATGAAAAAAGCTAATCATTTTGGTAATGATTTTCATCTTTAATGTGGCATATTTTGTAAGAATGAAAAAAAAAACATGAATTTTCAATGTAATTTCAGGTGAATTGAATAGTGAGCTACTACACTACACAATAGCACAGACATGCAATAAAGGGTTGGCTTGGAGATAAATGCAGCCTGCATGCAATATTGGTACAGCTGAAGGAATAAAAAAAAAAAAAAATTGGAATGATTTTGCATCATGTCTTTTTAAATGGCAATAAATGCATTTAAAGATGAGATCTTTTTTTGTTCAAAAACAGGACCCACGGAGAAATGGCTGAAGCGTAAGTGATGCTACTAATGAAATAAACATGAACTTGACAATATGACAGTTCTATAAATATTGCTTTGACTTTAATTAATGTCGTGCTAACTTTTTCTTTCTTTTTCTAAAATAGACCGGTGAGTTTTACAAATAAGAATGAATAGATAATAGAACCTTATAACACCAAGCTCAGAAAATGTATGTAGTGTGTTGAATGTACAGTAACATACTGCTCATCATGCATGTACTTAAGGGTTCATAGTTATTTTTTATTGTCTTAATTCTGCCTTAAATCCACCCCATCTCAGCCTAATCAGAAAGAAAAAAATGCCATGCCTCCTAAAAATGTAAAAATTGGACATAGGAGAGCTACTTTAGCTGAAAAAAACATGATCAGCTGTTTTTGTTTCTTATGAGAGCTCATAAACAGAAAAACAGTTTAAGCAGAGTTTCAGGTGTTTCTAAAGTTATAACTTAGATATACAGCATATAAATGAACATGTGGGCAACGCTACATGTTAAAATGCTAAAACCAACAACAGCCCAATTGATCTCTCCTGACCACTGTAGATTCCGGGGTTGTACTAGGAGTAGGAGGTGGGTTTAAAGAAAATTTAAAGAAATTTACATTTTTCAATGTTTCATTGAACACCTACTTATGCACCAATCTTCACAAATACTCCTTTTCTTTACATGTTTAAACAAACATGGAAAATGATGTGCAAAGCAATTGTAACATTTCCACTCAATATCATATTCAAGATGTATTTTATCTACCCCTCAGAGAAAGTCCAAAATTTCCTCCGGACGTCGACTAGGGTTGAAGGTGAGAAGACACACCAAATCAGTTTACACTTAATAGTTTTTACTGAGTCTGTTTCCTCTTATAGATCAAGATGTTAAACACAGCTCTGGAAATGCTCATAGTGGAGAAGGAAGAAAACAAGAAAGAAAAAGAGATGACATTGAGGGAGAGGGTTCCACCTCTAAAGCTCTCAGGCTTGTCTGTGCAGGAACTACAGGTAAATATTGTAAAACTGTATACAGCCATCTTAAATCTCCACATTTTATCATCTCGTTTGAATTTTTTTTCTTAAGTTTTTTCCCCCCCTTTTCTCATTCAGGATCTTTGCAGGGATCTACATTATAAGATTGATGTAACTGATGAGGAGCGCTACGACTCTGAAGTTAAGGTGTCCAAAAATGACAAAGAGGTATTGAAAAGTAATGATGAGAGCTCACCAGGGGCTTTTTAAACCATTATTTTTCTTGCATTTTAGCTGTTTTTTTTTTTTTTTTTTTTTAAAGCCCTAAAAGCTAAGTAAAAAAAAAAAAAAAAAACTGGCCCCAATTTAGCATGTTGCAGGATAGCAGTGCACAGTCCCAATCCTGTTGATGTAATTTGAAATAAAAGGATAATAACAATGCAAAGTGTATTTCCTGTGACAGATAGAGGAAATGACCAGAAAGATCATCGAGTTGAGGGGCAAGATGAAGAGGCCCGTGCTGAAGAGAGTGAGGATCTCAGCCGAGGCTATGCTCAGTGTCCTCCTGGGTGCCAAACACAAAGAGTCCTTCGACTTCAAAGCCAATCTGAAAACTGTGAAGAAGGAGGAGGAGAAGGTAAGACCAATCACGTCTATCACTCTAGGCTGCATCTGACAAAACTGCATCAACATTGAATTGGGATTGCGGGGTTGATGCAGGGATGAACCAGTGATGAAGGAGTTCTGCAGGGTTAATAAAGGGATAAAGCAGGGCTTATGCAGGGTGGCATCAGTACTAATTTAAACCAATATTATGAGGATGCTACATTTTCTACAGGAGGTCCACGAGACGGGATTCGCAATTTGGCATGCCATATGTACAAAGATTTTATACAGGGTCCCGGGGAGCCTGTAGCCTAATCCAGGAGACTTAGGGCACTAGGTGGAGTACACCCTGGACAGGCAAGGCAAGGCAAGGCAAGTTTATTTGTATAGCACATTTCATACACAATGGTAATTCAAAGTGCTTTACATAGA
>JAQMYG010000002.1:24635914-24650065 GCA_030014215.1 Clariallabes teugelsi | reverse complement strand
CATTGCTCAACTTTAGCAAGCTGGTTTTTCTCATCTGGTTTTGCTGAGACATATAACTGTGTGTCGTCAGCATAACAGTGAAAACCAATACCATGCTTACGGATTATGTTGCCCAACAGAAGCATGTAAAGGGAAAAAAGCAGTGGGCCTAAAACTGAATCCTCTGGAAAACCAAACTCCACTAGAGAACATGCAGAATAATCACCATTTAAATCTACATACAGTACTGATACTGATCAGTCAAGTAGGATCTGAGCCAGGAGAGGACTCTTCCCTTATTTCCCTTAATGATGGAGACAACACTAACACAAAAAACATTTCTGAGCCCCTCTGGTGACTGCAGTACACTTTTTTAACGCCGCCATTCCCATTTTAGTGACTCTTTCCAAATTATGACGGCTGTAACGAAAGTAATGCAAAACTGGGCTGACCTCGATTGTTAGAATTGTACATGTGGTTAGATTAATTCTTCCTCTATGCAAGGGTACTACTCAACATAGCCTCCATCACAGGCTATACATTTCCACCATCATTGAACCCAACTCTTGTATCCTCTTTGTAAATCCCCTTTGTCACAGTTGATGGTATCTCACTGCGTGGTTTGTCTTAAGTGCTGGTTTCCCTTTCTTTAAACTTCTTTATCTATCTGTGCTCATTGCTCTCGTCAGTGGTGTCATCTCTGTAAACATTCTGTAGTACAGTGTGAAACCATTAACTGCAACAAAGAGGATTTGATAGTTGGTTGAAGGATGGCACAATGCATCGCTTGTGATTCTTTCAAAGAGGATTCGAGAGTACCTTCAAATAGAGGAAGTGTTACTCTACCAACATGTGCAACTCAAAAAATCTAGGTCAGTCAATAAAAATAGTTATACCGACTATTAAAGTTCCTAAAATCACTTTTGAGAACTGCATTTTGTTGTATGTAAATTGCATTGACCTTAATATCTCCTATAATATTTTTCCATAGGTTAAATGTACTATAAGATTTTGTTTACATTATATCCAGAGACAATTGTTATTTTACAATGGATGTCTCCAAATGATTCATCAAAGGCCTGGTGTGACTGCAGGTTTGTTTTCAGCCAAGAAGAAGCCACACCTGAGAGTCGAGGAAATGGCGAGATCAACACAAAACAGGTGGATTCAGGGGCGGCTCCTGCTTTGGTAAAATGAAAACCGTCAGGTACTGTATGCCATATGCTAACAGATGAAATGAAACACTCCTGTTTTACAGTATGGAGAGTATTAAATGGTTTAATTGTCACCCTAATGGAAATATTTAAAACAAAGATAGCAAATGTCTATGAACTATTTGGCACAATTTTTACAGTAGGTCCATATTCAAAATGTAAAGGAATGTGTGATATTAACCGGTTTAATTGCTAAAATCATTGTAAAAAGTAATTGTTTATATAGCAACCAGCAACCTCATCTGTTTCAAACACCCAGCAATTAGCATCCCCAGTATATTAATCACTGTGCAGAACCTGTTTCTCTCTGGTTCATGCCTAAACTGAGATGTTTTTATGTAATGCATCTAGTCACGGTGTCACTTAACAAACAAAGAACCTTTCTCTGAAACTGGTCAGGAACAGGAACTGACCTGAAAATGACAGCCAAGACCATCCTTTAGGAATCCGGGAGAACTATTCCTGAAGAGCACATAAAAAATAAAAGACTACATTGAAAGTAAAATATGAGGAAATGCCTCAGAAGCATGCCTCAAGACTTTTTCACAGTACTGCATGACCACATCTTTCAAGGTATTGGGAAATACATATATGAAGCGAATAGTATTAAATTTAATTACATTTTATTCATATAGCACATTTAACAATGGTCATTGTCTCAAAGCAGCTCCACAAAATTAAAAGAAAATGTGTATGAGTGAGAAAAATGTGTAGAGTATAAATCATAATGCTCAGATTATCCCTGATGAGCAAGCCGAGGGTGATGGGGATGGTGGCAAGGAAAAACTCCCTGAAATGGCAATAGGAAGAAACCTTGAGAGGAACCAGACTCAACAGGGAACCCATCCTCATTTGCATGATATCCGATAGCAGGAATTGTTTCCCAGACATACTGTGTGTTAGGCAGAGGGGGTTTAAATCACTGGGAGCGCAGAAGCAGCATGTGTATCTCCAAAAAATCACAAAGCAGAATCCAGCTGGAGGTGGTCTTTCTTTGGATGCCGCAGGATCCTCGCAGGGTTGGCTTCTGTCTACTGGAGCGGGCACAATCTTCAGATGCCTCGGGATGGGTAGGAAAAGAAAGAACAGGTGGAAAAGTATTAGCATAGCTGTCGTTCATGATATTAGCAGCACTAGATGGAAGCGTGCATTTAGATGTACTGGAGTACGAGGTTATGGGATGAATTATGCCAGTGGTATTACGACAGTGAATGTTACTCACACAAACACTAGTTTCAAAGCCCCTGACACACTATCATGCCAAAACCAGGCTGTATCTGTCAGGTACATAAATGTCTTCATACAGCCCGTGTTTGAAAATAGGGACTGTTGAGACCGTTGAATTCATACACAAAGCATTTACCATAAAGCACTGGTGTTTACATGAACATTTTTTCACCTTAAACATGTCCTGCAGACCTGAGCAGGAGCCAGCGGCCCTCGCTCACTTACAAAATATGTCCCAAAGGCAACATTATGGCTGTCTGATGACTTGAAGTTTAAGATAAGTTATTTATTAATTATTAATTAATATATTAATAAATAATACACACATTTTTATATGGATACATTTAAAATGTAATTGAATTTATGATAAACAAAATTTATATTTACATTCTGAATTCTTTTTTTATTCATAATAAGCGTTAAAACTGGGATTTTTGATGTACAGAATAGTGGAAGGAATCTGTGACATTTGCATCCCCAAGAAACAGTCAAATGTACTGTTAAATTTTCACTCACTCACTCATCTTCTATACCGCTTTATCCTGTATTCAGGGTCGAGCAGACCTGAAGCCTATCCCAGGAGGCTTTGGGCACGAGGCAGGGGACACCTTGGAGAGGGTGTGCACACACACATACACACCCACGGGCAATTTGGGAACACCAATTAGCCTAACCTGCATATCTTTGGACTGTGGGAGGAAACCCACCAAGCACAGGGAGAACATGCAAACTCCATACACACAGAGATGGAAATCAAGCTTGGCCGGGAATCGAACCTGGACCCTGGAGGTGCAAGGCGACAGTGCTAACCACTACACCACCGTGCCGCCCATTTTTATAAATTATTATCTATAAATAATTGATTATACAAATATTTTCTAATATTATTAATATAAAGTTCACTCTGGATAGGGATTCATGACACCCTGAGGATTCTTGGGATAGTTTTTTCTTGATAATATGCATGATCAATTATTTAAAAATCACCACTGTTAGTGGTACTACAGGTATGATGCAGTATTAGAGCAAAGACCCTTTTAATATTTAAAATTATGTACTGTACACTTGCTGCATATTTCTGGAATAACATTTTTGGAGAACATCTAAAAGAAACTTAAGCTTTTTTTTGCCAACAAGTAACTTGTACAATTGTATTGTTCATAAAGCTTAGCATGTGCTGCTGGATAATTCCTTCTTTTTGTAATTTTCCCTTGTAATTTTTGAGAATATTACTCTAATACAGTAAAAATTTAATTTACATTAACATTAAACCCACCTATTTTTTAGGTTCCTCTTGTGCACCTGGGGTGGTTCTGGCCCCTCAGACCTGTGGCTCTGCTTGGCCTCTGGGGAGTTCTGTGAGGTCTGGCAGGAGGACAGTGGCAGCGGATCCTTTTGGTGTTGTAGGTTGCGAGGAGGACAGTTGTCCCACTAGTGCTTTTTTTATTGTGGCCAGCATTGACTTTCTTCATCTATTCGTGCTGCAATGGGTTTTCTGTGGGATTGGACCTGATGAACTGGACTTTGGTCTCTGGGGCATGGGTAAGCCTTGGGTGTCCAGGATCCTGTCATCAGGTGCTGGTGTACATGTATTAATGTTGTTCAGTTTACCTGGTGGTGGTGTTAATGTTAGGGCTGATTGGCTGATCGAAATAGGGGAACCAAAGTACTGCTCTTTATTTATGTACTGTATAGTCTATTCCATATTTCTAAGTGTACACATGCTGTGCATTAATACTGTATGTCTACAACAGGGTTCAAAAGCCACTGATGACCCATGTCTAATATATATACTGTAATGTTTTTTATTATCACATTTTGCATGTAGTGCATGACTTTTAAAGCTTTAGATGCCACATTTTTTTCTCACATGACCCACAATTTATTATAATTTCCACCTGTGATAATGTGGAAATGACCTGAAATCACACTGACACGGGTGTTTCTATGTAGAACTCAGCGTGTTTCACTTTTTTTCCCTCACGTGTTTGTTGTCTCTTTATGATAAAATGTACTTTCACAGGATCCCCACCTCGTAATCACATATTACACAGATTATCATATGAACCTAAATATACCTGTGAAATACACTTTCCCCCAAAAGATATAGATTTAGTTCTTTCTTCACTGCCTCTGATCTGCTCTTTCAGGTTACAGCTGGTTACAGCTGGTTAGAGCGCGGGTTTGCGCGCGGGCTTTGCTTCACGCGAGGTAAGAACGAGGAGGAAAGAGTAGGAGATGTGGAGGGGGAGGGGGAAGAGGAGGAGAGGTTGCTAAGGGAGACAGATGTTGGAAAGGCGGAGCTTCACCAGTGCGCTTTATTTAGCGGGATTTGGAGAAACGCGCGCATGATCGCGTTCCTCATTAGCGCGCGGCTCAGACTGCACTTTCTCAGGTAAGAAACTTTTATCTGCACCTTCAACACCCTGATTAAATAACATCAGATTTACATCAGATGGAACATTAAATGTTCACTCTGTACGGGAATTTATGGTTCTTTGGATAGTTTTGCTTTATAAAAAAAAAAAAAAAAAAAAGATAAATGATAGACATTTGCTGCATATTTTTGGCATAAGATCTGTTTAGAGAAACTTGATGCTAAATCTGCTTCATACAGATATTTTGCCAATATTTAACTTGTTTTCTTGTATTGCTCATAAAACTTTGGCGGTTTCTCCTGTTTGTAGTTTATAGTTTATGACAATACATTACAGCATGGTGAAATTCTATTTTTGCAGCTTGATAGAAAGCTGGCTTCACAAGGTCATGTGCAATGAGACATGGCTCCTCGAGGAGCAGTAAGGGTTAAGGGCCCTGCTCAAAGGCCCAGCACTGCAAAGCTGACAGTGCTGGAGCCTGACGCCCCTGATGTCCTGATCAATAACCCAGATCCTGTGAACCCAGCGCTGCCCTAAAAGCGCTTACAGCACCTGGCATTCCCAATGCTCATGTATCCTAGTACTAATAACCAGGCCAGTCTCTCCTTATCATTTGAGATCAAATGCAGTTGTGTGTTTGTAGATTCGTATGGCCATAAATGGGAGTATGTGGAACGGTCAGCAGCAGATACGTTTGAAACATCTGATCTCAGGGTCTGATGTAGCATTAGGGGTGTTTGGACGTAGGATGTTAGGGTCGCCACTCACAGATCGGGAAAAAAAATTATAAAAATGGGACAAAGGAGGGAACCACTGGCTGCACTGTGTGGCATTAATGGCCAAATTCATTCACTCTCAGAAATAGTTCAAAGTCTTTTTCAAAGTCTAAATAACTGTAGAGTATCGGTGCTCAAAATTGTATTGAACATTTAGTGGCATTTAAACTCAATGAGCTGAGACTTTAATAACCAGTTTATGAACCAAAAACAGTCGGCAGTGAAAGCTACAGCATGACGGGTTGTCTGAAAAAACACTAGGATTCACTTTGAGGAAAGAAGAAAAACGTTGCTGATTGATCATAGTATTATTTCTCCTGCCAGTTGCAGTGGTTTGTATTTTATACTAATTGATAGACAAACGTGTCTAGCTTGTGATTCTTTTTGCATTCGATTGGTTTAAAACCGTCATATTGGCATCTTTATCGCTGTAATGTTGTTACCGTATCAACATTTGATCATATTAGAGAATACAAATGTTGTAGAAGCTTCTTCACTGTGAGAAAAAAAAAAAGAACGTGTGTACTGTAATTAAAAGCCCTTATTGTCAGATACTACAGAAATTACTTAATTATTTAAAACATGTGCTGTAGTCTTTTTTTGTTGTTTTTTGCAATAATGCCATTTACATTGCAGTACAAATACAGTACAAAATGCATTTTATGGGATTAAATAGCTGTAGAGTTGCAAAAAAAATAACTGCTACAGAATATTATATGTTTTACAACTTGTGGGCTGGAAATAAACCTAATACTGAAAAAAAAATTAATTATATTTCATTTTACTTGCTTTCTGAGGTCACTAACTAGCTAGCCAGGTATTAAACCAGTGTTAATTAGCTAGTTATATTAATATTATTTAGCTGTTAGTGGTTGAGGTTTAAGTGGAGGTGAAAATAAGACTTTAGACAGAGTTTTCAGGTAAATGTTGGTTATAATTTGTGTTTAGATACTTTAGTAGCGACTTGCAGTAATATAGAATACATATTTAAGCTAGTAACCAGTTAGCTGACTAAAGGCTAAAAGGTCCTCTGCAAAGCCTTTGCCCAGGTTTAAACATTGCTCAGTCTGATTTGGTGATATTGTTGAAGTGATTCTGTTTTTTAAAATAGAGGGGATACGATGGTTTACTGAAGGGAAAATAGTCCGGAGAGAAGAATGTCCTTTGGTGTTTTAATGGTTAAACCTTAAAACCTAAGCGGCACAGATCCGTGCCGGCAACACAGCATAGGTTAATGAGGATAAAAAATATATACATGCGGTCTAAAGAAAGTTATCATTACTTTCATAACGTGTAAATCTAAACACTACCAGAATATGGGAACTCTTAAAATAAACATATTATTATTATTATTATTATTATTATTATTATTTGGTCATGAATAAAAGTGTATCTGTCCTATTTGGTTGCCCATGTGACACATTTTTTGAATTTTTTGCTCATTCATGTATACGTAGTTGGTTAAAAGGACATAAAATTCTGTTCATCAAATTGCCTGGGCTGTGCTAAAAAAAGAATATGTCACTCTATACTATACAGAGCCCTGTATATCTTTATTATATAACTACAAAGAAAAATGGCTAAAATACTCTGCGTTTTAAGAGATATGATGTTTAAGTTACTGACGCTTTATGCGAGTGGCACAGGGGGAAAATATCTCAGTGGCTGACTCCTGAACACAAAATTGGATTTAGTGATTAATATACATTGACATTACTCTATTTACTCTACTTTATTCTACTTTAAAAATGCATAAATATGATTCACCAAAATCAAATGGAAATGTTTTATAAGACAAATCAGACAAAGAGCCAGAGAAGGCAAACCAAAACAGTCAGTCTGCTTAGAGATATCTAATTTAGTTTTTGCATACACACATAAGCCTAATCAATACAGTTTCTAATAAGCTATAGGCTCTTAAAATGTCCACGATGCTCCATCATCCTTAAAACGGAGAAGAGCATGTCTACTCTTTGTACATGAAACAGTGGACACAATTTTAAAATGGATAAATTATGCGAAAACATTAATTAGAAAAAGAAAAAGTTTGGTTACAAAATCATAACTGAATAAATTATTAATTATTTCACACAGTGATGTTAGTGTGAACGGAGATCCATTGAGTGAAGAGACATTAATGAGACATGTGTGTGAATGTAAGGTGTATGATTAAAAGGAGCGCTTTCTGATTGTAAAATTCTTGTCAGGGTTGTTGTTTCCTATAATTATAATAAATTAAATCTTCACTTTTTCACGTTTGGGGGAACCAAGTGAACATTAACTTATGCTTGAGGTTATTCAGAAGAGAAACATTTAGAAGCAGTACGAAACGTTTCGTAGACCACATGCATATCGGTACAGCAGTGTATATGATTCTGTAATTCACCAGCACAATCTTTCATTAATTAAAATCTTTTACAATCTTTTATTCCAGAAATGAGACAAATCTTCTGCACATTTTTGTTAGATGCTTTTCATTTCAGTTATGATTTTCTGTGTCCTGATATAACGCCACTAAACAGACTGCTGCTCATGATACAGTGAAGCTGTTCTACATCTGGTTAATGAATGAGTTAATAAATTATCTAGAGTACAGTACTCCTGCATAGCACAGCCTAATCAGAGCTGGCACATTTAACGTTCAAAGCAAGCTGTGCCCATCTTTTCTTCGGGTAGGTCCATCGAGTAAGCTCCGAGAGATCTGCAGATGTTCATTGAGTAATAAAAAAAACTTCTTTGAGGTTGAGTCCTTGAAACAGTTCCATTCTAGCATGCTGTTTATCATACACTAAGCAGGCGTCTTACAGTGGAAAGCCTTTGGAGCTGGAGTACTGTCATGCCAAGACAGGTCTTTTTCCTTAGATGGTATAAGCCACAGGAATGGAGGCCTTCTGCAGCAGAGTGCACGAGCATGTGTCTGGCTGTGATCAATGCTTCGTCTCCCAGGAGACAGGGAATGTGTTGCATTGCAATTAGGGTCTCTTGCACAAGCGTCCTGGTGTGTTCGGGAGAAATCTGTAAACTGAGTAAATTGTCCCACTTGAGAGAATCACTAGCACATTGAGCAGTAACAGACTTTCCTGGATGTTTTCCGTTGTTAGAAAACATGACATTCTCTAAAAGTAAAAGAAATATATAGTAAAGCTAAGAGACTGTATTGTGCATTTTAATGTACGGGTAGGGAAGAAAATATGGAAACGTTTAATGTATTCTATTAAAGAATCATGACAGTGTTTTCCAGTTTTCTAGTTGTTTATGGTCCTGTTAGACAGCAGAGACATCACCATAATATAAAGCACCAATATATGATGCAGAAGGATGTTGAATTATATATATATATATATATATATATATATATATATATAGTATGTCTGATGTTGCCATGATGATGATAGCATGTTGGCAATTAATTCTACTTGACTACCTACAACTATTCTCTGAAATGTTCACCTGTTAATGGAACTGGTAAGTGGTGTTGTTTGCAAGTGTTTGTGTATGAATGTTGCTTTTAAGAAAAATATGTGTGAATGCCAATATGTGATTTTAAAAAGATTTTTATTCCTGCCTGCCAAAAAAAAAAAAAAAACACCCAGGCAGTGGTGTATAGATTGAAGCAAGCCTTGGAAATATTTATCATACCACTCCAGTGTGTGCCATCGCAGATTATATATTACAGACTGGAGCAAGGAGCTGAACGCTGAGCTGCACAGCTGTATGCCTAGTTACAAAAGTACTTTACATAATTACGTTGGCTTGATTTAATGGACTTTGCCATCCCATTAGTTTTAAATAATTGCCCTTGTTAACTTCTTCAAAGTCTCCATCCCCAATGAGATATTATTATTATCAAAACAATCTAGCTATTAGAAAAGTATCCAAGCAGAAATTCAATATTAAATGAAAAGATTTTTTTTTTCATGTCAATTTTTAAATACAGTGGGCAGTGATGGCTCAGGCGGTAGAGGCTCTGGGTTGCTGATTGGTAGAGGGTTGGGGGTTCAAGTCCCGCCACCACCAGGGTACCACTATTGGGCCTTGGGCGTGACCCTTAGCTCTATGCTCCATACAACCCATTGGCAGAACCAAAGCTTGTTAGAAAATGGTCTGGTTGTGACTGAAAAAGCATCTGGCATAAAACGTGTACCAGATGTTATGAATCTAATCTAATCTAATCTAATCTAATCTAATCAGATCTAAAGATCTGATATGGGAACCCCTACGATAAAGAGACAAAGCCTAGGAAAAACATTCCCAGAAAAGTTTATGGACGTTTTCTGCAACCAGAATTGTGGATCTAGACTGCGATCACATAAATAGGCAGTAGAAGGTACGGTCCTATGCAAAAAAACTTTTAGTAATGCATCCTTAGTATCTGCCTGGACAGAGTTTTAATGGTTTAAAATGAGTCTACTAGCTATAGTATATTTTTTCTTATCTATATTTTGTGAAATAAATCCAAAAATATTCCTTCAAAAATTTAAACAGGCGAGTATTAGAGTAAGTTAGTTCTATTTTCCGAATATAAACAAGCTAGTAGCCTGATTGTAAATCAAATGCAAACACTGAAACAGATACCTGGTATCCTAAACAGATACAGATATGTCGTTATACCCCATTGTTATAACTACGGATAAAAGTGTTTGACAAATGTATAAACATGCATGCAATGATCAGTGAAAAGAAAAAGCCGAATGTGTACACATGCATTTACTGTATATATGGGTTGATTTGTTTGCAAAGACGAGGGAGCTTGTTCATTCAAACAGTCATCAACTAGTACAAGATCCAGGTGCACAATAAATACCAAAGCTTCTGTACAGAACACGAGAATATCCCACTAAATTAGGGACAGACCTCTTCTAGGCCTTTGTGCACAATACAATCTAGCAGGTATCGATTATGTATTCTTTATTCTCATGTATGTACTCACTCACTCACTCATCATTTATATCGCTTCATCCTGTATTCAGGGTTGTGGGGGGGCCTGGAGCCTATCCCAGGATACAAGGCGGGGTACACCCCGGACAGGGTGCCAATCCATCGCAGGGCACACACACATGCACCCACTTGCACACTCATTCACACACTATGTCCAATTTTTGGAACACCAATTAACCTAACCTACACGGCTTTGGACTGTGGGAGGAAACCGGAGTACCCGGAGGAAACCCACCAAGCACGAGGAGAACATACAAACTCCATGCACACAGAGTCGGGAATCGAACCTGGACCCTGGAGGTGCAAGGCTAACCACTACACCACCATGCCGCCCAATCAATGTATAATTGATTTACTCTACCTTTTTTAGATTCACTATATCACCATCAGGATGCATTTAGTGTGATTGTTACCTGATTCCTCTTCTCGCTAACACTGACTAGTGCAAACCAAACTCCGGTGCAAGCACGCAGCAACACGGCTCGAATTTGTCGTGGCCTTATATGGAGGAAGAAGTTCATCCAAGACATTTGAGACTTTATCAAATATCTGATTAACTGCTTGAGTTCTGATGATAAGTTAGGACAGATTACATAGATCACTCTGATTGCATGCTGGTTCCCGAAAGATATCATATCTATTTAGAAAGAAAATGTACTTGAATATCAGCACAGAGTCACAGCACATCAGTGTCTTTGACCATGTTTGGTTATGCTTGTACACAGTGCAGAGCAACAGACCAAACAAAACCAGTCCTACTCACTTACTCCACTTTACTGCATGTCATGGATCCAAGCACTGTCATGCTGACATGCGAATGTTGATTCTACGTGTCTCTGAAGGGGAACCCCAGGAACGGGCATCTGGAGATGGAAGAAAAGTGATTTTGGATGCTTTTATACGTATTGCTCCAAGGTTCTTTCGGATATTTAGGAGGTTAAAGACCACCGAACAGGTGGTAAATGGAGTAAGTGCTCATTTCACCTCCGAGTCGCCACTGTTGGGAACGTAAGCCTACGCCCCATACACCCCAAAAAAAGGAAGGTTGTGATGGGAAGGGCATTCGATGTAAAACCTGTGCCAGGTCTTTGCAGATCAATAGATCTAATATGGTGACCCCCCCCACCCCAGGATAAAAGAGACAAAGTCCAAGAAAAAAAAAAGAAAGCCAATTGTTTCTCTTTGGTTTGGTAGTGAGTTCTGACCCTGGTCTCATAAGAGATGTGTTACAAATTTGCCATTCATTTGCACATACACGTCAAGTGTCTCAAGTGCTCAAGTAGAGCTCAAGATTCTCAGGTTCCATCTCGATCTCAGGTTACTGTCTGTGAATGATTTTTTTCTATGGATTTCTCCCCAAAAACAAGCATACTATAGGTGGATTTGTGACTCTACATTGCTCTGTTATAGTATTGCTGCATGGAATAAGTGTGTTGTGTTCTGTGATGAAACGGGATAGGCTCCAGGTCCACTATGATCCTGACCAAGATAGAACTGTTATAAATGAATGAGTAAATGAATGAATGAGGTCAAGTGGGGGAAAAAAAGTCCTTAGTGTTTCTATGTGCAGCGATGAATCAGTGCTCTGTTGATCTGGTTTTGCGAGATACACCATCATCTGAGAATGTACAGTAGCACTTTTAAATTCCAACCTTATGTTGCACATCTGCCGTAGTCACATGACCTGCTGAGTTTCCTCACCGCAGTCATCATGCCCAGTCTCATATTTCCTCTTGTTTGCTGTTTACTATAATTATGGTCATTTGAAGAAAAGAAAAGGGTGGAATTTTTACTGAATAAATTTGATCATTAGCACGTTCTATCTGGAGATTGCACTGCATTTCAGTAAGCACATTCTTCTCTGTGGACTTGTCTAAACTTCATATAATTAACCTTTATGAAAAGCACACAGAGCAGATCATTACGCTGATTCAACCTTACCAGACTTGTTCGTTCACTTCACCAGGATGAGACCCTCCCTGACCTCAGTAAGACTTTGCTGACTCTTGGAAAAAAGATGGCTTCATGGACATCAGGGTTTTTTTTTTTTTTTTTTTTGCACGTATCTCTTTCCTGTTATGATACCTGAAATGATTTGATATAACCCAAGCAATGCCCCTGAGGTCTTTGTTTAGAAGAGAGACGATTCATTTACACTGGCCATTGAAGGAATGGAATTCTGACCTTCAAGACCATGTGAGAGAGAGAGAGAGAGAGACAGAGACAGAGATATGGAGAAGGAAATATGCTCGGAAACTGTAACCAGTGGCAGATGTGTAAATTAGAAAATGTATTCAGCTTGTGTCATGTGGAAATGATTTATGAATCTGATCCTTCTCGTGGTTCAAAGGCAGAGTGCCTGGGAAATCTATAACAAGTCCAGAACAGCTCCTTAGAACACTTCACTTACGTAGAGCAATGTTTCAAGAAAAAGAAAACTTTTTATTCATGCAGTTAAGTGTTTATTAACTAAGAACCCAGATAAAGAGTGTTAGTTTAAGTATACAGTCTGATAAGTTGCATGAACATTAAATGGCCATGCTGCAAGTATTAAGTCATGATCAATTTAAAATAACAATTTGGTCTTTTGTTATTTTCAGACTAGCCTTAAGGGGTTGAAATGGGCTGTTCTGTGGTGTCTGGCACAACAGATTCATTGAGGCCATTATAGATCAGACTTGTTTGTCTGGTGTATCCCATGGGAACTTGATTGGATTAGGATCTGGAAAATGCGGAGACCAGATCGGCAGCCTTGGGTACGTTGCCTGCTGAGCCCCGTGTCTAGTCTGCTGCAGTGCAGTGGGTGTTCCGCCTTTTTATCATGTCCGGCATTGGCTTGACTCGTCTGAGGTCCCTACACGGATGGATGTGCCTTTGAAATCCATGATGGTTTTCTGGTATATAATTGACAATTAATGTTATTCAATTCACCTGGTAGTGGTGTTAGTGTTTTGGTTGATTTGTGTATGTTGTTTACCTATAGTTACATTTATGGCGGCTTTCAAACCTGTACTTTTAAAAGGAATTGGAAAGGTGGGTTCAACCATGGTGCAAATGCATCACTTGTAAGCATGCAAATTATTTTTTACTCTCTAGCTGTAAACTGTGTATCCGACACATTCAAAAAATATATCTATCTTCCCCGCTGATGAAAATGCCTGCTGGCAGAAATGACATAGAGAACAGATTGACCTGTGCAAACATGGACGCTCCTTGGGGCGGAGCCACAGAGTTTGAAAGTGCCTCGTCAAACAGACTCAAATAGGAAACCGAACGATATAACTGAAAACATCCTAGAGCATCCTACTTGTGGCATAGAGACGCAAATCCGGGGTGTTCTTTGTGTCACCTCATACTCATGTCCATGATGGAGGATGAAGGTGAATAATTGCAAAGACTCTCTAATCTGATGCCGTGAAATATGATAGATGGAAGTGTGACACCAGAGCATTAATACAGTAACAGCAATCCATGCAGTGGTGACCGGTGTTATGCGCTAAAATGCCCCCCTGCCACGCATTGCCCCCTCTACAAAATCTCTGTCATTATATTAGGACATACATTCATACACTGTAAAAAATGTTCGTAATTCTAACAGTAAAATACTGTATAAATGCTACAGAATAAAACCGTATTTCA
>JAQMYG010000002.1:24622565-24635814 GCA_030014215.1 Clariallabes teugelsi | reverse complement strand
CTACCGTATTTTTTACGGTAGAATTCTGGCAACCACAGCTGCCGGTTTTTTACCGTAAAATGTACTATTTATTTTTTACAGTGTAGGTTTATTATTATCAAATATATTATTACTATTATAATTATCCCTTGGCATGTGACAGCCGTCGAGACAATTAATACAAATTCTCAAATAATGTTTATTTTATGGCACATTTATTTTTGTTTGTCATGTAATACAAAACTAACACTTTTATTTCTCACAAATTACACTAAATAAATATTGTTTATGATGAAAAAATTTTATGTTGTATATAAAAAAAATATAGAATTTATATATTTTTTCCCCTATACATGTTTTTTTATATTGCTTATTTTATAATAAAAATCGTTTCGTGTAATTTGTAATTTGTAAACCATAAACCCATGAATTTATGTTCTAATATATTATTTGAAAGAGATTATGTAGGGGGGGGGGGGGGGGGGGGGCAAACCGTGGCCGGGGGGCATTTTAGAGCATAACACGGTCAATAAGGGGCGCTGGGGCGCCGCCCCCTTAAAGTTAGGCAGAGCAGAATGCTACTTTAACATGTAAGTATTTAACATAATAATTATTTATTTTAATAATGAAATAAAGTCATTTAATCACAATATTCCGCTGTATTTCTTAATATAATCTGTTTACAATTAAAAATAATTCTAAACGGTGTTTTATACTCATTTGTGTTTGTGTACGCTGGGCGCCGGACAAACGAGTGTCTACAGTATGTAGGCACGTACATTTTTGAAAAGCATGTGATTTGAGACTGAGCTCTAATTGGATCTTTTCAAATCATCTTTGGGGCGCAGCACTGAGCGGCCCGAACCCTCCCACTTTTGTTCTTAGCGAATCAATATTGTTTTTAAATATTTGGGCTCATGTGATTGGACCATTCTCAACGAGTCTTATTAACTGTCAGCAGATTGTTAGTTAATGTATTGAATAGCGATTGATGTGGAAGCAGATAAATATGAAAGGAAATTCTGTCATTTTTTTTGCTAAAATCTCCACAACCCCGACCCAGTCCAAGTGTTCACTGATTCAATTTCTTTGAGTTGTAATGAAGAGGCATTCATCATGAGACAGTCATCAGGTTACGATGAACCATTTTCATCACTGAATTTCCAATCTAATGTAATATGCGAACCAGCCTTTTAAAAAATTCAAACAAGTCATGGACATGAATGACACTGTTGAATGCATTTTTTCCCCACATTTTTACACTTTCCCAGGTACAGTACCAGGTATAGACTGTTACTACTGTAAATGCTTTGTTTAGGAGACCTAAGAGTTTAAAGATTAAAAAAAGCTGGATAGATCGCTCCATTACCACTCAAAAGGTTGGGTCTTAAATCTACCGTAAGTGTATCGAGCAATCCTTCCATTATTTTAAACTTAACTGCTCAATCAAACTATTGAGATATACAGTACAGTACCAGCCACACATTTGGACCCAAGTTTGGGTTTATTTTCTATATTCTGGACAATACTTGATTTTTTCAAAACTATGAAATAACACATATGGCATTAGGTCATTTATTAACAACAACAATAACAGTCAGTTGTTATTGCTCATTCATAAGACATGAAGGTCAGCTGTTCTGGAACAGTTCTTGCAAGAACAGAATTGTCAAAATCCATTTGCAAAACCCATCAAGCACCATAATGAAACTCTCATGAAGACCTTCCCAGGAAAGCAAGACTAAAACCTACCTCTGCTGCAGAGGAGAAGTTCATTTAGGGTCACCAGCCTCAGAAATCACCAATTAACAAACAGCACCTCGGATAAGATTAGTGCCGTTATGAAGGATTTACAGAGCAGAAGTAGCAGATACACCTCAATATCAACTGTTCAAATGAGATTATTGCAGACTTCTTGAGAAAGAAAGAAAAATCAGGAAAGACTATGGAATTAGAAGGTGTGTCCAAACTTTTGACTGGTAGTGTGCATCCACAGCATGACATTTTCACTTTCATGTGATATTAGGATTTGTCATGAGTTAATATAAAAGTGCCGGCACGGTGGCTTATTTCTCAGCACCTTGCACCTCCAGGGTCCTGGGTTCGATTCCTGGCCAGGTTTGATTACTGTCGCTGTGTTTATGGAGTTTGCATGTTCTCCCTGTACTTAGTGGGTTTCCTCCAGGTCCTCCAGGTTTCCTCCGGTTTCCTTCCACAGTCCAAAGACATGCAGATTGGACTAATTGGCGTCCTTAATTTGCCTGTAGTGTGTGTGTGTGCATGTGTGTGCCCGCCCTGTGATGGACTGGCACCGTATCCAGGTTGTACCCCGCCTTGTGCCCAAAGTCTCCTGGGATAGGCTCCCGCCCCCCCGCGACCCTGTATACAGGATAAAGCGTTATAGACGATGAGTGAGTGAGTGAGTGAGGTAAAAGTTATAACCCACTTCATTTAAACTACTTTTAATCTATTAAAGGTGCATATTATTATCCATTACCTTGTTTAACATCACAGGTTATTGCACTGTGCATGTCATGTTGTCGTGTTGCTCCTCCTGTTTGCATGTGCACTTTATGTTGTCTTGTGTTATCATTTGTATAGTAATGTCTTTTGTATAGTACTTTGGAATCGTTTTTGATAATTTATGGTGTAAAATTGGTTTGTCTTAGATAGTCAGCTAATTAGGTGTCCTAGTAAGCTAGTTAGTTTCTGTTCATTTATGTTACATGTATGTACAGTAGCACCTTATTAGTTAAATGTTTCCCCCTCTATACATTGTTGTTAATGCTCAGGAAGCCTTTCTAGTTAAATACCAAATCACACAATGCTATTAACATACAGTGTACTGTATCTGTTTTCCATTATGCTTAATTCTGGTTAAATTACCATTCATTATTTCAGGCAATGTAAGCAAATGACCCTATTGTTTAACTAAAAGTCCCTGCAGCTGAATCCGTGAATTTTTTCGGGCCAAAAGAATATGTTTTTGCGATGTGAAAATAAAGCACAGGAAACTCAGGCTGTAAACACAAGCTCACAAGCACTGGGGATTTATTTGTATTAGATTTGTCTTATCCAGAACGTCTGGAAGTGGCATGTTTTTGATGGGATCTCTTATTCCTTTCTTGGCTGACCTGAGAAAGAAGTCAAATATCGCATTTCCCGTACCATGTGTTTTGCGTTCTGCGATTTCCGGTAGGTCGTGCTGTCTCTTCGGTCTTACTTATCCATAGAGAAAGCTTCAAAACCACCTTAACGCTGAGCCCAGCAAGAAGTAAACAATATTCCCTCATATCTCAGCAGTCCAGAAGGGTCGTCACGCTGCGCTCATCGGAATCCACAACAGCTCTTTAAGGAGAGATTTTAAAGTCCTGATGTTGGCTTTAAAGCATTTAATGGTTTAACTCTATCATATATGATAAACTGTCATCCTGTAAGATCTAGTACTACAGATCTGCTTAGTACAGTACGGTGTAAAAGTCTTGAGCCACCCCTTATTTCTTCTTAATTTACTTCTTAAGAGTCAGACTTTCTTGAATTTTTTTATGTAGTCTTTAGGAACAGTTCTCTAGTCCTCCTGTACAACTTTCCTTGGTTCTCATTTTCAGTCCAGTCCCTGTACCTGACCCGCTTCCGAGGAATGTTTTTTGTTCGTTAAGTCCTGCAGTGTCCCAGGAATCATTTGAACATAAAAATCATGAGCATTGAGAAACAGGTGCAGGTGATGACAGACGATCAGGCCGGTGATTAGTTTACTGGTGATGCTGAAGTCTGAGTGGTTGGAACAGACGAGAGGGGAAATGAGGCTGCTGCTGAGGTTGTTACATAAATAACCAAGTTTTCAATTGAATTTTTATGCACTTTGCAGCCTGACGCAGTAAAATGTTTGTTCTTGTTTCTTTAATTTAATCAACATCATTTAATTTCATTTCATTTAATGGGAAGAAATCAAGTGTGGCTCAAGACTGTTACACAGTGCTGTATATCAAAATCGAAAAGCTGATACAACTTAGTGTTTTAAGTCATTATTTTACTTTTTCTTAAACTAAAATTCATTTCTTTGAATTATACTTTATGTTTATTTATTAATTTATTATTATTAATGAGAATTGTTATTTTTAGTAGGAGAAGTAGTAGTAGTAGGAGTAGTAGGAGTTTTAGTGCTTTATTATTTCGCATTTGCAGCATCATTTATACTCTTTTTCACACTATAGCATTGTTGCCTGTGCATCTTGATTCTGTCACTGTTGTGTCGCAGGCCAGTAGACAGGTAGAAGACACTAAGGAAAAACCGAAGCTGTAGAGAAAGCAGATTAGGCGTGTAGGGATGGTGCAGCATTTGCCTTTTCTGGTAGTTAAAGTCAAAGGGGGAGAAAGTGAGCGGGAATTGTGTTGGAAAGTATGAACATAACGCAGACAGACGGAAAGACTGGACTAGTCCTACTGCAGATCGCATTTTCACGTGCTTTAATAATCCATCTGTTCTGTCCCACAGTGACGTGAAGACACAAGAGGCTCCTCTGCACCAGACACCATGGATGAGGACTTTGAACGTCGCATGGAGCTCCGGAGACAAAAGCGAGAAGAGATGCAAAGAGAAGCGGAAAAGTAAAACAACCTCATACATACACACACACTCACACACACAGTGATGCCTTTTTTTGTCTCACATATATTCTTTCACTCTTACAGTATTTCAGTTAAAACAGTATGAAAGGAATAAAACAGTCAGTAATGCCCCATGCAGTGCCGCCCAGGGTCTTGTGGCTCGAACCCCTGACCTTTAGATGCCTACACACTTGGTCTATTTCTAATGATGCTTTATGGTGTGGAACGTCCTCAAGACTAGTTCGGTCCTGTGTTAATAGTTAAGCCGTCGCTTTATTCGTCACATGTACATGTGAATTTTTTTATTCTTCGCATATCCTAGCGTTGTAGGAGGCCAGGATCAGAGCAGAGGGTCAGCCATTATAGGGTTGATCCGGTGTATGATTATTTAAATATTATTTAGATACCAAAATATGATTACAATAAATCATATGTTGTGAGAATGTATTTCAATGGTGTTTTTGTCATATCTCTCCCCCTTATTACTATTTCTGTTTGTCTGTTCTCTCTCTCCATCTCTTTCAAGCCAAGTTGGAAAGGTCTGCGTTTCTCAATCTAAACAGCAGTCTCCCAGCTAGCTTCTCTATTCCTTATAAAGCTTGTGGCATCTGTAAATCTTCCTCTGTTGCTCTGTTGGAGTATTTACAGTTCAGACGCTATAATATTTAATTGCAAGCTGTGAAATAAAGATAGCAACAGCTCTGTAATGGAATGATGTTTTAGGCAGTTTTACATTATATTGTGTGATAATATACACATCCGGTAATTTCTAAGTAAGTTTAATCTGATATTTTAATCTCATGAAAAGACATTAAAATATAGAAGAGGCATGTGTGGCATCAGACAGTTAATCAGACAGCGAGTGTGTGTCAGTTTTCTCTGGACTTTTAAAGCAGATTAGAGCCAGGCCTGTCGCAGCTCGTTTGTGTTTCATACAGTTTGGTGAAAAATTGTAGATTGTAAATTACTTGTCCATTTATTGCATGTTTATCATAATCCAATAAGGACAAGTCCCGAACAGCTCACACGCAAGTCTCTGTGAACGCCTTTTTGTTTGCTTTTTTTTATTTATTTGCTCACATGGTTTTCTAAGCCATTCTGGGTCTGCCCTGTCCTCCTACAAATCCCACAATCCAGCTGGCCTTATAAGGACTGGCAGGCAGTTGTGTACACTTGAGGATGTGACAGATACACTCATGCAGCGTGTGAATGTTTCATATCCGCAGGGGGAAAAACGTTACAGTTTTGACATTATGTGGTGGTCTGCAAGTAGCCAGTTTTGGATATTTTACTCTCATATGTAAGATTGAAAATTAGACTTTCCAGAACTGTTTTTTTTTTTTGCATGTATCTTGATGAAAACAAAGAAAAAAAGGCATTTAAATATACTGTAGAATTCTAGTTTCATTAAAAGCCATCCTGTGTGCATGGAGTTTGCATGTTCTCCCCGTGCTTGGTGGGTTTCCTCTGGGTTCTCCGGTTTCCTCCCACAGTCCAAAGACATGCAGATTAGCCTGACTGGTGTTTCCAAATTGCCCGTAGTTTGTGAATGTTGACCATTTTACTATGGACTTTACCTATCTACAGTACATCATATATCAAAATCTAACATTCAGTGGCTTATTCTACTTCATCTGTCCAGGAGGACTAAAAAAAAAAAAAGCTTTCTCTGTAGAATGAAGGAAACTCTGATCCATGCTAAAATGTCTTTCATGGATATATGGATGGGTTGCAAAGTCAAGAAAAACACTTCTGAGATGGCGCGAGATTTCAGAGTGACATTTTAAATCAACCCCCCCGTATTAAAACACTATTAATTCACTTACTCACTCATCATTTATACAGTACCGCTTTATTCTGTATACTGTAGACTGTCGAGGGGGGGCCCTGGAGCCTATTCCAGGAGACTTAGGTCACGGTGTTGCCACGGGATGCCAGTCAGTTGCAGGGCACACACATACACACATATTAGAATGGCAGTCAGCCTAATATGTACAGTATGTCCTTGGACAGTGGGAGGAAACCGAAGTACCCAGAGGAAACCCACCAAGCAGGTGGAGAACATGCAAACTCCAGGCACACAGACCCTGGGAATCGATCTTGGACCCTGAAGGTGCAAGGCGACAGTGCTAACAATTACGCCACCCTGGTGCCTTCATCAAAACCCCAACTGAGGAAATGCCTTTGGTGTTTGTCTCTGTAGCAACTGTACAACTATGGTGACTGATCACCTTACAGTATTAATCCACTTTATGTTGGCTTTTCAATTAATTTGTCATCTGTAGCTATCAGCTGTGGCACTAATCCTAAAGTGCTTGTCTTAAATCTGTATTTGTTCTGACGTTGAGGTTAGTGCATGAATCTAGTCTTCCCTCCTGGCTGGAACTCGAGCAGTTGTGCTCCAGGAATTACTAGAATCCCTTTTTTAAAGCAAACATCAAAGCTAATTATAATGTACTTCAAAGAGGAGATTTTCCAGAACATAGAAACTTTCAAAACAAGTAAAGGATGTCAGCACTATGTGTAGTTGGATAGTTGCCATGCAGTTTTAAACATATAACCACACATGATATTAATCACACATGGACCCGTGCCCAGGGTAACCAAATTATAAGTGATTTTTCATGGAGAATATCCAAGTCATTTCTCTGCTGAGGTGATGCACCATTGAGAAAGAAACCTACAATTGTTTTAATGTAGTATGATGAGGGTTTGCTCAGGTCCGAAAGATGGAACATCCATGTGTTTAAACAGGAAATCAGGCCTTTCACTGAATCATTCTTACACTCCACTAATTCTGATGCTGTTTCCAACAACTTGGAAGCATAAATTCTCATCAGTGGAAGACCTTCTTCCCTGAACATAATACTGTAAACAGTGGAGAAGGACAATGAAAGAAGAATGTTCTCATTGATTTCACATCATTACAACATCTGAGACACATTCACAGAACATTTCTCTCTGTTGCTGAACTTTAATAAAATCATTCGACTATACCCAATACGAAAAAAGTGGGGCAAAAAAACTTTAATAGGAGGAGTGGAAAATGTTTGGCTTGTCTATCAAGAGATGCTCCTGAGATCTGGACCCTACTGTTGTGGACGGTTTTATGAGGAGATTTTCCAGGACATACAGTAAAAACTTACTATTACAGGAGCATGTGAGCGTTTAATGCCTTAAACATTATTGTGGGAGAAAGGGATGTTTTGGGGTTTGTATGGCGTAGTGGGTTCATTAATATCACCTGTGGGTTGAGTAGGAAGCCTTTTTACTATTGACTGCTAAATGCTCGTAAACACATCACATTTTATGCAGTTTGCTTCTAAGATAATGGTGTGTTTGGTGCTAATAAACAACCAAATGCATTCAGTCGTGCTTTGTTTGAACATGGCGTGTTGGACTGATCTCCCCATTAGCTCTCTCGCTGCAACAATTATCGTTCCAAACACTGATTTTTTTATTTTATTTTATGCAAATGCTGATATATTTGGAAAAAGCAGTTATGCAGCTCATTGTAGCTTAATAATAACCTGAGACAGTAAAAAAAAGTTTTTCTTCTGGTTAACAAACAAATGAACATGCTAATGAGAAGTCAATGTATTTTAGAATATAAAGTACATAATAAATTCCATTCATTCTTCTTCAATAGCTGCTCTATACTGGTCACTTGCAGCAGATCCATAAGGAAGTTCTCTATAATAGTCGAGCTAAAGAAACTCCACATATATCCAGAGGTGGGTAGTAACGAGTTACATTTACTCCAAATTAAATCCTTCTATGAGTCGTTTTACTGCACCAGACTTTTTACTTTTACTTGAGTAGATTCATGAAGAAAAAACACTACTCTCTCTACTCATTACTTTTCGATCCATTTATTCTACACATGCCGCCGGGAGATCTAGCGCTTGACTGTTTCACCAATCAGACGCAGCAACAATGATCACATGACTCCATTTGACCAATCAGCCACGGTAAAACAAGAACCACATGTAGTCACATGACCACTGTTTCATTGAATGTTGCAATGTTGGCATATACTGTATAATTATTATAATTATTCTATAATATAATACATACAATATTGTATTATGTAATATAATAATATACTGTATATATATAATTATTATAATTAAAAAAATAATAATAATTTCGGACATTACGATTGAAACAAAAGATATTGAGTATCTTTTCACCAAAAACTTTAACTTTTTTTTACTTCTACTTGATTAATATTACTTTGAAGTACAGAAACTCTTACTTGAGCTACTCTACCCATGTCTGCATACAGTATATCCAATTTCTTGATAACACAGACGTCACTAAATTGTTTCCTCTGCTTACCCTTTGATTTCTGATTGTTACATTGCGTACTGTATTTGACAGATATACTGTAAATCATGCATAGACAAGATGATACCGCGCAAATCATTCTGAAGTAAACATTTTTTTTTTTTTACGCGGATGCCCCTTTGTCTGTCTCTTTAAATAACCTTTCCAGTTTGAAAATCACTGACCTGCAGTACAGGATGGGATCGGAAAGAATATACAGGCTTGTTGTCTCTGTTTTGGATCTTTCCACCATCCGCAACATCTGTAAATCATCGGCAAGAGGGAAGTTAAGAGGAGAAGGGGAAAATTATCCCCATCCTTTATCAATGGGCCATTTCAAACATGCGTTGCCTGTTTAACACTGACATGCTGAGACCAGACCAGACTGGTTAAACAGTGGAGGGAGAATTAAATGGTTTGTTCTCTGAGCTGCATTGGTGCACTGAGTGTCAGATGTGAGAGAGAGTGGAACAGAAACTGCTGCCAGAACTGGGCTGTTTGGGCAAAATCTGGAACGGTTACATAAATCACCATTAGCATGCAAACAGCACTTTCCTTTCCACCTATCCAAAGTGCTTTCTGCTTGTTACTCTGTCATTAGGTTCAGCAGCAAAAATGTGTGTCTGACTGGGTCAGTGTTTATCCATTAATGCTGAGTGAACATGCTAAATCTGTATTAATAATAATAATCATCATCATCATCTTTGGCATCGAGATAATCAAGAAATTTAATCTAATAATATTAATATTGGCAGTTAAAGCAAATACTAGGAATATTCATATTAACTTGATGTTGAACAGGACTAGTACATGCTGTACAATAATGTGAGAGAATTTGTATGTGTATGTGTTTATATAATAAGTCTACTTACATATATAGATACACCATTATTATATCATGTGTACAAATTGTGTTTTGTATGTTTATCATGTCTGTATTGGTTGGTTATAGTGGTATATAGTGAATGGTTTTGTACATAATAATGCTGACGTAATGAACATATTTAACAAAATTTGTACTACAGATAAAAACAGCACGTTTAAACAGTACTGAATATATACAGACCCAAAAAATGTATACAAACATCAACATTTATTTATGAATTATTGCACTAATTATTATTACCAATTATTATGAATGATGTCAGTATTCGTAGCATTGTTTATATTCAAACTCAAACTCATCTGAATCAAATTAACCGACATGGATATGTGTATTTTGCTGTCTGTTAAGGATGAAAGTCGATGACGATGATGAAGAGGCAGCTCGAGAGAGAAGGAGGCGTGCCCGACAGGAAAGGCTACGCAACATGGAGAACGAGGAGCTTAGCAACACTGCCAAAGATCTCAACAGCACTGACAGGTAGAGTGTGCTTCAATTCAAATTCAAATTCAACCATGCTAACAGGTACAGTACAGTCTAATATAAAAATGCTAACAGATACTTGAAATTAAAACTCAGGTACAGGTACAAACATTTAAAGGCGCTAAGCTGTCCTTACATAGTTACAATATCAAATTTATCCTCTGCTAACAGCGTCAGTCCAACACGTCTACGGAAAACTCAAAAGGTTTTTTTAGGATAGTTGGGGAGATTAACTGGGCAGAGTTTAGAGCTCAGCTGAGTAAGGGGGTATCTAAGGTAACAATAGGGGAACATCTGATTTGCTTTAACCTCACTTTCATTTTCATGTGAACTGAGGCACTTAACTTCAGAAGTGACAATATGTAACTTTGAACTAAATCTGATTATGTTCTTTTATGATCATAATCTTTTGCACTTGTCTTCACCAGTGTAACAGACACAGGTTCATCAGCACTGATTACCGCTCCAGCCGCTAGCGATGATGACCAGGCTCTCCTAGAGCGGCTGGCCAAGCGTGAGGAGCGCAGACAGAGGAGGATGAAGGAAGCCTTGGATAGACAAAAGGAGTTTGACCCCACCATCACTGATGGAGAACCCGCTGACACCACCACCACCACAACCAGCGAGGACAGGCCAAGCCGCGGGAGCCGTCTCAGAGATGCAGATGAGGAGACCAATAAAAACGATGTTCCGTCCTTAGAGACCAACTCCTGGACAGAGAAGGTAGAAGAGAAAAAGGAAGCGGAGACAATCCCAGTGAAGGAGGAACCCGTGCCAGAACCTGTTTCAAAGGAAACACAAGAAGACACTGTGGAGAAGAAAGAGGAAGAGGAGGAAGCTGAAAGGCCCAGGAGATCCTACCTCAGAGAACAGGTTATTTCCCTAAAGTTTTAATACTTTGAAAGTATTTTGCCAATAGTTTTAGATTTGCATGAAGTAGGATTGAAAAATGAATATGTTGTGGAATTTCCTACAGCGATCCACTGAAGAAAAAGACAAAGTGTCAGCAAATGAGGTATGCTTGTACTCACCTATATCTGTCCGTGTTTTGGATCGAAATTTGAAAAAAAAAAATTATAAGTTGTATAAATTATTTGCTATATTTTGTAGGAAAAGCATGAAGATGAATCTGTTAGTACAAATAATGTGGATGAGGAGAAAAAAGCTACCGGTTTAGAAGGCACAGATTTAGAAAATAAAGAGATTAATGATAAAGGCTTGTTATCAAATGAAGACAGTCAGGTTGATGCTGCGAACATTGAAGAAAAAGTTGAGGCAGCGGTCAGCGAGGAACCTGTAATATCTAAGATCGAGGAGGAAGAAAAGCCTGTGGAGGAGGAAAGAACTTTAGAGGCACCATCGGAAACACCAGCTGTTCAGGATGAACCTTCTCTGGAGACCAAGGATGTGGAGGAATCTCCAAAGGAAACAACTGAGCCTCCAGTGGAGAAGAAGGCAGTAGAGGAACCACAAAAAGAAACACCTGAGGTTTTGTTGGAGAAGACGAAGGTGGAGAAACCCCAGAAACACACATTTGAACCTGAACCTGTAAAGAAAGAGGTGGAGAAATTAAAGGAAGATATTACTGAACCACCACTGGAGAAGATGGTGGTGGTGAAAGTGAGGCAAGAAGAGGAGAAACCACGAATACCAGAGAAAAAACCTGAAGAAAAGCCAGAGAGGTTAAAGAAAGAAGTAGAAGTGAAGATTGAACTTCCGAAGAAACAAGCTGAGGAGAAGCCTTCTGTAAAAGTTAAGGTAGAGGAGAAAGTCGCGCCTCCGAACAAGATTGAAGAGAAACAGTCGGTTTTGAAGAAGGAGGTTGAAGAAAAACCAAAATGGAAGAAGGAAGCAGAAGAAAAATCCAAAGCAAAAATTGAGGATAAAGTTAAACCAAAGGAGGTATTCACCTTCAAGCTTGGGTTGACGCTCTGCAGATCACATGACAGTCTTGTCATCTGTTTCTGTTTTACACTTTTCCTTACATGGTGTGGTCACAAGTTTATGAACACTTGGATTAATTTACCTTCTTCACGTTTTTGGTATTAACAAAAATCTATGAAAGGAAAAATCCACCCTGAAACACTTAATATGTTTATAGACTTCAGCAGATGTCTCATTTCTAGTAGTAATGCTGAGTCATACTGTATACGAAAACATTTGAACATTTTTAATCAGGGGGATAACCATGATTCAATTTATTTATATTCAATTCTATTCTGTTTTATTTGTTTAGTGGTTTTAACATTGGACATCATCACAAAGCAGCTTTATAGCAATGTAAAAAATTTGGATATAAATTAAAAGCTTTATCGGTTTGTGCCTGATGAGTAAGCCAGAGGTGACGGTGGTGAGGAAAACTCCTTTAGCCAGCATAAGAAATTTATTTTTGAGAGGAACCAGACTCAAAAGGGAACCCATCATCATTTGGGTGCTATAGTAACAGATATTAGTACGACCATCCATAAATCTTTTCTATACCATTTTTTAGTTAACACGAAGTCCACTTATCATCTGTTCACTGATGGATTCATTCAAATGACTCATTTATTTATCTTCTATACCGCTTTATCAAGCGTGAAGGCGGGGTCCTGGACATGATGCCAAACCATCGCAGTGCGCACATCACTATGGGCAATTTGGGAACGCCAATTAGCTTAATCTGAATGTCTTTTGATTGGAGTACACGGAGGAAACCCACCAAGCACTGGGAAAACATGAAAACTCCATGCACACAGACCTGAGGTGGGAATCAAACCCGAAACTGGGATGCGCAAGTTGACAGTGCCTACTATTAAGCCACCGTGTCGCCCCCTTTATTTATTTATTTATTTTTTCTTATTATCATTTAACAAGTTACCACACAGGTCTCAAAGTTTCTCCCAATGTTAAAACTAGAGATGTTCCGATACCATTTTTCCCCTCCCGATACCAATTCCGATACTTGGGCTCAGGGTATCGGCCGAT
>JAQMYG010000002.1:24594943-24611787 GCA_030014215.1 Clariallabes teugelsi | reverse complement strand
ATATTAATGGTCCGCAATGTTGTCATGCAAATTCCAGGAACAGCGTTCGATTCCCGCCTCAGGGTGCTTGGTGGGTTTCCTCCGGGTACTCTGGTTTCCTCCACTGTCCAAAGTCATGCACATGTCATTTCATGCACTAATTGGCATTCCCAAATTGCCTGTAGTGTGTGAATGTTGACCAGAGGTCCCACCACGGTCATAAATACAATGTTAATCACCACTGGCCTCCACAGTCTCTAGCTGGACTACAGAGGTTCCTAGATAGATAGATGGAATAGTTAACTGCTGTAATTATTAACAGCTAGCCAATCATTAATAGACTCAGTGCTAATGTATGCTCTTAATTCATTATTTACTAATAAGAAATTAATGAGAATAATTACATGTCTTTATTAACCATCATGAAAGCTTTATGCATTAGAAGTATTAATATGTGCTTCTTTGTGGATCACATAGTGAAGCGTTACTGACAGATGGTGATACAATAAAGTATTATGTGTTGTCTGTAGGAACCAAAGCCGACTGATGTGTCTAAAACACGGGGCTTATGGGAAACCAAGGGCTCCACCCCGTCCAAGGTAAGCACAGCTGTGCAGATGTGTACGTCCTACTGCATGCTGTAGAATCATATACAAAAATGGAGATCCCATTTTTGGTTTCTATCTCCTTTGATTTAATGCTGATTCCATTTGATGCACTTAGCAAAATCACTGACACAAAAACCTGGAAGGAAGGTTAATACCGTAAGTATTTACTGCAGGAGTGTGAAAACAACGCTGCATCATTTCACGTTTCATACAGTATTTATCAGGGCACAGAATAATGTCAGCATTACTAGCTACAAACAGAGCATCACATTTATATGTATATTTAAATATATTATAGCTTTTTGCTAAAAAAAAACATTGAAATGGACTTCTATACACTTTACACAATAGCAGCAATGAAACATTTACCATTAATCCTGCATATCAAGGAGTTGGTATTATATCATAATTAACATTAAGTAATGATCATATCACAGTGTTGTGGCTTAGTGCATTGCTGTGGCTTTCTGGATCCTTTCTCATCCTAAAAAAGCCCACACACACACACACACACACACACACACACACACACACACACACACACACACACACACATATACACCGATCAGCCATAACATTATGACCACCTGCCTAATATTAAGTACGTCTTCCATTCTGCAACCAAAACATCAATGAACTGCGTGTTCTGGCTCATTTCTATGGGAACCACATTAACCTTTCTAGCAGTTTGAGCTATAGTAGCTCTTCTATTGGATCAGACTACACAGGCCATCCAATCCACGCACGCCACATTCTTCAATGAGCCTTGGCTGCCTGTGACCCTGTCACTACTGTACTGTAGTTCACCAGATTTCCTTCTTTGGATCACTTTTTGGTACGGTATGTCCTGACCTGGAACGTCCCACACAGCTGCGGTTTTGGAGTTGCCCTGACCCAGTCGTCTAACCGTTACAATTTGGATCTTGTCAATGCTTGTTTTTTCTGCTTCCAACACATCAGGGACATACGGTATACTGTACACTGCTGCCTAATATATCCCACCCACTTCCAGACGCCTTTGTAATGAGATATGGAAAATGTAGCTACTGTGAGGAGGGACAAACTGTGATGCCTAGACGACTTGGTCAGAGTAACTCCAAAACTGCAGCTCTTTTGGGATGTTGCTGGTCTGCAGTGGTCAGGATATACCAAAAGTGGTCCAAGGACGTAAAAAACCAGTGAACCAGCAACGGGGTGACCGAGGCTCATTTATGCATATGGGGAGCGAAGGCTGGCCCGTGTAGTCCGATCCAATAGAAGAGCTACTGGAGTTTAAATTGAGGAAAAGGTTAATGCTGGGTCCTGTAGAAAAGTCAGAACACAAAGTGGAAAAAGAGAGACGTACTCAATATTAGATGGAATATAGATGGGCGGTCATAATGTTATGTAGTTTCATTTGGCTCTGTCTGGTCACCAAAGTTTAGTAAATAAAACCATCATTATATACATCATATTTATTTATTTATAAAGAGTTAATTCCAGTCATTAGTCTACAGAAAAAATGCACACAGATATATCCAGAAATATGAACACACACATATGCACTAATTCACACAAGCATGTCTGCTCAGTGTGTAACGTGCTTTGTGGATGCACTTTTGCAATGCTTGAGGTCATCTTGAATATATTGTGCTTTAATATTCAGCAGTGTTGCTTCAGTGCTGTGACGATGAGCATCTTGTTACTTGCTGTATCTAATGAGACTTCTTTGGTATTGTGTTATATTAAGGTGTTTGGACTTAAGACGACACCATTTACAAATGGTAAGTACTGTATGAATAACTACAATAAGCTTTAATGATGTACTGTATATGTACTGTATATATACTATACACAACTGTATACTTGTTATTACTTATGTTTAGGTCGTAAAGGCATTAAATGAGGAGTAGGCAATTTTGGAGAAAGATTGTAGAAATTTGAAGACAGAAAGCCAAACAAATACACCGCTCACTGCTCCCTGGTCCATCACCAAGTCCTGGTCAAGCGTATATATCGATTGTATGTTTTACTATACACTGGTGGCCAAAAGTATAAAGACATCATACAGTATGCTATGCATTATAGTTCTACTGGTGCACAAAAAGGTGACGTCACTCTTTAATTAGTTCGAGAAAAACATTCAGCTTCTTGAGTCATGGCCTGGGTCAGCTCCAGGTTTTGAAGAATAAAGGACTTCATATTAAATATTGATTACTGTTTAGTAATTTTATTGTATCAAAATAAAAAAATTATTCTCATCTTAATTGTTTTTATTTGTAGAAATTCATTCTTTCGTCCCAATACTTTTGGCCACCGCTTACTGGAAGTAAGTAAAGCTAAACTAAAGGTATATCAGTGGTCCTTACGACCTAATTGTGTACCTCATTTCGTACATAATTAGCTCTTACGGTCCACCTTTATTTTAGCTTTACTTTCAAGGTAAACCACATGCATCTACTGTATATACAGTACACATTGTGTACAGTAGACATGTTATGTATACAGAGAGCACGAGCATTCATCATATCCATGATTATATGCTTTGTTTGTTAAATAAAAGACGCTTTTTACATTGCATAATATTAGGCTTAAATCATATTGAGGAATCTGTTACTATAGAAACTATAAAGCTTTAGAATGACGGCTTAATATAAACCTATTATTTGGTGCTACTGTCTAAAAAATGTATAGAAGTCTTCAAAATAAACAGATTCGAGAATGATAATAATTCATAATATTGACATTGAATACATTTTTTTTACTGGTAAAGAGTTTTACCGTTTTGTTTTGGGTTCTGTAGCCAAAGTCATAGTATTGGTTTTGGATCAACCACTTAAAATCAACTGATGCGTAAAAACGATTCATATTCTATAAGCAGATGTGTAAATAGATAGATGCGCACGGTGAATCGGTGCTGAGTTCGTGACGTTTTGAAAAAGCGGATTGTCAGATCCACCAGAGCGAGATAGCAACAAAGTCTCTGGAGCATCTTTGACTGACAGCACGTCCTCCTGCTGTCCTGCTCTGAATGCCACACAGCTCTATATTTACAGACATGACCTTGCCTTCTGGCCTATATGGAACATTTGGGGCTAGTGGCAGGTCGAGCATGTCTGTGCCACAGGGAGCCGCGCAACTCTGATGCAACCGGTGACGAATCACATCCCCCGTCGCAGCTGTCCTAATGTTGTTTTACAGCCGTGTGTCTTACCGCTATGATTGAATGAGATATAAATTAACGGCTTGCCGGAATTAACAACTCAGACTATAAATACGACTAAGTGTGTATGCTCAAATGATCAGGTCCTGCATCAACAGAAGGTGAGATATTGCGAAAGGGCCATGAGCTGTGCTCTGTCCATCACACTGGCACTGACCTGCCTGACCCCTGACCTCGTGGTTGATGACAAAAACATCTTGAACCGGTGTCAAGGTGGCTAGGTTATCTGATCTGTGTGTAATGCCATGCATGATTACTAAACTCTGTGACATTTTCCTTTTTATCTGTTTTGCAGCTACGAGGAAGTAAGGCACAGACGCACCAAGAACTGGCTTTCGAAGCAAGAAAATGCCGCTGCATATTGCATACTTTTTATACTTTAATATCCTCCAGTTGTCTTTAAAATAAAATTATAACGCTTAGATTCAGTGCATAAGAATAACAGCATAAGCACGTGTACACCTGTCTCTGAGATCCTGTTTACACCTTGTCGATTAACGCATCTCAAAATCAATGTGGATTTTATTCTGTTAAGGTTATAACCACATGCGTTTACACTTTCCACTGCAACAGATGTTAGAAAGCTCACTGTGTGTAATGGGGAACACTAGGTTCTTGTATTTTTCCACACTTCCAGGGATTTTGTTTATCAAAGGGTTTCTACAATTTAAAATCATTTTTATGTTCAACCTTTGTGTTACATTTTTCGAAAAAAATGTTCCTAAAAATTATTGTTTAGCTGGAAACGTGCGCCTGGGAAATCCCATCATTTACAACAATTCCAACCTTTTAATTATTATTAAAGAACAGCAGACGTTCCCTCATCTCTCTCTCTCTCTCTCTCTCTCTCTCTCTCTTTGGATCTTAATAAGACAGCTGATGAACCACTAAGTTCTCCATCCTCAAGACTTTCCCACAGTGGAAAACAGAAACAATTTTACAATTGACTGTATAGAAACAACTGACACTGGAGACTCCTTCCATAAATGGTACATAAAAATGTATTCAAAAATTAATTCTCACAAGCAGACAAAATAAGTGGACAAAAAGTCAGAATTGATAAAAATATGTTTTTATAATGCCTATAATATCATTTGAATATTATACAAAATCTCCTGTTTTTTTTTATATTGTCATAATAGAAACCACTTTAAACAACTCTAAAGTGCTTGAATATTTGTGGTTGAAATGCATATCAAAGGGAAACATACACCGATCAGCCATAATATTAAAACCTTTAAAGCTAAAACTGGGTGGCACGGTGGTGTAGTGGTTAGTACTGTGGCCTCGCACCTTCAGGGTAGAGGGTTTGATTCCTGCCTCTGGTCTGTGTGTGTGGAGTTTGCATGTTCTCCTGATGCTTAGTGGATTTCCTCCCACAGTCCAAGAAATGCAGATTAGGTTAATAGTGTGTGTGCATGCGCGGTTTGTTATGGATTGGCACCCTATCCAGGGTGTACCCCACCTCATGCCCTAAATCTCCTGGGATATCCTCCAGGCCCCCCACGACCCTGTACAGACCAAAGTGTTGTAGAAGATGAATGAATGAACATTGAAACCAGCTTGGTTTTGGTTTTTCCCTTGCACCGTGGTGCCACTCTGTGGTGTTTGGCACCAGGATGTTGCCAGCAGATCCTTTGGGTGCTGTGGGTTGTGTGGTCATGGAACAGACTTGTTTGTCCGGTGCATCCCATGGGCGCTCGATCATATTGGGACGTGTGGAGCTTGAAGGCCGGATCGGCAGTCTCGGGCTCGTTGTTTCCTGGGTAGCAGTGAGCTGTGGGTTACTGGGTGTTCTGGTGCCTTCCCTTCACAGCCAGAATTGACTTTTTTCTGTGCATTAGGGATGCATTAGCTTTTTTATAAGATTGGACCGGACAGGCTGGCTTTTGGTCATGGGTGCGCCTTGGATACCCATGATCTTGTCACCAGTTTACTGGTATATAATTAATGATCAGTGTTTGTTTACTTCACTTTGCAACATGTTGATGTTATGGCTGATTGGTGTAATCCAGTTCCAGAAACTCTTCAATTTACAGTATTGGTTCGTACCAGGCTGCACACGTTTCCACTTCAGTTTCCTCAAAAATCCTAAACATGTTTGGACCCAAATTTGAATTGAAATGTTTTAAATTTGTCTGTTCTTGATGTGAATGAATCTCCATGTTGATAAAATGCAAGAATCGACAAGGTGATAACTGGGTTGATGTGCAATGGTTCTGTGTTTTATTGTGTTTTATTCTTTATAAAGCAACTTTGCCTCAAAATCTTTCATTTTAGTTACCCAAAAAATCTCGGTGTGTTTGCTGTATTTTTCAGATCAAGCAACAGAGCATCTGTTTCAGAATGTCATGCTATTTGCATCTGTGTAATGAACAGAGTGATGTCCAGTTTGGCTTTTTTCCGGTCACACTGCATGGCAAAGCACAGCTACGGTATATTATCAGCATTTAGGCTCTGTGGAGCAATCTCCCAGTCCTCACAGCATGCTGCCATATTAGCCACTTTAAAGGTTGAACTTTTTTTTTTTTTTCCCCACAGATTAGTTTGTTATCAGGTTGCTGGTCTGTCCGTGAACCAACACGCTTTACCAGCACGCGTCACATATAAACACCTCGACTATCAAAATATAAATAGGTTTTACAAGTGCTGCAAATTTACAATCTCGGATGATCAGATCCTTATGAAATCAGATTCCTAATAAAGTTACGAGTGTCCTTGAGTGTCCTGGCTGTATCGCGTACCGAAGTGTAACAAATAAAGTTGATGATTCTCATTACAAGCTGTCTTCTGTCTTCTGTTTGATTTACTCCCTCTCACTTGTCCTTTTTAGACTTGAGAGCTAAACTTCAGGACTACAATAGAGGAGACATATGAATCCTAAACATTCGCACAGATAGGATTTCAAACGAGGGACAGGAGGGAGAAAAAAAAAAGGTCAGACGAACAGAATGTGAGGTTTTAGAATTACTTTGACTCGTGTTCGGAGGTCTTGTGTTGTCTAACAATAGACCAAGGCCTTCAGCGCACACCAATATGGAGAGGCCCTGCGATCACATGGTGTCCAGCGTGTTAACTTCGACACACCTGTCTCGACAACACGAGACAAAGCAGAGCCGCTCCTCCTCTGGAAGCTCGGTGAGACGAATTCCCCTCCACATCACTAACTCTCTGCTTTACAGCGTGATGCGTTCATGCTGAGAGACGGCTCTCTGTTTTGAGATCGCAAAATTGTAAACTCATTCAGGTTTATTCATTCTCTACTAGTTTTTTTTTTTTTTTTTTTTTTTTTAATCGTGCATGTTTCTTCAATTTGACCTGTGTTGACTTTGTAACTAAAAGTGCAGTAAATACAGTAAGTACTTTGAAATTGTGGAAGGATTTTGCTTGATGTGAATGCGAGTGTGTACAGTATATATTGTTCTGATGTCTTTAAGGGAGTTATCGCAAACAGACATGGCTGACGATGATGATGTTATGGAGGAAGAGGTCCAGTGAGTAGCTCATCCTTTCACACTTGCGAGCAGCAATTGTTCATAAACATAAACATGTCCACATCCTTTAGATGTTTTTTATTACTTAATATGCGAAAGCTAAAATTTGACTTTTAAATCTTCCTTAATATTTTTTCTGTAAAAGTACACACAAATGTCCATGTTGGTTTTATTGGTATAAGAAAATCAATAATCGAAAAAAAAAAAGAAAATCCTGATAATATCAGCCATGCCGATATTTAGCACAACAACGCGGACTTGAGTGTGATATTGCATTTATCCAACAATTCCACAAACACCATTTATTTTCATCAGATCATGATTTGCTTGTTTATTTAAACCAGTGATTTTGCTCCACCCACACATATCCATCCCTCCATGACTGGTGGAGCTAACTGACTGTTTTGAACACGGACACAACATGGTATTGGTGCTAAAAAGTGTCTCATCTAGGTTTTTGAATTCTTCAAAAACTTTTCCAGCGATCTTAATTGTCATTCAAATGAAACTTAAACCTAAAAAGTGTATTATTTTAAAATGTAAAATTGTTGCAAATCAAGAATTTGACATGGTTACGGACACTACATATTTTTTGGAACAAAAATGTACATTTTTCTTAATTGCTTTAATTTAAGCAAAAATTTTTACAGGTCATATGCTTCTAGAAGCTTACACCAATTTTTGTATTAATACTCATAAAGAAATATGAATAATCATTGTTATTGTTTAAAGCAGACAAACAATGTCTTCTTTATAACATTCTGTCTAACATTTTTGGCACACACATGAAATGTTCAAAACGGCTGAAGTTAGCAACTTGAAATTTTTAGGGAAGCAAAACTTCCATGTTGCATAAAAGTAGCTTCTTTGGCACACACATTCTGGAAAACGAAAAAAAAACTAAAATCAGCACTTTCAGCAATAAAACACTATAAAAAAAACTGCAATAAAAATTCAGCAATAAAAAACTGGCAGAGCTAGCAACCAACATTTAGCGACTGTCCGTTAGTATAATTAACTCTATGTAGGGTGTACAATCACTTGTTCCACACAGCAAGTAGAGCACTTGATTAGGGGTCAGAGAGGGATTTGAAATTCAGCCTTGTGGTACACAATAGGTAGTTTAGTATCTGTGAATAGAAGAATGCAGACAGTTCAGAGGCGTTTAGAGCAATTACTAAAAAGACAAAGTGTTGTTTAACATTATTACTTGTGTTTAATTGCTGAAAGTGCTTCCATGACTGGTTTGGAATGTGTGTTTTGGCAGGCGTCTGCTCTTCACTCTTTCCAAAACTGATACTTATGGTTAAATGTCCCAGTGCGGTTATGCTCTATATCATCACTCATCGAACCTCTTTCATCCAACCAGATTACTCAGTCGGAACTAACTGTTGTATAATATTTCCTGATATACTTGATTTCTAGTTTTAAAAAAGATAATTCACCACACAACCTAGCTGGTTTAAAAAAGTTATGCTGTTTACTGCATTCTGGTTATATTGTTGTTGGTCTTTTGGCTGCTCCCAGCAGGGGGTCGCCACAGCGGACCATCCGATCCGCATACAAGCTTGGTACAGGTTTTACACAGGATGCTCTTCCTGCATCTAGTGACTGGGGTTTGGGCATTGGCTGGAAATCGAACCCAGGCATATAGATATAGATTCCTAGCCAATGCCCAAACCCAGCCACTAGATGCAGTGCCGGGTCCAAGCCCAGATAAAATAGGAGGGTTGCGTCAGAAAGGGCATCCGGCGTAAAACCTGTACCGAGCATGTATGCGGATCGGATGGTCCGCTGTGGCGATCTAATTGTATTTATTTTGTGTACAAACTTGTAACATGCTTAGATAGAAACATGCATCACTGAGAATTTTAAATTAAAAACATAATTTATATTGACTTACAGTCTCAGTGAATTAAACATGTCATATTTCCCTAAAACCAACATTAAATTGACTCTCCAAAACAGTGTGGACATTATACATGAAAACCTTCAGCATGCATTTAAAGCAAAAGTTTTGTTTCAAAACTGTGAATGGTATATAAACATTATTCAATTATGAATTAATTAAAATTAACGAATACATCTTTATTGTTCCCTGAGAAATAATAAAATCATTGTTTCTCTTTTTTCTTTCTTTTTTTTTTGTTATCAGGGAAGAAGGTACGTTTCTACGTCACTTACTCGGCTTTAGTCATTAACAGTAAATTGTCTGCATGTGAGAAATGTGCCTTTGCATTATTATTCTCAGCACAAACTCAAACTGATTATAATGTTTTTCATGGGCTTGTGTTTGTTTGTTTTTCTGCACAAATCTAGTGGACGAGTCAAAGTTCAAACCTAAGTGAGTTCCTCTTCACACTGTAATGTACTATGAGGTGAATTGTCTGAACACGTCACTGAACCTTCATGTGATCACTGATTTTGTAGGTTTATGCAGAACATTCAAGCACCGAAAATTCCAGAGGGGGAGAAAGTGGATTTTGATGTGAGTAGGTCTATATTCGGGACATCAGTTAGATGCGTTAGAGCTTCCGATGAGAAACAAATAAAGTGGTGCGTGTGTATATGTGTGTGTGTGTGTGTGTGTGTTTTAGGACATTCACCGTAAACGGCAGGAGAAGGACCTGGCTGAGTTGCAGGCTCTGATCGAGGCTCACTTTATCCAGAGGAAGAAAGAGGAAGAGGAGCTTATCGCTTTGGTTACCAGAATTGTGAGTGTTTCAGGTTTAGAACATGAAGTAACTTGTAATGAAAATGTAACAGTTTCCATGATTTATTTGTTCCTCTTCACTTTGGTTAAGTGTTTCCTACATTACCCACAATGCTCGGTGATAGTGGATCAGTGGGATTTAGCTCGTGCTTCACCTACCTACCTAAAGAGAGCGATGCAGGATCACTTTAATCCCGTAGTCTGTAGTCTGTCCAGATCTCCAGCTGCTCAGACACATCAGGTTCCTGAGGTTTAACTTTCTCACACGACCAGACACGAACCCAGGGATCTTCTAAGATATAACTAAATGCTTCTGTACCTAAGTGACAGTCTTATCAAGTGGTTTAAGGGCAAATGGCAGGATCTACAGCAAGTTTAGGTGTAACGTTCCAACAACAACATTCCTGCAATCTGCTGTAATGATGATCGGCTTTACAGTGTTATTAGAAGGAAAGAACTTGCATTATGAAAGCGTTGGTGTTAATCTCCATGATGTGAGGACATTTTCCTGCTTCCCGTCATGTGTTTCTGGGTCTTACTTTATATCCAGCACAATCTGGACCAGGATAAAAGATTTACTGAGATAAATTAACCGTGTTAATGAACCTACAGCTGAAATGTGGCTGCAACATTTTAGGAACACTGATGAAGACGGCCGAAACATGGTGTTGGTGCTAAGAAATGTCTCACCTACTGTAGGTGTAGAGTCCATAACTTTTTTGAATTCAAATCTTTCAATGATCGTAATTGTCATGCAAATGAAACTTAAACCTAAAAAAAAGTGTATTATTCTAAAATGTAAAATTGTTGCCAATCAGGAATTTGACATGGTTACGGACACTACATATTGGGACAAAAAATTTTCTTATGCTTCTAGAAGCTTACACCAATTTTTGTATTAATACTCATAAAGAAATATGAATAATTATTGTTATTGTTTAAAGCAGATAAACAATGTCTTCTTTATAACATTCTGTCTAACGCTGAAAAATTATCATTTTTGGCGCACACGTAAAATTTTTAGGGAAGCAAAACTTCCATGTTGCATAAACTTCAGAAGTAGCTTCTTTGGTACACACATTCTGAAAAAAAACAAAAACTAAAATCAGCGCCAATTCTGTGTTTTGGCCGAGAGTTTTAGAAAAAAAATGCTTAAAGATCACCAAAGGAGCAGAATAGAGCAACATTCTTGAAGCCAAAAAAATAAGCAGGAGTTTAGCTGGGTCCTCATGACTTTATCAGCAATAACATTTAAGCCATTAACATAGGTTTCATTTAGGTTCCCCAGGGTGTGACTCTGTCCCATAGGTGTGTGGCACCAGGAGGCCTCTGGGAGGGTGCTGGCACTATGATGTTGGCAGTGGACCTTTTGGGTGATGTGGATGAATCCAATGGATTGGGAGCTTGGGCTTGGGCTCTTTGTCTGCTGGGCTCAATGGGCTGAGGTGCACTAGGTGTTCTGGTGCCTTTCTATCTTGGCCAACATTGACTTTTCTGTGGGATCATACCAGACAGGCTAGCCTTTGGTCCTTGTGGGCATGGGTGAGCCTTAGGTGCCTATTATCTTGTTACCAGTTTGCTGGTGTATAACTGCTGATAAATGTTCTTGACTGTCAGTGTACCATTAATTATGTCCATTAATAATTATGTCAACAAAAGATCCATACAAGCACAGTAAGATATGTGTGTGTGTGTGTGTGTGTGTGTGTGTTCAGGATAATCGTCGTGCAGAGAGGGCCGAGCAGCACAGAATCCGAGCGGAGAGAGAAAAAGAGCGACAGGCCAGACTCGCTGTGAGTTACTCCTAAGCATTTTGTCTATTAAATGGGAAAAATATCATCTTCCAGCACCTACAATAAACTCAGTGGACAACATTTGAAGGCAACGTTGTTTGCAGGAGGAGAAAGAAAGAAAGGAGCAGGAGGAACAGAGGAAGAAGCAAGATGAGGATGCTAAGAAAAAGAAGGCTCTAAGCACCAAGACTCATCAGTACGGAAGCATTCAGCAGAGGGTGAGCAGACTTGTTTATCAGAAATATTAAAGGAATGGGCTTCAGGGTCCGGGTTCAATTCCCACCTTGGGTCAGTGTACATGGAGCTTGCATGTTCTCCCCCGTGCTTGGTGGGTTTCCTCCCACAGTCCAACATGCAGATTAGTCTAATTGTTGTTGGTCTTTTGGCTGATCCTGACAAGGGGTTGCCACATACAAGCTTGGCACAGGTTTTTCACCAGATGCCCTTCCCGATGCAACCCTCGCATTTTATACAGGCTTAGGACCGGCACTGCATCCAGTGGCTGGGAATCGAACCCGGGCCTTCTGCATGGCAGACGGAACACCTACCCAGTGCTGCTGCAGATTAGCCTTATTGGCATTCACAGATTACCCTTAATGTGTGTGAATGGTAGTGTCTTTAATCCTCTCTGGAACTTATGGTATCTTTCCAGTGCTGTCCATATATCATATATTGTCCACTCAGACAGCCTTGGGGGCACTTCACAGTCATTTTGCATTTCTTTGTTGCATTTCTTTTAACCATGGGGCAGCTTCAATACTGGCATTTCTTTGCATATAGGGGAATCCTTTTAGGGCACCATAGTATGTTTTCTCCACTAAAGAAAGGAACCCTGAAGGGCAATTCATCATGTTTTTTTTTTTGGCACATAGGAGCAGCTTTGAGGGTGTTCTTGCACATTTGAGCAACTTGCAGGGTAATGGCACCCTCGAGGCACCCTTCTGCACTTCTGTATTTTTTAAACCACAGGACATCTTCAGTGGTTACTGAAGGAGAATAAAAAACAATAAATAAGGAATTAATGTGAATCATAAACCTTTATCAACTTCACAAACAACTGCCCTTAGACTAGTTTTATAGTTTTACCCGTCTGTGTATATAAGAGTGTATAACAGCACAAACGTAACAGTGTGTATTAATGACTTTCAGGCCGACGGTCGCAAAGGAGCCAAGAAGCAGACGGAGAGGGAGAAGAAGAAGAAGGCGTTGGCTGAAAGACGCAAGCCTCTTAATATTGATCATCTCAGTGATGACAAGCTTAAGTATGATGTCATTATATATATATATGAATCTGAATGTTTCACTAATAACCAGGCTCGTCACACTAACATCTAAAGGAAGGTTAAAAAAGCAGTTCAGCTCTTAAGATTACTTAAGGGAGGAAAAAAACGGTTCAATTGTATGTGCTATAATGTAATGAATGGAAATGCAGTTTGACTTCAGGTTTCATTCATTCTCTTTCTGTCCTGAGTTTAATTAGCACCAAAACATCTGGATTCCCAAAATGCACTACAGTATGTCTCATAATGCAGTTTTTTAAAATAGAGAATATGATATTTAGTGCTACATTTACAGATACAGGGCTTTTGTCCTTCCTACAGTAGTATACGAGGGGTGTTCAAGTCAAACCGGGACTTTTAATTGAAGTTATTAGAGTAAAAAAACTCCCTTTATTTCTGTATATAATCCCCTGCTACGCTAGTGCTTGGATACCATCACATTTGTCAGCGTCATGATCAGAGTGCCTGCTTCACATCTGAAACGCTGGCCTCCCAGGAACTCCTTTTATGGGTCCAAACATGTTGAAAGGGCTTGGAGTGAGGTCAGGACTGTACAGTACGGGGGATGTGGCAATAACTCCTAACCGAGTTTCTGTAATGTGCAAGTGGTGAATGATAGTTGAACCTGGACCTTCTGAACCATAGTCCAATGCCTTAACCACTGAATTATCTGTCGATTCAAGCGTCAGGCATTCCACTTGCTGATGACTGCATTGGGCGTCACAAGTCCTGGTTTGGCTGGAATACCCCACGTATAACCCACTTGTTAACCATGACACTGAAACAACAGGAGGAAACGTTTGTACCCACAAACTTTAGCGAACTTCCCGACCATGTTTTCATGTGTGTGCAGGGATAAAGCTAGTGAGCTGTGGCAGTGGCTGATGGAGCTGGAGGCAGAGAAGTATGACCTGGCCGAGAAACTGAAACGTCAGAAGTATGATGTAAGAGAAAACACTATGATACAAAACAAGCTTTTGTTCAGTAAGACACACATGTGGCACTAAGGGGAGCTTGTCTGCTTCCTGCTTTTCTTTGTCTCGCAGATCACTCTACTCCTTGTTCGGGTCCAGGACAGTCAGAGGTAAGGAGATCTTTAAACTCCATTTGGGTCGTGGAACAATACGAAGCTACTTTATACGTAACCTTGATCATGAAGTTGATAAGGACAGCGATCATGTTCTCGCACATTATCATAAGCTAAAACAGTATTTCCCTTTAAAAAAGAAAAAATACAGCTTGTCATGTTACAAAGAAACCACAAAGCTCTCCATCTCGAACACTTAACCCTGTTGGAAAATGTCTAGAGAAACCCAGACACTATTATTTTTCCAAAAATGTTAAGGAAATGATGGACTTCAGTAGAAAACCAAACGTCCAGGAGGTGGAGCTGCATCTGATCCAGCTCCTCCTATAAACCTAACCCTAACACACTGAAACACCAAGAGATGGAGCAGGTCCAACTTCACACCATGGAATTTTTGACTAAACAGTTGTGTGGTTATAAGAAAAACTCTTGTTGTTAATGAGAATGATCAGGCAAATTAGCTAGGAAGCTAAAAAGTGTGGACTTTGGAGCAGTGGAAAAGGTCATGTGGTCTGCTGAGTTCAGACTGACCCTATTCAGGAGGGATGGGAGCATCAGGGTAAGAAAGGAAGCGCATGAAGCGCCTCTAACTAAAAAAAACCCAGCCAGCCTATAACACTACAATAACCCGTCATACCATATGGAGTGAAGCTGTATTTAACAGTGAACTGATTGTACTGTACGTACTGTACTCCACCTGTCATGTCTGTGCATTCCTGCTTTCCCTACCTCAGCAGTGGAACCCAATGTCCCCTCTCTGTGTCTCTCTGCAGCGCGAAAGGACGAGGCAAGGGCAGCAGAAGGAGGTAGAAATGCTGACAGTCTGGAGATGGGTCTTCCGCTCTGCACAGCCTCGTGGGATTTGTTAACGTCATTAGTCAAAGTTATGTAACCGAATGTAGGATAACGAACCCTTTAAGTGTATATTTCTGCCTGGCATTACAAATAAAGTACAGAATGTTTGACCTTGGCTTGTGAGAACATTAAACTTTTGTATTGCGACAAAAATGTAGAGGGAAAAAAAAGTATATAGGTATACGATGCAGAATGTAATGACCCTCGGTCACATGATGCAGCACTTCATTAAAAAATCTGATAAATGTATTGTAATAAATAAAATATAGTGAATAAATCAGCAAATACATGCATCACCTTTGTAAGGATTATTTAGATTACAGGCACTAGTTAATAGAAAGCAGTATAAATGCTATATTTATTTTTTTTTTAAATTGCTGCTAATTTTAGGTAATCTATATACCTGTAAATAAAAGAAAGGTTTTGTCTGTACATTTGATTTGTTTTAACTCGCTTATTCAATTATATCTTTACAATTCATACGCACATTGGAGGACCCGAAACCAGTCTCTGAAAAGCTTGTCTGTCCACCCACATTCTGTTGTGAACAGGGAAGTGCCAGATTTAATAATATACTTTAAAAAAAGGACTAATAAGCTACTTGATTAATGGAAATAAACACCAGCACCAATAGATGTAAGCTAAACTGAATATTTTTACTTCTGAAATAACAGCATTGTGAATTTTAACATGCTGGAGTCGTTTTAAGACAAAACTTAACCTTTATCCAATCTTTATCTTTATCCAATCTGTGACTCACTCTCCGATTACTGAACAGGGAGTGTATTTGGCTCATGATGAAAGAAGTACAACTTAGTATAAACATGACACATATGAACTATAAAGGCACTTAAATGTAATACTTAACCAAATCTGCCATTCCTAGGCAAGACAAAAAAAGTCTATATTTTCTATAACGTTCATATTGAACCACTCATCTCTGACACAAACAGAACACACAGCGCTGCTCTTTTTACATTACTAGCTTTAATTGAAGCTACATCTGAGACACGTGGTGCTGGAGAAGCCACACATGAAAATGAGACGTGCATTGTTGTTTATACATATATACGATTATGAAAGACACAAGTTGAGTGTGACAAAATGGCATGTGCTGCCCTCAGTGTACTTCAATGAGAGTCCATGGCGTGTGTGTGACATCATCAAACTATAGACACTATGCACACACAAGCTAACACCAGTGCATTTTCAAGTTGTCCTGTCTGTAATAACCTCCTGAGACGAGATGCAGACGGTGGGCAGAGTGAGACGAGGCAGTGGAGCGCGGGTGGAGATCCTCACCACAGGTGCGTCTCCCGGATCTCAGCGATGACCTGACTGGCTTTCTGTAAGGCCTGTGGACACACAGAGGGAGGCGAGGAGTTAGTACCGGTCTCTGAGGAATTACGAAAATCTGTGAAGGAATAATGTGAATGTCCTGGTGCTGACATCGCTCACAGCTACAGCACGTCGCGTCTTTTCAGTACCCAAGTCTTAATCTGAATCGTCACATATTCAGAAATTTAACACGACACAAATTCAAAGAAAATCTGTTTAGAAAATTATTAATTATCTTTCCAATAATGTATCTTTCCATTCCTGAACTGAACTAAAAACATTTCTGCGGGTTAACGACATCATCTCAAATTCAAATTCTTATTCACCGCATGCACACTCATACACGGTCATACACACTCATACACAGTCATACACACTCATACACAGTCATACACACTATTAGGGATGCACCGATACTGATACCGGTATCTGGTATCGGCCTCGATACCACATTTTCTAAAGTACTCGTACTCGTTAAAAGTCCCCCGATACCGG
>JAQMYG010000002.1:24569635-24594843 GCA_030014215.1 Clariallabes teugelsi | reverse complement strand
AGCGGGGAAAGGCGAGGAAAGACATGTCAGCCGTGTGGAACTATTTCAAAGTGAATGAAGATGATAAAACAAAGGCGCTCAGCAACATAAGAGAAATTACAAATTAGAAATATGAAAAATATGTAAAAAAAACTTTAAATGTAAACAACTTTTTAAATTTACATAATGTACAAGCAATAAAAACTAAAATAAAATATTGGAATAAAAAATCGATACATAAGAAATATAATAAAATATAAAGAAAATAAAGAAAATAATAAAATGAAATATAGAAGAGTTGAGATGTAATGTTTTTATAAAATTCAATATAGAAGAATTGAGATGTAATGTTTTTATAAAATTCAATATAGAAGAGTTGAGATGTAATGTTTTTATAAAATTCAATATAGAAGAGTTGAGATGTAATGTAATGTAAGTAATCTTATACTTTGCATGTCGTTCTTGTTCGAGTCCAGGATTTGGACCTATTTGGCGCCATGTTGTGTTGTGTTGTTGTGTTAGTATCTGCTGTAACAGGATGTGGCGATGGTGTGACCGTGGTTATGGTGTGAACTTGCCTGCAGCATGTCTGCGGCCTCCTTGCGCCGCTGTGCCATGTCCTCTGACTCGGTCAGCAGATCGTCTAGCAGTCCCGATTTATACAGCTGTCCTACCAGCTCACTCTGCAGACTGTCCTTCACATGGTTCACCAGGAAGTGCATCACCGCCTTCGGCACGCTGGAGAACACACACAGTGAGGGAGTTAGTGTGATTGAGGTGTACAGTAAGTGGGTTAAATCTGATCTAAATGGACAAGACAAGTAAATAACAGTCATTTTTAATTCTCTCTGTTTGACTTTAATTTATAATGATTTGATTAATAATTTTTTATTTAGTTTCGTTTACTTTTAGATTACCCTGAAGACTAAACAAAAATAAGTTCTCTCACAACAGGCTGAATAATGCACAAATCAGGAATGATGGTTTTCACTGAAATGTAAACTTTAAAATTCTTTAAAAAAAAAATTTTTTTTTTTTACTTATTAGCGCTAAATTTATTATGCAACTTGTGGAATAAAGATTATTACATACAATAATTCATTCAATATTTAAATCATTATATTGGAACTGAATTGAGTGTGAAACTGAGATACTCGCACTGAGCCATGAATATGTTTCAGGTGTTATTGCATCATAAAACACAAAAGCCAATCATGTTCCAATATGTAAACACAGATGAATTAACACTGTTTCACTGTTTTCAAAGATTCATATTGAAATTATCTGGCTTTCTTGATAAAAGAAGTGTGAACGTTTGCTACATAATTATTTATTTTTTTCGTCCTCATATAAAACTGCACAATATAAAAGAACAACTTTTCCTATGTATTTTGGGAACATGATACGAAGCCAGTGGACAGATTATTGGACTTTACTATATTTCAATGAAAATGAAGCAAGGGAAAGAAAACCCTGCTAGTTTTGATCCAGTGCCTGTGCATGACTGTGAGCACAGTTTTAGGTCTCAGAATAACAAAACCGAAGGCAGGGATCTGTTACCTGTCCTGTATGTTCTTGCGTACGATGAGGAAGTAGGACTTAATGAGCCTCTCGATGACCTCACAGTCTCGCTGCTCACGAGCCGAGAGTTTCCTGGCAACCGGTACAGGCTGGAGAATGTACAGCAAATTATTACTAATGAGTTCTGGCAAGCAGTTAATAAAACGCACACATTTGTACACCTCCCTAATTAGATTAAAACGGAGCCAATTTCTTGGACACATTGAATTGATTTCTCATTAATTAATCTGGTGCTGCCCAAGCTGGAACAGTGGTGTAACATTAGAGGATACAGCCAGTGTGTGTGTGTGTGTGTGTGTGTGTGTGTGTGTGTGTAAGAAGTAAAGGGTGCAGCAGTGTGGTTCGTGGTGTGTAGTGTGTGTACGGACGCACCACATCCAGTAAGTTGACTGCATGGCCTTTCTGAGGGCTGGCTGGCAGAGGAACCGGCTGCTTCAACTTATCATCCGGCTGACCCTCTTCTCCTTTTTTCAGCATGCCTCTCCAGGTCCCTGTGCCTGTTTCCTGGTCACCCTGACCACTGGCACCCTACACACACACACACACACACACACACACACACAGTGAATTAAATTGCACTACCTGCAATGAGGATGTGCCCAAAATTTGTTATGTGAAAAACACACACAAAACACTTGTACAGGTTTTCAACTGAAACACATACAAAAACAATTACTGAATGCTCTTACTGATCATACTGGTTTCCATTCCTTTAGATTAATACAATCAATACTGGTGAAAAAATATGTTGCTACACTTGTTTGTTGCCAGATCAGCATAGTTCCCACCATGATCATTTTAATCAACTGTATTAGGCTGATAACTGATTGTAATGTTAAAATTGGGAGCTTATTTAAACAGCACTGGGATGTGCATCCAATCTGGCAACCTCAAATATGTTGCATGGGAACTATTTTCATGCGGGGGTACACTTTATAGCCTGGGACCGCATCCATCCTTACTGGTACGTACCGCGGTGCTGGGCTGACGTCGCAAGTAAGCGTAAGCAAATAAACCAACATTCGGGCGTGTGTGTTTCAGCCCGGGATGCACAGACTTTTATTTTGTTTTCTCCACTTGGAAGCATTGAGAATCAACCCATGAATAAAAGACAGGAAACACGGAGCATTAGACAAGCTCTGGACCTTCAGTCAGACAATCAGGTCTCTACATCCAAGATGTAAAATTTATGAAGGTGCCAAACACCCGTGACTGCGGCAGTTCAATCCAAATTAAACTGACAATAAACACAGGAGTCTATGGTTTCAAAGACATACACTGCTGTGCTTGCTTACAAGGAAGGTCTTACAAAAAATACACACTGAACAAACAACAAGCTTGTACAACACAATTCTCTATCGGAGTGCGGCTCGCTGTTAGTCCTATGCAACACAAAGACAAGCGGAGCGCTCCTACAGAAACAATCGGCATGCAAAAAAACACGACACATCAAGCAGATATTCTAACTAAACTCTCTTTCCAATAGACAAGCTTAGGAGACCGAGGTCATGTGACTCGGATGCCTTCACAAACAGCGTATTACTGGGAAGGGGATTAGAGCCATGCCATGCGCACACAACCGCTGTGCGGCGCACACCTTAGCAACATCGCCATCGGTCGAGGCCTGATCGCTGGGGGGCAGAGACTGGCCACCGGGACCCTTCAGACTCTACAGAGAGAGAGCAGGATGAGGACTGAGCCACTTGGCTAGACGTACACAAGAAGAGCGAAGAGGGAAAGAAATGATGTTAGTGAATGGGAGAAAAGATCCAGATTTCAACACGTTACCTTGTCACGTGGTACAGCCGAGGGGAGGTCTCTCATTCTGTTACGCCTCTGCTCCTGCACAGATTACAGCAGCGTCAACTTTTTAACTTTAAAGCACATTTAAACACAACAGCTTGATCAGCCTGATCATTTTGGCCGTATAACCGATTCAGTGCACGAGCTTCCGAGTGCTGCAGCAGAAACACATCTTTATTGCGTTACATTATCACGGTAAAAAAGCCTCTGATCGGCTGTTTCCTTCAAACCCTGCGAGTGTGTAAGTGAAAGAACAAACTAATTCCGGTGTACACCAGCCTCAAAAACCATGTGCGGCAATTAGTCTCTTGTTTTTTAAGTGAGAAAACTAATGATATTAGGAACAGGCTAACAAAGTGAATTCAATTGTGAAGCTGTTAAATAAAGATAAGGTATAAAACATTCAGCTTTTTTTGTATTGTATTATGTAGGACGACTTTCACCATCACTAACGGAATCACTGCTGTCTGTCTGGTCACTGAAATCTTTTTCTTTTTGTGTTACAACAAGACATTTGCTTTTGCAAGACAACTAATGACACTTGCTTTTGCCTCCTTTTGAGGATTTCGCAGACGTCGTTAAACAGATAGATCTCCCGCACTGCTACTGTCTTTTTAACCTTTTTCTTCACGGGGGCCGTTTCTTGCAGTACAGTAACTAAAGAATGGTCACTTCACCTGGACACAAAATTTTAAAAATGCTTTACGCACAAACCTCTATGTTGTTGTTCATGAGTCCACAAGCATCAGCAAAGTCCGGATGTTTGGTGTTGATGTACGCCAGCTCGATAGCTACCAAGTTGTGAACCTGCAACAGAATTACGTCTTGAGTGACACAAGCAGACCGCGTAGCATTAATTGAAATGAATGAACAACAGTGATTCGCACCATCTCGTTAGTGACAGGAAGTCGTTTCCTCAGAAGGGACGTGACCACTTCCACGATGGCGTCGTGGAGCTTCGGGAAGCGCAGCAGCTCCTAAAAAAAAGAGACATCTGCTGAATGACAGCTGGGTTCTGTTAAGACTATCCAACTAGTCACTGTCTCAGAGAGAGAGGGAAAGTGGGAAAAATGAATGATACAGACCTGGGTGCTGTAGTTACTGCAGTGCTGGATGATTCGTTGCATCTCTTCATGTACGAGCTCCACACACCGCAGGCTCGGCTCCTCCAAACGCTTCACCTGCCTCTTCACCAGCAGCTCGAAAGACACCTCAGGGACAAACAGAGCAGGACGAGGACCCTGCACACACGCAAACGCTACGTCATACCGATGTACTCTTTCAAAACAGGCTACGATAATTAGGAACTGCTGCATGAAGCTCGTTCTGAAGCAGGTCCTGTGCTTCACTCTAGAATTAATTATATAACACAGTACAACAGAAACTGCATCATTAACGTTTAGGGAATTTAATCAAAATGAGGTTTTCAAAAAAAGGTATCAATGAAACATCTATAATAGATTACAAAAATGATTAGATTCATAAATCTATAAAAAAGTTTGGGAAATCACCGTGGCGTTTCTGATGGCTGTGAGCACATCTATGGTCGTGAGCCCACCGAGAGGATCGACCGACTCAAGCGTCCTACCGAACGTTTCATGGAAAATGTAGCAAATTCTGGCGCCACCGCACCTGAAACAGAAACAGAGGAGCAACAGGTGTTTAACTGCCTGATACCACAGACCATGACGGGAATACCTTAGACTCAAAGTTATATAAAGTATTAAAAAAGAAAAAAAGGTGGAGAAGTTGAGCAGAATATTAAGACAAGATAACAAGTGTTTATTCTGCTTTATTTCTTTACAAGTTTTGTCTAAGAGTTTGGGGGAAAAAAAGAAAAGAAAAATTACACACAGTTCAGCGGTCTCGATGTATTTGGCTGTTCCCTCGATAGTGTTGCAGTACTCTGCGGCGAACTTAGTGATGAGCTGCAGCAGGGTGGCGCTCTTGTCCTCCACAGGCTCTCCGTAGCTGCTGAGCAGAGACTGGTACTGAGCGGCAAGGACGTTGATACGCGTCTTCAGCTCTGGCAGACAATCCCGAATGTGGTGCATCAGCAACCTGAGACGGAGAAGATGTTCAACATGGGGAAGGTGACAACATGCTTTTATTTGCATTAAAAGATCGCCGACCAGTTGAAACTCTGAAAAATAAATACAACACTGGAGCAGTCTGTTTAGAGCTCTTTGCTGTCTGGAAGGTTAATCTTATGCAAAAAAATGACATTTCCCTAAAATGACCTTGCCAGAACAGATTCAATTGGAGGCCAATAGATTTTAAGAGGAAGCGGGAGGCTGTAAGAGCTTACAATTACAATGAATCCCATTTCTGAGCAAAAATTCCCTTTTTTTTTTTTAAATGCACATCCTGACGATGAGATCAGAGACTCGAGGAAGGGATGCTGGGATGCAGAAAATAGAATTCAGACTCAGGAATGAGGCATAAATATATACGACTATTTTCATGTACTATTGGTAGAACTTGTGAAACAGGAAGGTGCACACAGTAGCGGAAATAAAAGCCCTTAATGTGTCCTACATTTAGGAAAGAGCTGCATTCGATGAGTCGTCACACTGAATCTCAACTGATATTTCTTTCCTGTGACCAATCCAACTTTCTAATATCCGTCATCTCAACACAGCAGCAAAAACGCTCACAGAAATAGTGGGTTTGGAACAACATTGACATCATCATGCTGTTCTTTATTATTTTATTTGCTTTTTTTTATATAAAACACAGTATTTTCTTCGCTTCTAGATTTGTTAAGAGATTATGAAAATGTGTTGTGTGCATATAGCTTGGCATACATGCATGACTTTGTCTATTGATCTAGTTTGACAGTCACTGTGTGGGTGATGGTTGTGTGGAGCCTGTCTGACCCTCTGATCCTCTTGAACCCCCCACATGGCGCTGACCCTTATGACCTTAATATATGCCTATAGCATACCTTGTAAGCTTAACTTTAAAAAATTACAATAAAGGCTTTGAACCTATAACTGATTCTGGACTCAATGAAAGTTTGCCTTCACTTCAGAAGAATTCCTTTTGATCCATGGACACAGATTTACAAAAAGGCACTGAATACATCTGCTTGCGCGTTTTTTTTTTTTTTTCCCTTTGGTATCAACATTCGTGCTACACGTCATCATGCAGGAATTCCGTTTCCCAATCATCATGAAATTTGAAATGTGATACTTTGAACTAATCGCGTTACTCTGTGTCCAGTGCTGGAAGTGAAAGATTCCACGGCTGATGTGAACGCCTGTTATACATCAGTGACAGTGAGCGCCAGATCACATTTTTGAAAGTACTTGAGCTTTCACACTTCACCACACAGACTGAACTTTCAGGGAAAAAGGTCCAGAGAGACCGGACATGATGTACTGTAGAAATCACACACACGCACCTAAAAAGCTTCTGCTACATGAGGGGAAAAAAAACTGAACAAGTCGCTTCACTAAATGTCCTGATCACCACAGCAACAAAGAAACGTCCTCACGGCGGGCAACAGATTTTCACATTCACCCGAGCCGAAATAAACATACCAAACATACCAAAAGTCCTGCTTAAATGGTTACTACTGATTAAAAGTATGATGAATGGAGTTCAGACTGACTCGGATAAATTTGGAGGAGCATTTCATAATTAAATCTTCCACCTCTTCACAGAGAGATCTTCTTGACACATATACGAAGGCAAAGCTGAGTGATCTGTCACTGGACCTGTACTGGACATCTTTTAAATATAATATCATTATAATGAATCTAGAAACACAAGTTTCACCTTTGAGTAATTTAAAGAATTGTACCTATTCAACGTTCTGGCCAGGTACTTGGTTCCGTTTCTGTTAGCTAAGGACGGATACTTCTTCTGGAGGAAAGCATACTCGTCACGGATAGCATCAGCCACTGATTTCTTGTTGTTGATATCAAGTTGACTCCTGGTTGGATCGGGACAAAAATAAATACACAAAGGAATGACAAAGAACACGGTGCATCATGTATAATTTATACGTCATGTTTTAAAAATAATTCAAAGAATTTTATTAATCCCAGAAGGAAATTGCTTTCCGTTGTTTTGAAAGAGTAATAAAAGAGTAATACATTAGGAAAGGGGGAGGAAAAAAAATTTAATAAAATTTAATTTTGAAAAAAAAATACATAAAGTTCCCTATAAATAAATATTGTTGTAATTCTTTGGTCACCTATTGACGACTCCTATGAGTCCCAGTTTAACAGGAATGACTCTGCCCATGAGTACGTCCATGGCGTCTGTGCCAGCGTCCATCAGATCCAGTTTTGTCACCACAGCCAGTGTCCTTCGCCCTAAAGATGACCAAACACGGTGCTGGAAAGTGAGATACTGCTCCAGAAAGCATCTTTAAATTTTATGCAGAATACTTGAACAGATTCACTAAAAAAAACAAAAATAAACAAAAAAAAATAAAGACTGACCATCAGGGTCGACCTCACGAGCCACTTTGAGAGCCTCGGACGTGGCCATGTCTGTGTTGGCGGCTGTAACAGCCAAAATAATGCAGTTTGGGTTGCTAATGTACTGGAGGATCAGCTCACGAATTTGGACCTCAATATCTTTGGGTTGGTCCCCAACAGGAACCTGGAAATAAACACACAGGTCATTCTAAAAGCTTGATCAGGATATGATCATGCTGACTGTTGTGCTGAAAGACAAAATGACCTTTGTAATGCCAGGCAGATCCACCAACGTGAGGTTTACCACATGAGGAGAGAAGATCTTTAGGTGGATTGGCTCACTGCTGATGCCCTGAGGAAAATAAAAACATCATCAGCACAACAAGGATGATAAAATTATAAAGCTCTGTATGCATGTTTATTCATTTCCATATTTACCTTGTTGTTGCCAGAAATTCGTTCTGTTTCAGATTCAATTTCTTGCCTGATTTCATCGAAATCTGTATAGATCTGTATAGACACAGGAAAAATAAAATTTTAGGCTGTTACAAAAACATTAAAAAAAAATTAAAAAAAAACACTCAAAATCTTCAAGTATGTGATAAAAAAAATAATGAAAAAATAATTGAACAGCATTGCAATGGGCTCCACATTGCTCTTAGATCTCAGTCTTGTAAACCAGTATACTGATTTTTAATTATAAGAAGTGATTTGTTCTTCAGAATGTTTTGCATTCACAATAAACAATGAATTGCAATGAAAATACTGTTGAGTCTTTCTTTTTATCCATTAACGTCACATGTGAACAGAATACTTCATAAATCAGACAAGAGTCACAGTATTAAGGCTAGAAAAACTTTAACTATTATAAGCTGGTAGCTTGACTGTCACCCAAATGACACAAAAAATGCTTCTTTAGTTTTTATTCAGTGTTGTTCCTGAGGAATAGGTCCATAATTAACAACTTAGTTAGTCTGATAGACTACAGTGTAAAACTTTAACAAGTGCAAATCGCCCACTGAAACATAATTTTACAGTAACATCATTGATGTCTCTAAGACGCATCAGGAAACTAACATGATCAGGAACTAACACATCTATATATTAACGTTTTTATGACTTCAAACAGATACAGATACAGTGGCCCCTCACCATACTAAGGGCACCGCTAGTGTATTTTTGACAAACAAACCAAAATTTTGGCATCCAGGTGATCAAGCTGGTCGCACACACTTCCACTTTCGCGTATCTTACAGTAGGTAGCCGGTCAAATCTTGTTTTGGTGATTTTTTGTGCAAGTTTTAGTGGGGATATAGCACCGTGAGTTAACAAAGTTAACAAGGATGGTACAAATTTTTTTTTAAATTAATTAATTAAAAACAGGATTAATTAAGTAATAATCAGTAATTCTGTGTTCAGTTCTGTGTTCTGATAATCTGGAACTTATCATAGTTTTAATAGTACTGTTTCCATATGACAAGGGTAAAAAATCTCAATCATAATTAAAGGTTAAGTGAGGTTTAATGTCTGTTTATTTTTTATTTTACTTCATTAATGTGTCATCTAAATGTTTTGATTGTTTTTATATGCAAAAACTGATTAAAGTGTTTTGGGTGGCTGAAACGGATATTTCTAGCTTCACTATACAAAATTCAGAGTTACAAACTCGCCTCGGGAACAGATTCAAATCTTACTGAAGTGTAAACACGTACCTTATTTTTGGTGTGTAGAAATTTACCCCATTCTTCACCCTCTACACCTGGAAGCACAGAGTAAAACAGTAAAATGTTACGAACATGTCGGAAGCACCAGACTCTACTTTGAGTCTAGGGGCCTTTCCATAACCCAATGCTACCCTTATTGTCTGAACGTTCCTGAACTGGATCAGGTGTGTTATAAGTGTAAAGCACAAACAAATGGTCCATTGGTACTTTTATAAAACAGGAAAGCTTGTTTATCCGGATATCAGCTATGAGCAGCTTAAAGAATCATAGAAAACCTGCAATTCAGGAAGTGACATCATCACGATCATGTACAGTGCAGTAGGTTAAGCACACACCCAGTTGTCCTTTACAGTTTCCTTTTTAAAGGAGCAGTTTGTCATTTTCATGCATTTACGATAAAAACATCAAACCCCCCCCCCCCCCCCCCCCACACACACCCACACACATTCCACCAGACTCTATACATCCTGACGTTACTTAAAACTTTTGAGTTGTTACATATACCTTTTACAGAAACAGACAGGTGTTTCAGGAAGGGGCGGGGCTAATTTCAGGCCCGGAAAAAAAAAATGTCAAGCCTGAAATAAAGTGTTGAGCCACAAAAAAAAATTCATCCTGACATTGAAAAGAAACCGAAATATTACAAACTGCTCCTTTCATGCAGACATGCAGCGCAAATAAATGTACCACAAAAGCACGGCATGTTCACACTAGCAAGTGAGAAACAGAGCTGTGATACACACGTACGTCTTTTCTACTGCGTATCTAATTATAAAACGAGCAGGAAAAGCGCACGCATACTTTGAAAACAATCAACAACTTGAGAGACTTGTTGCTTGCTAGTGTGAACTCACAGGAAAAGGTGAGATTTGACATGTACTGTATGGCGCTGCTGTAGAAATGATCTTCATACTGTACACAGTAGCTTAAAGAAATGCGAAGGTGCATCGAGTGACTCGTATCCTAAGAGCTGTTAGTTTGTCTGACTGATGCGTTGGCTGTTACAGCTAGCAAATTAAAAAGGATGACACAAGCAATACAAAAGGTTAAAAACCAAATAATCAGATGGGAGCTGCTCAAGACAGACAACAGCGCAAGCAACAAGGAAAAGGAGACCTTTATAAAGGCGTCCATTTTTCCAGGAATTGGGGTCTGTGGTTAAAGACAGAGACGAGAAAAAGAACAGGGTTAGCCCAAGACAAATGTTATCTCTATATAGCAGTGCAGTCTCTAGAGGTCGTAGCACATGAGCCAGTGACCTGAATGCCGACACTCAGAATATCCTGTTTAGCTCTACTGGGAAAAATCAGTGACATCAGCACTAACACAAATAGCTGTATCTCCCGAATACAAAGCTGACCTTTTTTTAATTTTATTATTATCATCAGGGGGCGGTTCTTTCATGCTACAGAAGCTGCTCTGCTTGTTCGTAACAAAAAAAAAAAAAACAAGCAAAGGAATGATTCAGGAACCGTCCTTTGTGCTGTGTGGGTGCGTGTGTAGCTAAAAGACAACCACACACACTGCATGCCAGTCTTACTGCTGTGACAGGTTGATTATTGGAAGTGCTGGCCCAGCCCTAACTGCGCTCATTCAAGCACACACACAAACATACACGCGTGACAAAAGGAAAGGACAGGACTGCAGGCGAAGTGTGGGTACCGTTCTCCTCACTCGTCTTTCTCCGGTCCTCTGGGTCCACGTACACCAGCTGTAGGATGAGTGGCCTGCGCGTCACGATGCCAGTACCGCGAGGCAAGAGGTCTCTGCCAACCAGACTCTCCAACACGGAGCTTTTCCCACTGCTCTGTTAAAGAGAAACGTCACAGGCGTGTTAGCAACATTTCCAATTCAAATAAGGGTTTCAGGAGATACGCAAGACACATGTAGTTTTAAAACCCTGGTGTGTTTCTTACCCTCAGCGTTCCCTTTCGTTCTACCGACTACCCGCTATTAGTGGTGGCAGTGAGATTTAACTTACGCTTTATCTCTACTTCTGGAGAGTGATGCACCACAGCTTTAGGATGTTTTTCCATTGGGGCCCCTGGATCATTTCCCAGAACACTTGACCCCAAAGTCTGGTTCTTTTGGATCAGTGAGAACACAATCGTTCCGCGCTCGGGAACCGTGCCCGAGTCCACAGGAAAATGTGGTTTCGAGAAAGATACAGCATACTCGGGCACAGATCAGATATTGAAGCCAAGTGTACCCAAGAATGAAAGTAGATTGCTGTATAGATGCGACGTCATCAGTGCTGGCTGTCTCCTCTGAAATCTCGGTGTGCACGCCAGTCTGTCCTACACATCCACAGCTGAGGGGACGCAAGAGTGTCGCACTCGACATTTTTTCCGAAATATGGTTAATATTAGATTAGATTAAATTGCAACTACGTGCATACTGCCACCTGCTGTATTGAAGAGTGTAAACACGCTAAAACAGCTCTCAGCTCTCGGATTTGGGGGTTTGAGCAATCGTTCCTGAGCACGGTACCATTCAATTGTGCCTAATGTGAAATGTGTCTGACTCTGTAGACTCGATCAGATCAGCTTCCAAATCTTTAATATTCATGCTAGTATCACCAACACCACCATCATTATTGTCACCTCACAGATCACTAACAAGCTGAGTCAAGTCTCTGCTGTAGCTCTGACAGCATTTGTGACAAACTGGAATTCTCCTATGTACCATTTTAGAGCGTTCAAACAAACTTAGCTGTCTGAAGTCAGAATGAAACGAACGCTCATGGTAGGGTGTCTACAAAAAAACAGGCATTCAAGTTGTCTTTGGTTAGTGCTTAGTTTATTTGTAATCCATCATTAATAGTGATTGAAATTGCATGAATGAAAGGTTGATAAACATAAACCTTTTAAAATGCAATCGTCCTAAGATCTGAAGTTTGAATCCTGATGATGCCACAGTCATGAGTATGTGAGGTCACGCATGCAGAAGTGGGCAGATAGCACTTTCCTACAAGCGAGTAATCTGCACCCTGATGATGAATGAGCTGCAGATTGAGAAGACTCAGAGGAAGCAAATGTCATTCTGCACCCTCTCGGGTTTGTATCTGTCATGTGACATCCCTGAAGTGGTCATGACCAAGGTGCGGACTAAATTATAGTAAAACAGTTAAAAAAAAATTATTGAGAATACTAAGTAAAATTCAAATACATGCAGAAATGTAAAAGACAGTTAGGGCTGTTTTTCACATTAGGCACGATCGATTCATACTGTACTCAGGGTTCACAATGTTTTTCTGCGCCCCGTTCTCGGGTACGCTTGTATATTTAAACCCTCTGATACAGAAAGTGTCAGTATGCACCGACTGTACATGGTGTGTGAGCTGCCATTTAACACAATAGAAGAAGAGAACAAGGAAGTTATCCTTCACGCTACTCCTAGTACGTCAAGAATAATGCTCTCGCGTGCCTTCCTACTTAACCAGCTATGGCTGCGCAGGTCAGAGGATGAGTGTCGCGTTTAAACATCGCGGTACGACTGCTTCCTTATTTGATTCGATCCGTGCCTCAATGTGCTGTATCTTTCCTGAAACCACCTTTTCCAGTGAACTCAGAAATCGTTAGTGTTCTCACTGATGATGAACCAGACTTTGGGGTCAAGTTTAATTAGAAACGATCCCGGGGCCATTATGGCGGGAAACCCGGAGCTAATCTGAGGAGACTTGGGGCACACACCCTAAGGGCGATGTGGGGACGCCAATTATTCTACCATGCATTCCTTCTGAGTATTTGGAGGAAACCCGAAGCAGGAATCAAACCCTCGTCCCTGGAGGTGCAAGGCCGCATTGCTCACACTTCCGCCTTGACTGGGAATTTCTTATTTATTAAAGACTAATATACTGGTTATTACTTAGCAGGACAACTCATAGTTGGAGAGAGATTTCCTTTCTGGGACATCAGAAAACTCTGCGTTCCCATTTGGTCCTGAACGCAGCATCATCGTCCACCTGCACTGCGGTCTGTCTCCACTGCGTCCATCAGTTACTAAAAGCGTGTACACATTTTTCCTTGCTCCTGATTGCTATGCTAAAAACGTCCCTTAGTGACGTCAGAGATGCACACAAGCAATACCTTCACAGATCAGATCAACAACAACAACAAAACAGCCTTATCATCAGCCTGAACTCTAAGCACGTCACAACACTGCTATATACTGTATAACTAAACAGCTCTGATGTGAAGGATGGAGTTAAACCCCAGAATACTCGACTGTCTTATTGACTTAGTATCTAATCCTAAATAAAAACATACACAATGTACCTAGTTGTGGCCCTGACTCACTCACACCTGCATAACACACTGGATATCCGAGTGATGATCCCTAGATAGTGCACACTCACACAGGACACTGAGGTAACTGACACTAGAGCACGAAGCTACACGAGCAGTAATGCTAGGTGAGTGAAGGTGTAACGATTATAGACAGCTAGGTTAGCTAACTGGGTATCTTATAACACACCAGCTAACGTTAACCAATCATATAAAAGGTCTAACGGCCAACCTTGACACTGAATAGTCATAAAATAAAATAAAACGTGAGAGTATGTTCCAGTTTCACTTGGATTAGCTTGCTAACGCTAGCTGTACCGAAAGTGAAGCGCTCGCGCTACCTGAGTCCCGACCACAGCAATCTGCGGCAGCTGGATGATATCCGCTCCAACGGTGTTAAACACATCCTGCAGCTTGTTAATGACAGGAATAAGAGCCTCCATCGCTTCTGGTAATCGCTGCCTGTCAAAAATGAATGAACCGGCGAGTGAACCGCGCAGTTAAACACGGCACAAAGTCATCCGAATGTCCCTCACACGGCCACCATTAGATTAGCAAGCCGCTCTGACATCTGCGTGCGCACGCAGCCCTGTCGCGCGGAATTGTGGGACTTGGAGTTTGTAAGACAATCCGCGCAAGTACAGCTGAGGCGTCTGGAAACTACACTTCCGGGTTTCTCTCTCTCTTTTTTTTTAAGGGCCCATAAAACAACTATTTTGAGCACATTTTATTTTTGTTTTGACATTCTGGGGGAAAAATATTCCGTGGCCATGACTTACTAAAGCGTGGGAACGAGATACTCTTGTGTCTTGACATTAGATTATATACATTTGTAAACTGCTTTACTTCACTTGAAGTGATGTTAGTGGCTACACCTTATATACTAGTGTAGTTCCCTTGTGTTATTACGTTGTGACTACAACTTGGAATCTCATTGCCACGCCTTATACTACTTCATTCCCACACTTTATAATATTTTCTTCCCACGCCTTAGTAAGTTGTGGCCACAACATAGTATCTCATTCCCACGCTTTAGTAAATCATTACCGTGGATTTTTTCCCCCGCGAATGTCACCAGAAGGTATACACACTTCAACATGAAAGTGATATGCATCTTTTGTGATGGTCACATGATAGCATCAAAGACGGTGTGACTACTGACATCTTTAGAGGAAACATAATATTACATAATGCTGCCATAATTCACTCACTCACTCACTCACTCATCTCCTATACCGCTTTATCCTGTATTCAGGGTCGCGGGGACCTGGAGCTTATTCCAGGAGACTTAGGGCACGAGGCAGGGTATACCCTGGACAGGGTGCCAATCCATCGCAGGGCGCACACACTCACACTCTCATTCACACACTACGGGCAATTTGGGAACGCCAATTAGCCTAACCTACATGTCTTTGGACTGCGGGAGGAAACCGGAGTACCCGGAGGAAACCCACCAAGCACGGGGAGAACATGCAAACTCCATGCACACAGAGATGGGAATCGAGCCTGGCCGGGAATCGAACCCAGACCCTGGAGGTGCAAGGTGACAGTGCTAACCACTACACCACCGTGCCACCTGCCATAATTCAATTTGAATAAAAAAAATTTAAAAATAGGTCATAGATAACAGTTGAAATGTATTTTATATTATAAAAAACAAATTATAATTTTTTTGGCCCCTCTGTATTTAAACAATGTAATTTACTCATATTGAGTAAAAAAAGGGTGAAATATACTTACTAAAATATATATATATTTTTTTCTTCACGAAACATTGATCAGCGCTCAGTTCAGTTTCTCTAATGTATGCACTTTTTGCTACAAGTGACCACTTTGAACACAAGCTTGGATTTATTTTCAACATTACAATACTGTATTTTTTTAAACTATGAAATAACATATATGGCTTTAATAATTATGTAATAACAACAACAGTCAGTTGTTATTTAAAGGCACGAAGGTCATCTGTTCTGTAATAGTTCTTGCAAGAACAGTTTTGTGATGGGAAGCCTCACAAAACTGTTACCAGCCTCAGAAATCACCAATTAACAAACAGCACCTCAGATTAGAGCCGTTATGCAGGTTTTACAGAGCATACTGTAAGTAGGAGATACATCTCAATATCAACTGTTCAAAGGAGATTATTGCAGATTTTCAATGTAGAAAGAAATAAAAATTTGAACTTAGAAGTATATAATCTGTCACACTATTAAACGTGTACAATAATATTCTGCCTTTTTAGTGAAGCGTGAGTTTTTAAAAAGTTTTTGTCCTTTAACTTTCTAATAGCACCATTATTCATATTTAAAACATTTGTGGTTTTCCACACCTGTTACAAAATTAGAAATTCACAAACCACACTTTGAGAATCATCGTTCACCAAATTGAAATAACACCCCAAAGACTAAAGACAGGTGCATTTGTATATTTTATTACACCCAAGAACATTATATAACATATTTGCTTTGTAATATAAACATTCATACACACGGTGGCCCAAAAGACAGAATCTGTAGGTAAAATGTATTTTTAAATTATAATTTAGACTTAAATGCTCAAATTGATGGCCTCTGACTTTACAGCACTTGTGTACACTTGTGTAAATACAAGAACACTGAACATGTTTAATGCATCAGATGTGATGTTATATGTGGAGGAGATTTCCTCCCTTAGTGCAATGATTATTCTTGGCCGATCCTGAGACTACGGGGTGATGTTAGTTCCTGTGCCATTTGATCTTGTATTGTTTGGTAAAAAGAAATAAAAGCATTAAGTTTCATATACGCAATAAAAAAAAAAAAAACCTACGGATCCAGCTTTCGGGCCATGTTGTATAGTTACATATTTATGTAATTATATATCTATATATTTATCCTCTATCCACAGGATTTATGTAAGTGCTTGATGAGTCAAATCATAACAGTGCCAAGTCCAGCAAGTACCAGTGATATTAACAGCACAGCTGGCTTTAACATATTGCACAAGAACAAAACGTTGTGTGAAAAATCAGGTAACATGGGATACAAGAACATGACTGAATTAGACAATGTATAGACATAGCATGTGGTATTGAGGTGTTACGTGCACATTAGAGGATTTTCAGGCAACGTGTCAAAGCTACATCTCAGTTGTTGGGTTTTTGGAGTCATGGTACAGTGTGACATCATGAGCCTTAATCTCAATATGCTTAATAAATGATGAACTATCAGCTTCACTCCAGCATCCTCTAGGTTTAGGCATTTCTAATGCTAAACATAGTAAACTGAATGGAGTAATGTTTACCAATTTGAATGTAAGCCATTACCACATACCTTCACATTTCTATTTAAATGTAGGACAATATTATGCTGAACCATGAGCAAAATCTTCTATGCATGCAACATGGGTGGACAAAGTCTCTCCCATGTCATTGTTGCCTAGTAAAAACAAGCATAAAAAGAAAATAAGCTCTACTCCTTATTGTCTTTACCAAAACTATAATAGAAATAGTTATCTGGTGTTTAAACAGAATGTATATTATTGTATTGTGGCGCTGCTACTATAACGTGTGCTGCCCCGACTCCCACCCACCACTGCACTACACACATCGCCTGAGGCAATGTGGCTAACGATGTAACAACTTTCACTAGCCGGGATCATTTGTGCGCACTAATGACAGACTTTCCTTTCAGAATCAGGAATACGCAGGTAAATAATAAAATCCAGCACAAAGATGCTGCGATGTGAGAACATAACACCGGGTCTTGAAGCCAAATTTTGGCCAAAGTATACTTCACTGAGGTCGCAGGACACCTGTAGACAATCACATACTCATACGCTACTTTCAGGTAACTGAACGTACTACAACTGGGGAATATTTTTAAGAGACGCACCAGATGATCAGCTGTTTTTTAACTTGATCGGTCATGATCGGCTGATCAGATTTAACCGATTCTGTATCGAGTGCACAAGCCTCCAAGTGGTGCAACAGAAACAGATTTTATGGCATTACATTTCAAAAATCTAACGGTTAAAAGCTTTTTTTTAACCTGAAATCTGCAAGTCAATTAGTCTCAAAATCCACTCGTTACACACTCTTACACCAATCTCAAAATATAACGTGCGCAAATTAATCTTGCACGTTAGAAGCCCCATGTGTCCACGTTAGAATAAGTGAGTACCTACATGCTCACAGGTACTCAAACTGCATGTTTATGGGCAAGTTGAGTTTGAAGACTTTGGAGGTATTTGAGGTGCAAAACGTTGTTGTTTCTTTATAACCCCACAGGCGGTACACTCTAAACAATTTACACATTTTCATCCTGTGTGGCAGATGTGAATTATTATAATTTAGATTAATTGCTAAACTAAATGTTTAAATGCTGCGCCTCATTTTTAAGTAAGAAACAAATGTTATAAGAAATGGACTCAACTTTCTTTAAGAGTTTAAGGTCTTAAAATTGTAATACATCGGGGAAAATGCAATACCGTATTAGGTATACAAAATGATAATATGAATTGAATCGGCACCTACTGTAGGTATTGTGATAAAATCGTAACGTGAGGTGACTAGTGATTCCTGTCCCTAGTACATACCCTGCTATCACACTTCTTTGCCTAGTCAACTAGGTCTCTGAACAACTAAAACACAGGACTGGGTACCACCCTGGAGCACAGAGTAACGTCAAAAAGTACTTCATAATGCATACGCACTGCAAACAATTAATAAACCTTCCAAGCAAATGCAAAACAAAAAAAATCTCAAACACAGTCTATTGTATCACATGGAACTAATCATTAAATCAAGTTCAACCTAAATCTTACATCGCCCAACAACAGGAGAGGCTTTGTTTTGTAATTCTGAAAGAAGTCAGTTATCAATGTCGGTTCATAAACTGAAAATCCCTAATAGTGCTCATCATAACTTGGTAACGTATACACTACATTGCGCTTCATTCATCTCAGCAGCAGCTTTATAAATTAGTATGTCTCATCAAGACAAAATTAGCTTAACTCTAGGTGAGGAGGAAACTCTACTGAGAAGTCATGTGACTCTCAGGACGAGGTACAGTCCGTGTAGGTGGTCACCATGTTCCCCCGTCTCTGAGTCACAGTCCTGCAGTGCTGCTTCGCCATGCCGTGAAACCTGCTCTCAGTCCGCTTGGCATGTCTGGCAAATGTAAACATTCTCTCCATGTCGTCAGACAGATCCTCGAAGATCCCAGCTCCGAATGCTCCCTGGAAGTGCCTCTTGTGGCGGTTCTGGCTGGTCTGGTGAGCCCGGAAATGCTCCTCGAAGCTCCGTCTGGGGCGCGCATGCCTGTTTTGGCTGTAGATATCGAAGTCTCTGAACATGTCCTCAAAGTTAAAGTCGAATGACTGCTGGAAGTGCTGGTTTCCTCCTTTCGTGCCTTCACCGGAGAAAGCGCTCTGTCTGAGCCGATCGTACTCTCTCCTCCTCTTCTCATCTGACAGTGTTTCATACGCTGAAAAAGATGAGAGAATAGTGCTTAGCCCGGACTGCAATGACCTGAATGAACTTGATCAGGAGGATAAGGAAGGAAAAAAAATAACCATCCTTCAACAAGAACTTGCAAACTTTCTAGTTTTTCTATTGGGGAATTAGTGATGTCACAGATCTTGAAAGCTTGCTGTGATGTAGTGGAGTTTTTTCTTTTTTACTTCCCTAAGGAATTCTGACCAACCCCAGTGTAAGATGCTTGAAGAAGCTGTGACTACCATAAGAGCTTGGCCTTAAATATAGGGTGACAGATGTGACTGTGATCTTTTTTATATTACCGCAGCATGACTGACAGTGCTGCTGTGCTCTAGAGCTAAATTACAAAACTAGATGTTTTTCGATCGTGTGGACTTTAACTGCAAACTCATCAGCGTATTTTTAAAAATGTACAACACCATCTGTTTGAATCTGAATTTTTGAATGAACTAAACTTTTTATGTGTGCGAGATTGTGTTAATTAAGTAGATTGCAATTGCACACTCATAAGCGCGTATTAAAAAATGTACAGCGCCATCTGTTGAATTTTGAGTTGAACTGATGATTTTTTCAAGGCTGATTTTTTCTTCTATTCTATTTCATATAATGAAACTGTAAAGTTGATGTGTCTGTATATTGAAGATATTTGCGAAAAATGTTTTTGGGCGGACGTAAGATGGGTAATAGAATTTTTGTCTGTCTGTTTGTCTGTCAGGAACCCAAGATATTCATCACAGATCTCATATATGTCACTAACTGCAGTCTATTGGCCATAGAGCAAAACTAACCTGTGAGAGTTGATATGACTGGTCACGTTTAATGACTTACCCTCCGCTACATCCCGAAACTTCACCTCTGCATCAGGGCTTTTATTCTTGTCTGGATGATATTTCATAGCCAGCTTGTGAAAAGCCTTTTTGATCTGACGTTCACTGGCATCTTTAGGTACACCCAGAATATCATAGTAGTCCTTTTTGGCTAGTATCAGCTCTGTTATCATCAGGATGCACACAGTGAACATTAGTGTTGACTGCACCGTGGCCATACTGTTGCTTGGCTTGTGCCTGTTTGATAAAAGAGAGGAGAATAAGAAACAGAGACATGATTTCGCCAGTCTACAGATGCTATACCCAGATTAACATACTAAGATCTAAGTAAAGTGCTATACTGTATATTACAGCCAACAAATCCCACCATGAAGTTGTGTAAAACAGTGAACCTGGTGAACTTCTATAAATCCTCCACACATATCAAGTATCTCAGAGGTAATGTTTTAAAGTACTGATTAAATCAATTTCTCTATTTTACTGTCCATCTGCTCATGTTTTTTACCCAACAGAACTTCTTACTACAACGTATCTTATTCTTTTTTACAATAACTCTGTGTCAGGAGAGAGAGCTCCTTCTGTGACATCACTATGAACAGGGTCATGTACATTCTGTTGTCCACCTGATTGCATTGCAATGATATGATTATGTCCTTTTATTCTCTCTTTTATTAATATTACAACTTGCCAGCACACCTTATGTACCAACCAGTACATACAATCATCATGGACATGTACATAAAAACTGTTTTTTTTCTTAAAGTGCAGGTTTTCAGTTATTCAATTTATTTATTTAGTTGTGTAAATAAATAACTGTGATTTTAAATTTTAACATAATATTTTATCATAATATTCTTCACCTTGTTGATCGTATGTTATTGTATAATCTGTGAACTGGCAGCACTGTGGCGTAATGGTTAGCACCGTGGCCTTGCACCTCTAGAGTCGAGGGTACGGTTCCTGCCTCAGGTCTGTGTGTGTGTTGAGTTTGCATGGTCTCCTCGTGCTCACTGGCTTTTTCTGGGTACTGGTGTTTCGTCCCACAGTCCAAAGACATGAAGATTAGGATAATTGGCATTTCCAAATTGCCCGTATTGTGATTACGTATTTGAGTGTGTGCATGCCTGTGTGCCCTACAATGGATTGGCACACTGTACAGGGTGTACCCCCCACTTTATGTCCCCTGCATGTCCATGCCTCCTGTGCCCCTTAAAGGAATATGCAGCACAGAGGCTGAGTAAGTGAGTATTAGGGTTATTTTTTGGAGATTATTTATTAGGCCAGAGCTTTCTCTTCCTGAAATTTCCCTTAAAAATACACAGGTCTGAGTTGACTGTGGTGCTTGGACCTTTAAATACAATAACTGATAATTCCTTTTGGGTGTATAATTAATTAATTCATTCATTCATCTTCTACATAGCTTATCCTGTACAGAGTCACGTGGACCTGGAGCCTATCCCAGAAGACTCTGGGCTCAAGGTGGGGTAAACCCTGGATCATCTATTGCAGGGCACACACACACTCCAGGCAATTTAGAAACAGCAATTACCCATGGACTTTGGGAGGAAAGTAGAGAACCTGGAGGAAACTCACCAAGCACGAGGAGAACATGCAAACTCCACGCACACAGACCCAAGGTGGGAATCGAACTGTGTAATTGACTACTGTTGAAAATGTCTTCTTTTCTACATTTGCTCCCACGCCTAGGATTTCTGCAACTTTACCACACATGACAGCTAGCAAACGCACAAAATCATGTATATTCTTTTATGCTTAATTTATTCAGTGATGTTTTGAGACTTATCATTCGATCCAAATATAAAAGTGCATCTCAAGGAAGAGCAAATCACTAATGTTAATTGTGTTACTAATGTTAATAAATCACCACAAACACTTCATAATGTGCAAATCAGACTCATTCAGAGAGAACAGGGTACTTTAGGGTAAAAGATTCTGATTAAGGTAAGTGAGGTTTTATCAGAAAGATGATTCTCAGGTTAAACTTAAAAATATTCAGTTTATGTTTTCTAATTAATATCTATTGATGCAGGTGTTTGTTTACATTGAGCAAGTAGCTTATTAGTAAATTTTTTTTAAAAAGTAGATCATTAAATCCGGTACATAACTGTTCACAACATCACTTTTACTCCACATTTTGATTTCTCTTATAGTGCAGGTTAAACTTCAGGTAGATATAGAAGTACTGCAAAAGGTTCATTAAACACAATTTGACGTACACTATCAAAACATGTGGGTTATAATCTGGCACAGTCAGTTTTGCGTGATGCTGTGACGAAATCTGGGTGGAAATGGTACAGAAATGCATTCATACAGTAAGTACACACATACATACAGTACATACATACATGCAGACAGACAGACAGCCAGACAGACCAGGTTCTCCAGTGTGTGAAGCGTAAAGATATAATAGAAAGGGCTAGTTCTGATCAATTTACTGACAAAACCTTTTACTTATATAGATAAATTTAGACATTAAACTCAACTGTCCAATAACTCACAGGATTAACTTCAATAATAACCAGCACTAGGTGATTTCACTTTAAAGATCCCTCGGGGTCTCCTGGACATGCTTCACATCCCTAATATGAACCTATGATATGAAAGTGACCTCACTTTTTCTCAGTGCTAAGGTATTACACTGCTAGCTATACGACAGATAATACTCAGTACAATCCCAGACCCTGGCTTCAGTAAACATGACACGTTAAACGCTAAACATCGCGTCAGCAAGTCGCCCTGGTGTCGAGAGCTAACAGTTGAGCTAACAGTTAAGCTAACGCACGAACGACCTAATTGTATCATTACCGTTAAACAAATAACACCAAGACAAACAAAACGAGAAAAAACAACTACATTTTAATCACATTTTGTTATATTTAAAACAATTTTACCTTTATTACGCACAGTCACCGGTGAAGCACAGATAACGGTTTGCTTTCGTTTCCATCCCAAGCAACAACACGAAGCGCAACCCCATTGGTTGGTTTTGTACCACGTGATCTTCACGTGCGTCGAAAGACGGCTCGTGCAATGTGAGCGAGGCGGTGTATCAAAGCAGACATGCGCGGTAGACTGAAGAGTTTAGGGCAGTTATACTGTACTTCCGCTTCTCTGAGACACAGCAGTGAGTGTATTAATATCACATGAACTATTTACACAACAATATTATATACATATATATTATATACAGATGAACAGTAATTATATTGACTCAAAGCTTTTGCACGTTTCTGTAATTATAACAGGAAGTACATGTTAGTAATCATTCAGGCCCTAAAAACCCTAAGGTAAAGTAGTTTTAAAAATATTACAAAACGGTTTTTTTTTTTTTTTTTTTTTTTTAAATATTGCATCTTTCTTGAGCCCGAAACTATTGTATTTACAGGGTCACTGGGGGCCTGGAGCCTATCCCAGGAGACTTAGGGCAAGAGGTAGGGTACATCCAGGACATGGTGCCAATCCATCGCAGGGCACACACACACACACACACACACACACACACACACACACTCATTTACATATTACGGAGAATTTGGGAACGCCGATTAGACTAATCTGCATATCTTTGGACTGTGGGAGGAAAATCACCAAGCACAGGGAGAACACACAAAATCCATGTACACAGACTTGAGGTGGGAATCAAACCCTCGACCCTGGAGGTGTGAGGCCACACCACCACGCCACCGTGCCGCCTAATGATTGTTTTTGTTTAAAATCGTATCCTCTACAATTTTAACTTTGCCCAAATCAATGATTTATTTCCAAGCTCTGATGTAATAACGTTTTAAAACCAGAACCCCTTTTACTGAATAAAATCCACAATGCCCTTAGATATTTATTTCCTTTTTTTTTTTTTTTTTTGGACCCTAAGGCTACTACTACCACTCAGTCGGGAGGGCCGAAGACTATCACGTGTTTCCTCCGAACCATGTGACTCCAGCCAACCGCATCTTTTCGAACTGCTCGCTCACGCACCGTTGGGGGCGGCGTAACACACTTGGAGGACAGCGCTATCCGCTCCTTCTGCTTGCGTGAGCTCACAGATCACCCTGATTGGCTGTAGAGCCGTGGGAGCACTAAGTACCTCTCATCCCTCCCCTCTGAGAGAGAGCTCGGCCAATCAACTCTCTCTAGACCTCTGGTTGCGAGAGGTTACAGCATCACCCGGGAATCGAACTCACGATCTCCGGATGATAGGGCGAGCACTTGACCACTTTACAGGTACTCAGCAACAAAATGCAGTCTATATCGATCTATATCTGCATATTACAGTCATAGAGTTTTCTAGTCTTTAACTTTTCACTTGAACTTTTTGGAAAAAATAATAAGAGCTCTCTCATAATTCTCACTTATACAACAATTAGTTCCAACCAAGAACTGTAATCTGATTGGATGTGAGGATTTCCCTGAGTGATGATATTGGAACTATAACAGCACTGGGATGTTTACCTACATGTATCACTCTGACTTACAGGTGATCTAACAATCATTAATAACAGTAACTGTCAGGCACCAACAAGGGTGAAAGTAGGTCTGTACGGTCCAAAACTGTACATTTATTGAGGCAAAAGCAGCTGCCTGCCAAAACCCACATTTAAAACCAGTCACAAAAGCTGTTTCAGCAAGAAAACACATCTGATAAGGTTAAGTCATCTTAAACAACACTTTGTCTCCTTTATAATTGCCTCTAAGACATTTCGAATAGCCTCTGAATCTTCATGTTATTTTACTTCCAGCTACAAAGCTCATTAGCTTCTAATGCATGTTTGAATCCCAAATTGCTCTCCAACCCCTGATCAAGGGCCCTATTTGGTGTGTTATACAAGGGATTGTACTCCCAAGAGCACTAACTTTCCATTTTACTCTAACAGCTCTATTATTCTGTACCTAGCATTACTGCACATATACACTGCATGGCCTTATTATATTATATTTATTGCATTTACTGTATATATATATATACTTTTGAACGATATATATATATATATATATATATATATATACCGTTCAAAAGTTTGGGGTCACTTTCTAACTCCATGATGGTTCCTGATTTTTATTTCTTTCTACATTGTAAAGGA
>JAQMYG010000002.1:24538680-24552417 GCA_030014215.1 Clariallabes teugelsi | reverse complement strand
TAATTTTTGTGGCTTCAGTCATTGTTGGGATACTCTTTTAAAGCTGGCAGCATTAACAGCTTATATCGAAATATATCATTATCGTTCAATATGGGCCAAAAATTATCGAGATTACTTTTTTGCCATATCGCCCAGCCCTAATAGAAATGATAGAGTAACATACCATAGAGTAGTCCATGTGCAGCTTGTATAGCAGTACTCTGACAATAACTCGACATGCAGACTTTATTGTCTAAATAACTGGCAATGAAAATGAGCACACCCTAAGTGAACCTGTCAAAACCATGTCCAAAGTGTCAGTAATATTGGAGTTCACCAGATGATGATGATGCTGGGCTCCTCTTCCACTCCTCCATAATGATATCACTGCTGGAGCTGCTGGATGTTAGACACACGGTGCTTCACCACCTTCCGCTTGAGGATGCTCAATAGAGTTCAGGTCTGGAGACACACTTGACCACTGACAAACACATGAACATGATGAATACAGTAGGTCGTGTGACTTTGCGTGGTAAAGGATGTACAGCTGTTATTATGTAGGGTGTAATTACTTTTGTTGGCAGTAATGGCTGTATGATATTCAAGATTAATTTCTGTAGTATTGTCCGTTGAGAAGATATACTAAACTGTTTGCTGAAATTACAGTAGAAGGGTGTAGAGTGGGTGTAATACAGCACAGGTGCTATCACAGGTCCTGACTGACTCACCAACTTTCGTACATCACGGTGTAAAAGTTCTGACTTTGGTCTATATCCAAACACTAAATGCTCCCTATTCGGCCGTGTTTAGCCTTTCTTGATTCCTTTAGTCCACTATGTTTTTAGTCCACTGGCCTCTCGCTCCCTCTCTAAGAGTCCAGGAGTGCTCGGTGTAGTGAGACTCAGGCCTCCTCAGGCTGTGTATGAATAGTTTATTGGCCTCCCTCTGATGTCTCTCTGTCAGTTTGTCATGTGCGCCGGACCAAGAGGGAGCCCGCGGCCATCTTCCCGACAAGGTCGCCTCGGAAACGTACAATACATGCTCTCCATCTCCGAGTCGAGCGGTGATGCACGGATTAATCCAAACACGCAAACATGACATGTGGGCAGATTTACACATCGATGCACATGTTACCTGTTTTCCCACAGTAATAGTTCTTCTTTATGATTTTGTGAATTATATACGTGAGTTTATACTCCTGTTTCAGAAAATAAAACTAAATCCTTTAATACAGGATTATTCTGATTTTAAAAATCGTACTTAAATAATCTTACTGTGTAATCCGTTTGTAAAGCATAAAACAGTGATATTAATGCACAGCATTACAAATAGAGGTCTACTGATGTTCATGAGCCGAGCTCACAAGTCTCTCCACAAGGGGGAGCTGTCATTCAAGGAGCTTTCTAGGACTGTGTGATGCACCAAAATGATATTCCCAAAACTTTCCCCAGTACGCAACAGGTACAGTGATGTATTTTATTTTAGCTCTCGTCCAAACGTAGATAGCATGCCCCTGATTTTACGGGGGGAAAAAGCGAAGCATGTGAGCGAAATTTAAGATTTGTTTTAAGCTCATTTTAACAGGAAGGTAAATTCTGTCTGCTTTAACTTGCTTGTTTTATGAAAATTGTGCTGTATGAGCACTGATCGTACCTGTGCTGCATTTGTCACATCACATTATTATAATGATAGCGTATAAGCATTATGCTGTTGAAAAACTGACACATCTGATGAACGAAACACTGGATTGTAAAATGCCAGGAAAAACAAGCGTACATGATGAATGGCCAGTAGGGTGACGATACAGCTGTTTAAACTGATATTGGTGATGTTCAATAGTATGGTGATGGAAATTCCCCCCCCCCCCCCCCTCCCCCAGTCAAAGGTTTGGACATATCTTTTAATTTCATGGTCTTTCCAGATTTATAAAAAAAGTTTGTCTACACTGTAAAACAACGCGTCCAAAATCTGCAATAATCTCCTTTGAACAGTTGATATTGAAATGTTTATGCTACTTATGATCTGTAAATCCTTCATAATGGCTCTAATCTGAGGTGCTGTTTGTTAATTGGTGATTCTTGAGGCTGGTGACTCTAAATGAACTTCTCCTCTGCAGCAGAGGTGAGTTTTGCTCTTGCTTTCCTTCAAATCATTTGTTTCCTCATGGTGCTTGATTGGTTTTGCAAATGCACTTGACAATACTGTTCTTGCAAGAACTATTCCAGAACAGCTGACCTTCATGTCTTAAAACAACAACTGACTGTTGTTGTTACCTAATTACCTAATGCTATATAAGTTATTTCATAGTTTTAGAAGAAAAAAAAAAACGGTATCATTCCTGAATGTAGAACACTGAATTAGAAGGTGTGTCCAAACTTTTGACTGATAGTGTGCATGCATGTGTTGTCCTGGCCTTAAATCACTGTTAATGTCGACGACAACACAAACATAAAATAAAATAATAAAGCTACCTTAAGACATGAAACAGTGAGAAACAGGTGCAGATGATGACAGATGATCAGGCCGGTGATTAATATACTGCTGAAGCTTAAAGCTGAGTGATTGGAACAGACGAGAGGGGAAATGAGGTTGCTGCTGAGGTTGTTACATAAACAACCAATTTTGAAATCTTTGCACTTTGCAGTCTTTCACAATAAAAATTTGTTCCCATTTAATCGACATCATTTAATATGATAAAGTTAAGCCTGGCTGAATACATTTGCACAGTCCTGTGTGTGTATGTTTGTTTTGTTTGTATGTTGTGTGAATGTTTTACAGAAACACCCTGCATTCGCAAAAGAAAAGAAAAAAATCCTGAATCCTTTATCTCGTAATTATGACTTACTAGTTTATAATTACAAGATCCAGATCTCATAATAATTACTTACTCTCCCGTAATTATGAGATCCCGATCTAAAGTTGCTGCTTCCTCATGGCCACTGCTTTACTGCCCTTAAGCCAGCCGCTAGGTTAGTCAGTAAGCTAGGCTAATCTAGCCACATGTACATTTAGCAGGTGCAGCTTTTAGACATTTCGCAGTAATAGTGCGGAAAGTGGAAAGCGAGCATCAGCGAGCTCCTAAATCTGACTGCCGAAACCACTTCACTTTCCACCTTTTTCTCTCGGCCTGGTTTTAAAGTCATGCAGCACAAATAGTCATTTAAAGGAGATTTGGACAAGATGAGTCAAAATGAGTCCAGATTAGATCTCTAAAGGCAGACTCACACCAGCGAGCGACAAACTGACCATTCTTCTTCTACGTAATCTCAGTGTGCGCTGTTGGCTACAATTTGCTTACAGACCTATATAATGGTTTTTAGGATACATGCTAAATGGCTAATCACACTGTTGTGTCTGCACACGCAGCAGCCTCAGTCAGTCAGACAGTCAGACAGCACAGATGGCAGAGCGACAGGTAGAGTCGAAAAATAGGTCAGACACTGACATGCTTAATAACACAATGTAAAGTGCGCTGATACTCTCTGCTTAAACACTGCTCCAGCTTTACTGCTTCATAGTTTAACATTCCATCTTACAAGAAGGTCTTGTAGCACATAGACAAACCTCTGTAAATATTGACAGTGTTGTGAAAAAAAAGCCACAGCTTGATAAGTGCTGATAATATCTATTGATTGATTGAAATGTCTCTATATACAGTAGACCATTGTCATGTGTAAAATCTGTGTGTGTAAACTCAGCGTTATCTCGCCTGGGGGTACGAGATGTCGCAACCGTGATTAACAGATAAAATGGCAGATGGTTTTGGTTCTGGATCACGCGACTGCAAGAGGGCCGTAGAGTAACGTTATAGCCACGTTATACACTGTAGAAGCGATCTGACCCTATACTGTAACGCTGTTTTCCTTTTTCATCTGTGGGTTTAATTAATCTCTCTCTCTCTCTCTCTCTCTCCGCAGCACGTGGGTTTGGTGTAAACGAGGTAATGGCAGATGTGGTGAGTTTGGTGTCCCACGCCACCGAGGCCAGACTCCGTTCCACGCTGGAAAACGTCTCTGCCCTCGCGCGACATCGAACAGAACCAAGCAAGGTAAGAGCCAATCACAGTCCAGCTATCTGTGGGCGTGGCCGAATGGACCACCTGGACGCGTGGACCGAATTGGACTCTGTAAATAGTGATTCAATGCTCATAAGAGGGTTTTAAATTGAAAATGTATTTAAATTGATTTAGGAAAAATCACATTGTTGTGAAAACAGCACTTTGTTTAGTTCTTAAAAAAACTAAGCCTTCGAAAGCATGGAATTTCATTTCGAAGTTTCCGTATGAGCTCTAAGCCTGATAATGGCCAGGAGATAAGCAAGCTTCGTTATTATTAAACGAACGCAGTCACGATGTCCTGTGTTTATTTGGGTGCTCTCCCTCTAAGCACGTCGCTCCTTAGCTCATTCTCAAACATAAACGAGCCGGGCTAAGCAGCATAGCAGCAAACGAGATTTAACAATATAAAGGATCCATGTTGTAATTTTCAGAGGCTTCTGCTGCCTGAGAGATGATTTCACTTAAACAGAATGTTTTTGCCTTCACATCAGCTCTTTCTCTGGAACTTGGGGACAAACCTAAGCAGCTGTGCTTCGTCTGAAGGAGCCAGCTGATGTCTGTTGCACAGAAATATTACTGATGAGTTTTTAATTTATATTTCTTTAAAATAAAAAATGTAAAAAAATAAAATAAAAAATAATATATATATATGTTTATGTTTAATTTCTTGTTATTAGCATAAATTAACAAATCAGTCCCTCAGTTGTCCATAATAAACTTTTCTATATTCAGGATAAGTTGCTAAAACAATCTCGACTTTCTTCCTACTGATTATTAGTGCTATACAATTTAAACAAGTTATTGTTGGTTAGTTTTCGATTCAGAGTCGATACACATCAGATTTTTTTTTTTTTCTAATTCAAGATCAATGTTTGTCTAATTTGTCTCAAACTGTTACTTTTTTTTTTTATTTTTTTTTTTACATTTCTGCTGTTTGCAGTACGCATCATATGTAGGCTTATAAAAAAGCACAAACTTTTTTTTTTTGTTGCAAAAACGTATTAGCTTTAAGTGAGTTTATAATTATCACGATAAAGATACCCTGAGATTCCTCAGAAAAGCATTCCGTGACGATATCGATGTTTTTTTTTTTTTTTTTTTTGGTAATATCGTTCAGGCCTAGCGATTATTAAACACCCACAGGATTCAAACTCGAGGTGACATGAGCTGCTTTTCTCTTTCTAAACTTTCTCCAGTAAACTCTTTACCCTTTCAGGATGGTGTGTGATTTAATGATCTCACCCGGAATAGCGGTTCAGACATTCTCATCTAACTATACAGGGGAAATTATTTAAATTAGGTTTTAGTGAAAAAAAAGAAAAGAAAAACTTCTCCCTTGGGTCTGTATATATATATGTGTGTGTGTGTGTGTGTGAGGGGATCCAGACGGGGTGGAGGTTGGGCAAGTTAAAAACAAGTTTTGTAGTTAGTTTTGTAGTTGATGGAAAGGAAAAGTGCCGAGAGGGTTGAGTCGTTTACCTGCTACGCAAAAGCAGGGTAGATTTGTGCAGTGACAGGAAAACTTGCCCTGCCAGCGAGGCACAGCCACAACACACACACACACACACACACACACACACACACACACACACAAAGCTACAGATAAGAGATGTTTCTCCCACTACCAGGCTTCAGCCTCAGAAGTGTGTGTGTGTGTGTGTGTGTGTGTGTGTGTTGCTTCGTGCTCTTGCCTGGCTTTGGTCCTTATACTGCTTTAAGTGTGAAGTGAGAACAGAGTCTTGGCAGCGAGCGTGTCAGGGGCTGCCTCCGAGACGCTCTGCGAAACAAACAATTATCCCATTAACTCAGGGTGACCTAGTAACTTCTCCTCGCTTCAGTCGCATGCGAGAGAAGAGAAAGAGGGAGAAGGAAAAAAAAATCAGCGAGAAGTTTGTAGCGGAAGTCAAGGCGTTAGATGAAAGCTCGTACGATGTGGAGGTGGAGTGTGTGTGCGTGATGATAAGGAGCTCGTTGCCGTGTGTTTTCTCCGCTCCAGGATGAAGAGCACCACGAGCAGACGTCAGATGTGAGGACGCAGCTGAAGTTCTTCGAGCAGCTGGAGAGGTTGGAGAAACAGCGCAAAGACGACGAGGAGAGGGAGATCCTGCTGAAAGTGGCCAAAGTAGGTTTCACACGTGGACGTTTTAGTCGTTGTTATATAAAGAGACAGTTTATAAAGAGACCCTGGTTTGTTTTTAGCTTCACTTTTTCACCATCCCGTCCCTTTCCTGGTCTGCAAAGACTGATTTCAAAGAATTCTGCAACTGTAAAGATACACACAACGGTCACACATGAGAGAAGCTGCCGTCACGTAGTTTCACACCACGGCGCCGATGAATTCCCGACTCAGAAGGTGTTGATTAGTTTTCTACACCAGCAGATCTGACAGTATATCAGACTCTAATTTAAATAATAATTCAGGCATCATCTGCTCGTCCTGGTGATATCAGCTCTATAGAAACAACTCGAGGTTTAAACACGGTGAAGATTTCTGTAAAGACATGAGTAACCATCAAACATTAAGCTCCAAAAGTACAATGTAAAAGTGACCAAAAGTATGTGGACACCTTGCCATCACACACATACAGTCTTATGCAAAAGTTTGGGCACCCCTTGATAACAGATTTTGGTGATTTTTTTTTATTGAAAAGATGTTAACACAGTCTCTCTTGGAAATTGAAAAAATGCACAATATTTTCAGCAAAACGTTGATGCATAGTCACTTCTTATGCCATAAATTAAACAAAACTAAAAACATTATGGCACTGTGCAAAAGTTTCAGATAGATAGACAGAGTTCCAGAGTCTCAGATTCTTTTTACAAGGTTTCAGATCTTAATCAGCTTGTTAGATCTGATTAGTAAAAGCCAATTTCAAAGCTTTACAAATACTTTGACTCTTCAAACCTTGTGCACACACTTGCGGACACTCAACAACCCTGAGTTCCTCTAAGCAGCTGTGTAAGACTCTGAAAATGAAAGTTATTGATGCCCACAATGCAGGAGAAGGCTACAAGAAGATAGCAAAACGTTGTCAGCTTGCAGTTTCCAAAGTGAGAAATGTAATTAAGAGATGACAGTTCAGGGGAACTGTGGAGGTCAAGATGAGATCTGGAAGAACAAGAAAACTCTTAGAGAGAACTGCTCGTATGCTGGTCAGAAAGACTAATCAAAACGCACATTTTACCAGAAAAAACCTGCAGGAAGATTTAGCAGACTCAGGAGTGGTGGTGCACCGTTCTACAAGACCTTCATGGAAGAGTCAGCAAAAGAAAACCTTACCTGCGTCCCCATCATAAAATCCAACGTCAGAAAGATGCAACAGATGAAGTTAAAATAGAATTATTTGGCCACAATCAGCAAAGGCATGTTTGGGGGGAAAAAGAAGATGCAGCATTTCATGAAATGACATAAAAAGTAACTATGCATCAATGTTTTCTATACATTTAAAAAAATATATATTGTTCATTTTTTCCATTTACAAGAGAGACTGTGTTAACATCTTTTCAATAAAAAAATAAAAAAATCACGGCCTCGGAGTGGCGCAGTGGTAAAGTGTTTGCCCTATCATCCAGAGATCGCTGGTTCGGTTCCCGGGTGATGCTGTAACCTCACGCAGCCGAAGGTCTAGAGATAGCTGATTGGCCGAGCTCTCTCAGAGGGGGGGGATGAGAGGTACTTCGTGCTCCCACATTAATCACGGGGCGTCTGTGAGCTCACGCAAGCGGAAGGAGCGGATAGCGCTGTCCTCCGAGTGTGTTATGCCGCCCCTAATAGTGCGCGAGTGAACAGTTCGAAAAGATGCGGTTGGCTGGCGTCACGTGGTTCGGAGGAAACACGTGATAGTCTTCGGCCCTCTCGACTGAGTGGTAGTAGTAGGCTTAATGTGGGAGCCCCCTAGTGACGGGGAGGAATTGGACATGACTAAATTAGGGAGAAAATTGGGGAAAAAATCCAAAAATAATAATAATAAAAATAAAAAAAAATCACCAAAATCTGCTATTTATCAAGGGGTGCCTAAACTTTTGCATAAGACTGTATGTAGGCTTGGCCCAGTTCATTTACATTTATGCAATGTGGCAGACGCCCCTTATCCAGAGCGACTTATATTTTTTAATTATTATGCATCTTAGCAGTTGAGGGTTAAGTGAACGGCCCATCAGTGGTTGTGTTGGGGTTTCAACCTGGGACTTTCTGACCCCATGTCCAACACCTTAACCACTGAGCTACCCCCACCCAAAGAGAGTTCAAAGTGAGTTAAAAAAAAAATTTAAAAAAAAGAGTTTAAAGCACATTATAAAGCAATTAAGCTACTTAATTAAAAAAAAAAAAATTCTTTGGACATTTTTTTTTTTTTTTTTTTAAGTTTTCCACTTTTTCTTCAGTCAACCAAGTTAAGATTCTCAAACCCATTCCAGCATCACAATGTGCAGCAGTGAGCTCCATCAAGACATGATGTGCCAAGGCTGGAGCTGAAGAGCTCAAGTATTCTTGCACGGAGCCCTGGCCTCAACCCCACTGAACCCCTTTTGGGACACCCCAGACCTCCTCACCTGACCTCAGTGTCTGATCACATTAATGGTCTTGTTGCTGAATGGACACAAGTCTCCGTATTCATACACAAAAATCTAGTAGAAAATATTATAAAATAAAAGGAGGGGGGGGAAATGGATGTGGATGTGTGTGTGTGAGGGTCAGGTGTCCACATTATGTATAACATTAGTGACAAGTGATGACATGGTATGATGCTATACTGTATATAAGTATAAAAGGATCAGAAGTACAACAGTTTTACGTTTGTGACTAAATATTAAAAACAGTAACTCCACTTTGCTTGGGGCAGCATCATGCCACCGTGTCATTGATTATTTTCCGTATAAGTCACTGTTTAAGTCCTTACTTATCAAACTTTCTGATGCCCGAACAATATAGTAGAAACAGTATAGTTTCCCAGCATGCCTTTTAAATCAGCAAGCAGCTAGCTTTAATCCTCGCAGCATGCCTTCCTTCACTTAAGTGTCGCTCCATAAACTAAGTCAGAGGGTGGTTTGGGGTTCTCCACGGGAGAAGGCGTGCGACATTAAAGCGAAAGCAATTAGTCGACTTAAACAGCAGTGACGGCGAGGAATGCGAAGACGGTGGTGTCCCCATCCGCCTCAGCCTCCGTCAGTACGCCCCCAGTCAGTACACATGCGTCCCTCTCCTAATTAAGCAGTCGGCTAATTGAGCTGTCAGCCCGGAAAGTAATCGCTCTTGTGTTGCAGTTTCCTGTTTGTTTGGGAGTTCATCTGACCTGTATGCACACAACAGGCTTAATTATAGAAATGTTTCTACAAAAGTCAAACTTCCTGACGGTTCGCTCGCTCGAACTTCAGATCTAAACAGCTTTCAGCAAGAGTGTCGAGATGTTAGATCGGCTGCTGAAGACTTGAATCTGAATGATAAATCTGTCTCTCTAACTCTAACATTGCAGAGTCGCTCCAGGCAAGAGGACCCTGAGCAGGCTCGACTAAAGCAGAAAGCTAAAGAGGTGAGTATATACCGTACAGACCATCGCGCAATATACCAGTATAGCAATACACTGTACAATATATTCTGCCAAGAAATAAGGTTTTGGACAAAAATTTTATTTATTTTTCGAAATTTTGTTTAAATGACGCAGGCTATGTTTCAGTCAAATAAACTGGGAAAATATTTGTATAAACAGTCTGTCTGTCTAATGTTCACATTAACAGCCCGAAGTGACGCAGTTCAGATAAGAACCTTAATGAGATTTTTTTAGGGTAATGTCTAAACCTGTTGTTTTTCAGATCGGATCTAACTCACTTTAGTATCTGGTCCTAGATTGGATGCATATCTGATATGTACGTAAAAACACATCAATTGTTTGAAATTGATTAGTGGTCTCAAGAACTTGTGACCTGTTTTAACCCAGATGGCACGAGCAGGTGCATACCGTCGTGTGCTTTTTCAGAGGACAGACGCACCCACATTAGGGTCAGATAAAAGTCCCTCGTTATTACAGTGAGAACGTGAACCGTCATGACATGCAAATCTGAGCTGAACCAAAAAATCTGGATGTTTTTAGCAAAAAATATGCCTAGAATTCCGAGTCACATGACCACGTATCAGATATGCATCCAATCTAGTACCTCATGCAAAAGTGACTCGTAATGTGATGTGAACACAATGTGTATGTGTAATGTGAACGTGGTGTAAAACCTGGCTGGCTAAGTGTTATTTTCACACAGTGAATATCAATATGTTGGATCCCGTAATATAAGGGTGCATGTGAACTCAGCTAATGTGTAATTGTTCACTATTACTGAACAATTTGCTAAAAAATAAATAAATCGATTTATTTATATATGATTAGATGATTTTGGACAAAAACTGCGATATTAAATGTATAATTTAGTATTCAAACATATTAATCTAGGCTTACAGCACATCATTTCACCAGTGATCACTTGAAGAGGATATTTGCCAATATTTTCTTAGCTATTAAAAAAAAAATCGTATTCTTGAGCCACCCCTCATTTCTTCATATTTAGCTTTCCAAGAGCCAGACGTCATGTATTTTTAATGCAGTCTTGAGGAATAGCTCTCCAGACTTCCTGCAGACCTTTTGTTTTTGGTTTTGTTTTTTTTGCCTAGTTTCAGAGAATATTGTTTTTGTTTGTTAAGCCACACAGTGAATCATTCAAGAATTAAACCAATTCAAACTAATTATGACGGATGATCAGGCGGGTAATTAGTTTACTGGTGATGCTGAATGCTGAGTGGTTGGAACAGACGAGAGGGGAAACGAGGTTGCTGCTGAGGTTGTTGCATAATCAAGCAACTTTTAAGTTGTACGTTTAAGCACTTTGCAGTCTTTTAATTTAATACAGAGAAATTTGGGGAATTTTTCACCATACTGTAGCTCAGGAATCGCAGTTTGTTAGAGATAGCTTGGTGAAAGACTTGCCTCTCGTTCCTGAACTCCTGTGCCAACACTATACATGGGCATAATAAATGGGCGTTATAAATGACTGCATGCGTGAGTTCCTTACGTCGAGTGTTTTCTGGAATGTTGACTTGGCACATCTTACACAATACAGTACCTCCATCTGAGCATCCCTGCTTTTAAATCTGAAGTACAGACGATGAATTACTGAAGATTATTATTATTATTTTTTGCATTTTCTCTCTCTTCTACTACGCTTATATTAGTAGTCAAAAAGATGATGAGCTTTTTGTTGTCTCCTGAGCCACACACATGCCACTAATTCAAGACAAGCAATGTACTAGATGAATAGATGAAGCTTCTTGAATGTCTCATACGTGCAAAAGTCATGTTCAGAATATTTCAGAAAAAAAAAAACTCCACATAAATTCCAGACCATGTTTATAACACCTGTAATAAAATTGCAGCCTTTTGCTGCAGCTTTCCGCTAGCGTGACTCAATCAAGCTGCAGTTATTATTGCTTTTCATTCTTGTCTTTTTTTCTTCTTCAGTGAACATAATTATTATGTCGTCTGATAATTGGCTGTTTGGTCTGCTGCCTACAAAGATTGTCGTGTCCTCAGACACATTCCTACTTTTTTTTTCCTTTCCATTTTTTTCTTTTTTTTTTGTTACTGCCAATTCCTGTCCAATAGATCCCGCTGTCGTGTCATGTGACAGCAACTACTGTACCTGGGAGAGTCGGGGATAATGCGTGCATTCCCTAAAGCATGTCAAGCAAGCCACCACATCTGTTTTTCAAAATGCCCTCTTCTGCATAGATAAGCTTATACACGGCTACACGGACAAGAGGAACGCCATGACTCCGTCTATCCCTCCCTCCCAGAAAGCACAGGCAGTTCTTTCTTGGGCTCACAGCCACAGAAAGCTGTTGCATCACCTGGATTCGAACACACACTCACACAGACACGCACATCTCCTAATGATAGGACTTTTTTTTTTTTTTTTTTTAAAGCCCATGTACTGATTGAAATTAATTAAAAAAATAATTTTAATGATCATTTTCCCTGAGCATGTTAAGCCTTTATTATCTCACTAGTTGCGGTTAAGGTTTTCTTTAAACCTCGACATTTTCCGTAACCCTTAAGAGCAGAACGAGGCAGTGGTATTATTGTGCCTGAGTGCCTCTTTCTCGGTTGTACTGCTGGTTTCAGCACTCTGTCTTGTCTTCAACCCGAGGCCATGCTGTGATGGAGAAAGAGTTGAGTGCTTCATGAAGCCTTCTTTGCTCTTTTTGTTCTTTGGTGGTGGTTCTTTTCTTTTTCTTTTTTTTTTTTTTTAGCTTTTTTTTTGGCAGATCTGAGAAGTAGAATAACGAGACGTTAAAGTATGCTGAAGAAACGTTTGCATTTTCCTTTAAGGCAGCATGCTGGTCCTCAGTTTTATCATGCACACGTTTTCAAGCCTAGACCATGGATCGGTAACTAGCAGAGTATTTCTCCCCAAGACATAACCATTTCCCCCCTTTTTTTTGGGCGGCGGTGGGGGGCGTGATGTTATATTGAAGCTGAAAATAAGCTGATCAGCTTTGATGTAATAAGTGATATTATTATTTCAGGTTGAAGCCCATCGTTAAAATTCACTTATTCGCCTCTGAGTCGCGCAGTGCTAAAGTGCTCGTCCTATCATCCAGAGATCGATTCCCGGGTGATAGTGTAACCTCTCGCAGCCAGTGGTCTAGGGCGAGCTGATTAGCCGAGCCCCCTCTCAGAGGGGAGGGATGAGGGGTATTTAGTGCTCCCACATTAATCACGACTCTACAGCCAATCAGGGGCATCTGTGAGCTCACACAAGCGTAAGAAGCAGATAGCGCTGTTCTCCGAGTGTGTTACTCCGCCCCTAACGGTGCGAGAGCGAGCAGTTCGAAAAGATGCGGTCGGCTGGTGTCAGGTAGGTCGAAGGAAATACGTGATAGTCTTCGGCCCTACTGACTGAGTGGTAGTAGCCTTAATGTGGAGCTCCCTAGTGAGGAATTGGACACTAAATTAGGGAGAAAATCGGGGGGGGGAAAACATTCACTTATACCACTTTAGCGCTGTTATTTCAGCTGTGAGAACATTAACTAATCCCAGTAAAAATTTGTTTACATTGAGCAACTAGCTTATTAGCAGCTTATTTTATAGAAGATTAAGTATTGACCTGGCACATAACGCTTCTGAACATTTTGATTTCAGATATGTTGCAGGTTAACGTTCAGGCAGATATCCAAGTACTTCCAACGTTTCATTAAATTCTGTCCAGATGTCGATTTAAGACGCGCCCACAGTTTGCGGCATGCGGAGTACACCGTCAAAACTTCTGGCACAAAATTCATAACTTCCCGTCGTCTCAACATTTATAGTTTCATAATTGATTCATTTCATTTATGGTTCAAGGTTTTTTTTTTGTAGTGTACGTCCCTTTTTTTTTTTTTTTTGTCAGTGAGCTATGATGAGTCACGCTGTGGTGTGTGTTTGGTGAGGATTTCTGTGTCATTCTCATGCTCTGTGTATACATGGTGAAATATCATGCTGATTGGTTATGTTGAGTGACGAGCATAGCCACGCCCGCCTCAGCTCTGAATGACCCGCTATATCTGGATGGACAGACATACATATGTATTCACGACCGTTCAAAAGTTTGGGGTCACTTTCTAACTCCATGATGTTTCCTGATTTTTATTTCTTTCTACATTGTAAAGGAATGCTGAAGGC
>JAQMYG010000002.1:24523703-24538580 GCA_030014215.1 Clariallabes teugelsi | reverse complement strand
AGGCTGACCTCTGTGTCTTAAAATAACAACTAACTGTTGTTTTTGTTGTTGTTACGTAATTACCTAATTCCATATGTTATTTTATAGTTTTGAAATCGGCAGTATTGTTGTAGAATGTAGAAAATAAATCACTGAACAAAAACAAAAATTTGCAAGTGACCCCAAACTTTTGAACGGTAGTGTATATAGTGCATTTAAAAAAAAAATATATATATATATATATATATAGTTTGGTGTAGACCAAAGCCTATTTGGTCCATAAGGCAAGCACAAAAAAAAAAAAACTAATACCTGGACATTGAATGAGCCTCTTCCAGGCATTCGGTCCACTTATTTGTCCACCCCTGCTCAGAGGCTGAGACTGGGTTGTCCCGCTCAGTATGAAATTGCTGTTAAACCGACTCGAATCAATTTTTTTGAGGCTGGTCCTTCTCTGCTTCGCTGGCAGAGAACAGCGTATCTGTTATTGCGTTCTGCCATCGTTTCGTAATGGCGGCTCATTTAGGAGTCACCTTGCTAATCAGATAAAGACAGACGGCCCCTAAAGGCCCTTAAAGTGCCCTGAAGCGATCGCTTCCCAGGCTAATATCAGCTGCATACCCAACAATCGCAGCTCTTCGGTTTTCATGTCCTTGACTTCAGTCAGCCTCCCTAATTGAAGTGCTGCGTTCAGCGCTCTCCGGCACGTTTATTAAGCTCTCGCTCAGGGGCCAGTCATTGTGGAGAGCTGGACAGCAGATAAGGATCAATAAGGGTGGAGAGCAGCGCTGGCGGCGTCGCTCTCTCCCTCCGCTGACCTTTTGGAAATGATTAGAGATTACATGCATTTCTCTCTTTGTCTGCGTCTGTCACTTTCTATCTCTCTCTCTCTCCTTCTCTCCGACATGTTCTGTATCTTCTCGTCCTCCCTTTGTCTCGCTGTCCATTTTTTGATGAACATTATCTTATTCCAAGCCTTTCCAGTTTCCATACGTTACATTATGGTCGTGTGCAGGGATGAGCGCAGGATAAAGTTGAGCTCTGTGATTGAGGTCGGTCATTAAAGCGAGATTCTGAATGTGGGGGTAGAGAGTGCAGAGCTCTGGATTACAGATGGCGTAACTAGGTTCCCCTTTCACTCCTCATCAAAAAAATGAATATGAAAGCAAAGCGCCACTCTGGCTGCAGGCGCTGAGGAGATCGGCTCTGACACCAAGCAGTCTCTCAGCTTCCAGAACCTTCTGTTTAGCAATAATAGAACCGCTGCAGCGTTTGTGCGCGGAGACTTCGTACTCCGCCACCTCGGGCAGCATCATCCTCATCGTCGCCATTAGAGACGGCTCGGAGTTCAGTCACGCGCCGGCGGCCACCGCCACCTCGTCCAATTTGCGTGCGTGTGGACGTGTCGTCTGGTTTCTTCAGGGCAACCATGCGTGCGCATGCATTGTGCATGACTTCCCCTTAGATTAGCATAACCCCTGAGTTAATTAGCATGCAAATGTTGCCTTGAATTAGCTTTTCGTCAGTTGCACCTCTTCGCTGTAGCCGTGTGTCTGTGAGGCGAAGAAAGGGGTAAATGTTTAGAGGAATGTTTGTAGCTTAGACCCGTCATGGGAAAGGTGTGTCGAAATTATTAGATACAGAGTTATCACTGGTGGTGTGTTGGAGATGAATAAAGTGGCTGAATATTAAAAACCCCAATAACGCCGACAGGGTTCTGTTTAATTCTAGCTGACTTGGGAGATGGACACAATGTTTTGTTCTTGTTTTTTCGACTCCTGTAGTTTTTACTGTCAGGACCATTGATGGAGCTACGATTACGTTTTTGACTGAATCTTTTTTCCAGCTGCATAACACAGTTAAATGATTACACACCTTCCAGCCAAAAAGAAACTCATAGTGTGTGATCCCACGACGATAAAATATCAACAGAGTCACGGATCCAGGGCTGGATAACGTCTGTATGAAGCGTCTCATGTTCTCCACGTCTTTATGGGTTTCCTCTGCGATCTTTGGTTTCCTCACAGCTCCCAACAACCATGTGGATTTTGGAGCCTTTGCGATTGTCTTTACTTACCACTTGCACCCCTGGTTACTGCAAGGGCTGTTCAAGTCAAACTTGGACTTTCGATTGTGCAGAATAACACCACAGTTATAAGAGTAAATTCTCCCTTTATTTCTCTATATAATCTCCTGCTACACTAAATGCACTTATGTGCTTTTTAAGCAAACCCCCCCCCCTCATACTATCAGTCAAAGAAATTAAAAAGTGTTAGAATATGTAGAAATATTTTCAAATGTCTGTCTGGTGCAAATACATTCACGTTTGCATTGATGTTTACCAATGACGTGTTGGAATCCACGTTTTAAATCTGGTTTTAATGTCTGGTGTAATATCTGTTCTGTTGTTACTTGTATAAATTGTTCCTTTACTTACCATGATTTTTGTAATCCTCAATTCAGATGCAGCAGCAGGAACTAGCACAGATGAGACAACGTGACGCTAACCTCACTGCGCTCGCCGCTATAGGGCCTCGCAAAAAACGCAAACTGGACTCTCCTGGAGCTTCTGGAGCAGAGGTAAGCGCACCGACCCCTTTATATAAACATCTTTACTGATGGTTTTGGTGTCGGATTGGGGGGAGATATTCCAAACAGGGAACAAATTAGAAGAAAGGATGCAATTTTTAGCATTTGAAAATGTATATCACTATTTAAACTCCTTATTGTGCTACATTATGCACATACAGTATGACTTAGTTATCTGAAAGTTCACCTACATAATCAAACCACATCGGAGTTTAACTTATAATCGTAGTTTAGGTCTTGGAACACAGTAACATACTCTGGTCAAATTCACTAGGGAGGCTAGAAGTTACACTTTATTATTTATGCTTTTCTGTTCTGGACATCATTATAGTGAACTGGGGCTGCATACAGTTACAAGTGTCGGGCAATAGGGGGCGTCGATTTAATCTGAAGCCTGAAGTTCATCTTACTTTTTTCTTTTAATAAAGTTTGTTGGAATGCCACTGATACATTCATCCCACCCCTGCCATGTCTGGGTCACCATTATGTCTGTCGCCACTAGTCACATAATCAGGATAAAGAACAGAGACACTGATAAGACTGATGACTGATAATAATAGATACGTTCAGGGATTGTGTATCTACAAATTTACAAAGCAACAGTATTTACAGACAGTTTTTTTCATATACCAGAGTTTAATTTCACTTTTCGCCCTACCAGTGTTTTAATACCAGTACACCTCACTTTCCCATAATACTACATGAATCTACATAAAGTATCTGGTGATATTAAAGTTTGGAAATCTATATATTTTCCACATTTGTTTGGAAGTAAAAGTTATAATTAAGTATTGACCTGTATTGCTGTTGACCTCTTTAAGTGGTTCTTTTGGGAAGAGACATGATTTCAGTATTTTTGCCTAATACTAATTAAGACTGCACAGTTTGATTTAAAAAAAAAAAATTACATTGTTTATTTTTGAGACACATTGCATATTTGCGACTGCCATCTAGGCTAACTAACACCAAATAATTGGACAAATGATCTTAAGAGAAACTCAGCATAAATTCCTTTAAATACCACAGTTAATGGTGTGTTAACTGGCAAATTGCCGCCTTTTGAAATGTCATAATTGCACAAGTTCATACTGCGAATTAGATTTTTATGTGATTAATTGTTACATCACTTGTACTAATAGTGTTACACACCATAAGTACGTCCCGTCATTAAAGACACTTTATTCCACCGAGTCTGATGCTCTCTTTTTCACCTAGTGGGAGAGTAGAGGCTTGTCCCTTCTTGAAATTTAGTAATGGTCCACAAGATAACTTTATATTCATTTGGTGTGCAGTGGGCTGTGGTTTAAAAAAAAAAAAACTAAAAAAAAAACCTGATTTGAGATAAACATAAAAATGTTAAATAAACAAACAGATGTGCATGTAATTTAATTGGGAGCTTGGAGTAAGTGATGAAAGCAGTGATGGTGAAAACAAAAGTTGTGGATTTAATTAAGAGTTAAAACTCAAATTTTCAGCCAACGGAAAAAGTCATTTCGATGTACAGTATGTCGTATTTGATGTACAGTAGGATGTCTGTGTGTGCTGCAGCAATGCAATTTACTTTCATTGGAACTAACAGACATGAACTCTGCAATGTCTCTGTGCACAAGCAGAAGCTCCGTTAGTGGAGACGGGGGAGAAATGGGTTGAGTTACGTATCACAACTGAATTTATATATTTAATGTGTCGCCACACTGCCTTGAAAGTTTTTTTTTTTTAATTATTATTAATTTTTAATATGTTAATTGTTGCAATTCCTTTATAGTCCTACAGGTGGAGCACTCTAAACTATTCATATCATCCTGTGTGGTAGGAGCAAATTATTTGCTAAATTTGGTTTCAACTGTAAATCAAATTGGCATTTTGATATTGTATCAGGTGGTCTCTGGTGATTCCCATCACCCCAAAAAATGCTATTTGACAAGCTATTTGATTTTACTACAGAAAAAAAAGAACTTTGAACGCCTTCGAAAAGTTTTTTTCTTTCCGTGTGCTGACCGTTACAAAAACAGTCAACTGATCCAAAGGGGGAAGGAAGAACTCGTACTGTCCATCAAAACATTGTGCCATAAATCTCTTCTCAGTGACTGTGTGTACAGATTAAAAGAAATATAACGATATTTCAGTAATGTATTTGTCATCATGATAACATTTCTTCAAACTGCCATATTTGCATTTACACTCATCATATGGGAAATGGTGTTATTTCATATGCAAATTCCACTGGGAATATTTCAAACCTATGGCTCTGAGTCACTAAGTTGATTATGTTCCACACCTAAGCAATAATTACTCCAATACTAAGAAGGCTATGCGTATTTATTCTCTTAGCCACTATTTGACGTCTTAACGATGTAGTTAATGTTTAATCCTGCAAAGGACTTTAATTACTGAATATGTGTCGCCTAATGTTTTAGATGTAAATATTAATAATACCGCAGAGATATCAGTGACGCAGATGGTAGAGAATATGTGGCTATAAATGTCGCAGGTATGAAAAGCATGAATAACTAAAGTGCTCTGAGGGCACTGCTGAACCACTTAAAGAAGGGGGAAAAAAAACAACAAAGAAATGCAATTATATAAAGCTGTATCTACAGTTCATGTCTTTTTCTAATGTTCTAGTTTCACCTAGACTTTCAGAATGACGCATGAACACGTATTAGAAGTGAAGGAAACGAGGCGATCTTTCTCTTCATTTTCGCCTCACCACGTTTCAGTCTTTCACATCCGCCTCGAAAATGCCTTCGGCAATTCTTTTTTTTTTCCCTCCTTCTCTGGCGCTCCACTCTGTCTCCACCCCCCCTGTGGAGTTAGGTGAATGTGACTTTTCTAAAGGGGTCAGCACTGGCCTCGAGGGCTGTAGCTCAGGCCGCTCTGAAGGGGCCAGTCAGACATTTCATCTCCACAGTTATGCGCCTGAGGGTTTGGGCGGCCTGGAGCGCCAGCTAGCCTGCCAGGTGGCCAGCTGCGCTATAAAGGCTTGACTGTTGTTGTACTGCGGCTTCCTGAAAAAACACAACATTTAATTCTTTAGAAAGGCTGATTATAGTGTCATTGTGAAGGACAATAGCTCTGACATACAATGTTAAGTGAAGGTGAGTTCTTGCCACGATCATTTTTCACTGATTTTAACAAGATTTCTTGACTTGCTAGGCATTCGAAAGGATCTGCAGGACTACAAACACTGCAAAGGAAAGAAAGAAAGAAGAAAAAAATCCTCTCGGTTGCGTGCGTATTCAAAGGAAGGTGGTATTTTTGCCATGCCCTTTGTTCAAACCCCAAGCCCTCTGGGCATTTTCTATCTGATTGCCAGTCAGGAACAGACCTGCTATCTCAGACTTGATGAGCCGTTGAGGCTGAAGGCCGGGCCTGAAGCAGAGCCTGAGGTTGGATTAGTCATAGAGCAGGTGATGAGGGCGTTCCTCAGAGGTGAGTTCTAGGCCCAACTTTAATAAAAGCTGCCGAATGGCCGTGGGCCTGCATACCAGACTGAGCCCGCGGCGTGACTGCACACAGAGCCGCATATTAACGTGTCCTTTCCACTTTGGAGGCCAGAGGGGCTGCGGTAAGGACGGATTGAGATGAGAGTAGAAAGAAGCAGAGTCTGGGTGGAAAAGAATAGGGTATGACAGAAAAAAGAAAGAGAAGGATTTAGTGAATACGCTGTCTGGTACACTCTTCAGATCACACCCTTTCATCTTTAATGACTGTAGAATAATAGACGCTGGTATGTGTCGTTTTTTTTTTCTTCTTTCTTCTTTTTATTGCAGATCCTTTTAGAGCATTGCTTTTTGCCATTAACTTTGATTTAGTCAGCGCAGATGATCAACAAGAAGGGGGAAAAATAGAGGGATTGAGAGACAGCAAAGCGATGAGGTAGAGAAAGGGAAAGAGAGAGAGAGACGCTTGCCCTTCCCTGCAGCAGAATTAACAAGGCATCACATGGAAAACTATCTGAGGCTGGCTATGAAAGGGAGGGGGGGAGAGGAGCCATTAAAAGCAGCCTGGAGGGATGGACTGCACCCAATATCACTAAAGCAAGTTCTCTCAGCCACCGAAGCAAGGGCTCGCTTACAGGCAAAAAAGCGCGCCGAGTTCTATAGCCACAATTAAAACCTCCCCTTCTGCCAGATGAGCCCGGGGCAAGGGAGACAGCAGTGGGGGGAAGGGACAGCCATGGAATACCAAAGGCACACTGAAACACGGAGCCAGTAATGAGCTCTACCAAAGCAGCCTGTTTTTTTTTTTTTTTTTTTCACATGGGAGCATGGTTTTAAACGTTACCACTCGTGGCTTTCAGAAGTCAACGCACATGTTCGCCGTTCTTCATACGAACGCGTTCGACTTTACCAAGTCGCATGTTGCAATTCAAGACTACTTGTTGCGTTTTTAGTAGGACGCACATTAAAGCTACTTGAACTTTAAGATGTGCCTTTGCTTGAACTAAACCAACTAAAGTTGGTTTTTGGCAGCCTTCTAAAGTTACTCGTCTTACCAATAAAATCTCGGGTTTGAATTCCGCAGCTGCCTGTTCGTTAACATTTTATTTTTACTGTGAAAATCTTTTAATAATAGACCTGTGATTTAAAAAAATTTTTTTTAAAAAGCTGGATGATAATCAATGTGATTCAGTCTCACGAACAAGGGAGAAAGAGAAAGACATATTCATGTTCTTCCTCTTGCCACAATTCTACAAATCGCTCGTATTTAATTTTTAACATGCTCGCCGTTGCCATGTTCGGGGTTCTTCTTAGTTGAACTCTTGTCATCCCATGCCGTCTCTCCAGTCGTTAGCTTTGAGAAGATCATCATAACCGTGCTCTCACTCTTTTAATCTCAGATCCATGGACGTCTCGGCTGTACTCGCTGACCTCATCACTTCATCATCAAGAATTATTTCACGATGTCCAGTTATCAGGTTAAAGTCGTTAAGTGTAAATCCGACTTAACGTGACTGGATGGTTGACTGAACAGTTACCTTGTAATGCTTAACTTTTAAACGCTTAAGGCTAACGCGTGCTTCCTCTGAAACACGTGAAGTCAGCCAGCCGCGTCTTTTCAAACTGCTGCTCATACTGTGGCTCAGGGCAGAGTAAAAAAAACAAAAAACATGCAAGTTCACCGCCTTCCATACACAGGAATCCCCAGATGCCAGGTGATTGCGCTCTAAGGGTGAGAGCGACATTAGCCAGTCATATAGTAAACTCCCTCGGCTTTCATTCACAGATGACCATCCTGTAATCTTCAGATTGCTGAAAATAGTTTGTATAATAAATCAAATTATTTATCAAACTCCAGATTTTTACGATATCGTTCTTGACTATGTTTTATAAAAGAGATAAACCAGTATGTGTTCATAGACATGAAACGAAGCAGCTTATTGCCTTAATCTGTGAAAGCCTGAACAGCAACGATCTTCAGCCTTCAGCTAAAAAATTTACACATGTACATGAGAGGCTGTGCTACAGTAAGCCAGGAAAAAAAACTATCTACAGCCAGCTTTCACCTTTTTTCATCCTTAGAGCTGTGATTTGCCGCGTCTGTATCCGGACAGTCCACCAGTTGACGACCTCAGCTTTATGCCTTGGGTGGTACTTCAGTTTTTGGCGCTTCGTGCACTCGGGGAAAGCATTTCCCGCAGAAGTCTTTACGGAGGCATCCAGTGGAGGCAGGTGCAGGGTATTAGCATCTAAACAGGCAGTGAGTTTATTAAACTGGCCAACGTAGGAGAAGCAAAAGCAACCAAAATAGCTGCTTCTATTTCTTAAATCTGTATTTTTGTTTCTCTTTGTAACCCCAGGATAGTGTAATGTTAAGAAGAAGAAGGAGGAGGATGAGGAGGAGGAGGTCAGTCTTCCTCTGAATGTCTTCTCCAAAACAAGTCTCAGCTAAACTAAGACATATTGCACCACTCATGTGCTTGTTTTTTTGTTAGTTTTTTTTTTTTTTTTTTTTAAACCCAGACCAGGTTTTGCTGATTTGCCGTTTTTTACGGTGTCCATCATGTCCGGCCGCTTATAAACACGTTAAAATGACACACGAATGCAAATAGCTTTTCCCGATCATCTGTCATGTTCAAAGGATGTGCCTCAAGTTTTACCTCCGTACCCCTGTCGAATATGTTTTGCGCCTGGAAATATTAGTTCCCTCCCCCACGTCAAAAGTTGCCCCCGAATTCTCACCTACACCGATGGAAAAACACATCGCGTCTTTCAGCAACAAAGTCAGGCCTTAGGCGCTTTTAAGATGCCCATCTCAAGGAAATTAATTGCCTCCCTTGTTAATCTTGGCTAATTAAGAAAAGTTTGTGAGTAGTGGTGAATTATTTTTAGTCTCTTTCCTGAAAAAAACTATGGTAATGAAACTGACACTTTTAAGAGAGAGAGAGAGAGAGAGAGAGAGAGAGAGAGAACCTTTTGTAATGTCTAGCAAGTCCACTTTAACCAGGACTGAAACACTCGTACCCCATCCTACAGTTCCTGATATTCGGCGAGGTTTAATCACACTGTTGTATTCCTCCTGTTTCCAGAGCGCGTGATCCTTTGGGAATCGCTCTAGTCGGAGTAATAATTCGCTACAGACCTTGTGTACATGTAGTCTAATCCATTAGTGTTGAGAGGTTATTGGCTTCCTTTCTGCAGCTGAAATAGAAACCCATTAAGAGAGGTAATGTGTGCCTGCAGCGTGGCCGGCAGCCCAGGCAGCCAGTGGAGGGTGTATTTCACACAGCGCAGCACACACTCACTCGGCTTAAGTAGACCGAGGGTGTCGAGAAACTACAGATCGCGTTCATTTGCTCCCTTTCTTTTGTTCTTCAGCTTTTCCTTGTCGCCGATCTAACTTTTAGTCCTCGCTCATTCTGTCATTTTGTCTTCATCACTTTCAAACACACACACACTTCTTTCTTTCTCTCGCTCTTTAGCTTTCTCTCTGGCACAGGCTCGGGCACAGTCTCACATTGATCTGTGAAATACCCTGCGGGTGATTATAAAATATTAAATCCAAGTCACACACTAGCACTTCACTCTCTTCCTTCCAATCTCACGCTCTCAAACTCTCCCTTTTCTTTCTCTCTCTCAATCTCTTTCTGTTTCTTTGCTTCACGCCCTCGCTGCTCTGCGCTTTACTCTTTTACGCTTGTACGATCGACGACTCTGACGTCATGAAGACTAACTCAACATTGCTAGGCCGATGCCACTCCGAAACACGGCGTCTTTGCGTCCATAAATTTGTGATATGTTTAGCGATTCCGTCTTAATTTGGTGTATTGATTAGTCCTGAGAGGAAAATAGCGGTTGCGCGTCACAAGCCGATTTTACAGCGTTTAACAAGGGGGGGGGGGGACGGCATTGTGGGTAGTAATACAAGAAACCATCCATCAAAGTTAAAACTAAAAAGCTCAGAATTTCGAAATATAACTTTAGCACCATTGAACACCAAGTATAAAGATTACCGTGCAAAAGAGTTTTTTTCTTTCTTTCTTTTTCTCCCCTTTAAAGCTTTCGTTGTTTAGAACCACGAGTTTTAAGAGAGACACAGTTTATTTGTCGCTTGAGTGAAGAAGCTAGTTAACGTGCTGTTAAGAAGATAATGAGTGCTTTTGGAGCTTTTGTCTTTCTGGTGAAGCATGATCGAGGTGTCACCACTATGGGCAGTTGTGTAAATGATTCCATCTGATATTACCCCATAATCCTCAGGGTGTGTGTGTGTTTTGTGTGAGAGAGAGAGAGCGACTGCGCCAGGGGGCATTTGGCTACATTTCACCCTGCCTGACTAATATTACGGCTTCTTGCGCTAGTTTTCTAGCATATGCCTCTTCTTCATTGAAACGGAGGCGTGATTAGTGCCCGTGGTTGCGCTAAAGGCCGACATGAAGATCAGTTACATCAATCTATTGTAAACATCAAAAATTATACTAAACACCTGGACAAACTGCCTGGTTTGTCCTAAATCCTTTATGCTTTTTTTTTGTTGTTTTATTTTGTTTTGTTTCTCCAATGTTTTTTTTTTTTTCCCCCTAGTGATTGATACGGAATTTATTCTGCGCTTTCTAAAACACAAATGTCTGAGTGGATGCTTTTCTGTTCTACTATCTCTGTCTTTCCTTTTGTGTTTGTACAGCGTGGCCCTGGAGCTCAGTGCATAGCCTACAGCCGTGTACTCCGCACGCACGCACACACACACACACACACACACACACACACACACACACACACACACACACACACACACACTAGTGAACATGGAGTGGGAAAGCTGTTTGAGTTGCAGATGGAGACGGAGTGTGTGCTCGCCTCGAGGCCGTGCCTCCAACCGCCGAGCTTTTTGTGCTGAAAAAGTGAGGGGATGGGGAAAGAGAGAGAGAGGGAGAGAGAGCTTCTAAAGGTTCTTTTAAAATGGTCTGAATATACAGACTTATAAACAGAAAAGCTGTAATCATACAATCTTGGAGAAAACGCAAACATCTTGCTTTCAAGTCCATGTCGAGGCAGTGATTGCTGCACTGTATTTAAAAAAAATGGTGTTTCCAGAAGTGTTGGTTCTTTCTGATTAATCTGCCCCCCCCCCCTTTTTTTTTTTAAGTCTGGAGGAGATGCTCGACTCCCACAGCCGAGTGCCGCATGAATCACCCTGCATGTTTTATCCTCTCACTCTTACCTTCTCTGACCTCTGGGTTTGATAAACATTCGGCTGTGACGATCGTTGCAGCAGCTCTGGCCTGAGGTTTTATTAGCGCTGTAGAGCTTGCATAAGAGAAAAGGCATGTGATTAGCCATGATACTGTGTCTGTTGTTGTGTTTTTTTCTTTTTTACGTTATAAGCTTCTTTGCCCAATTCCCTGTTTTATTTTTCCTCTCAGATTAGTCTGCGTCGTCTATGTTGATTGTTCACGTTTGTTAAGTGTTGTCTATAAAGCGCCCAGATTCTGTTCCTTTCTAATCAAGTTTATATGTGTCTCGGAGCTCTCCAGAACGCGTGTGTTAATTTTTCAGCTGAAAAAACTCTCAGCTCAGATCCTGCATTCTGGTCCACCTGATTTTCTTTCCGTTTCATTCCTTTTTCAAACCTTTTTCAAATTTCAGTTGGTGTAGTTCAAGTAAAGCACCAGGAACACTCCTCTTTTGTGATGTTTATTTTTCTGACCAATCAGAACACAGAAACAGGAAAACATCCGGGGAAAAAAATGCAACTTGAACCCACTTATGTTCAGGACATTATAAGGCATTTCAATGATGTTTCTACCAATTTATTGTGTATATTTAACTTGATTCATGATCACATGCTCAAAATTATCCGTTCTCTGGCCACAGAATTTACTTCAATCAACTTCTAGAAAAGACAAAAACAATGTTTTGAAATAATCTCTTTGCTTTTCAATATACTTTGTCCGTCAGTCAACAAGCTTTTCCACCTGCTTTCCTCCCACGCTACCCGTTCATACACACTTCTTTACGACAAAACACTTCCTTCATACTGCTCCCAAAATCTTCGGTAAATAGTGGCACCCTCAGTCCATAAAAAAATTAATCACTGCACACTGCTCTCCTTTCGTGCAAATCACAAGTGGGACATCCATTACAGATGAACTGATGTAACATGTCCACACCTGGACGGCAGTGACCGGGTAGACAGTAGTCTTGAACAAAAGTGCTGATAAGACTTTTGAGGCCAACAGAAGTTTTAATATAACCAGAGTGCGGACACTTTTTGACTCACCCTCGTATAAAAATTCCAAAGTACAGTAAGACCTAAGCTAAAAGAAGGCTAACTGTTAGCAGTTACTCATCTGTAGCACTTAAGAAACAGAAGGACTCTAGATGTAGCACCGTATCAGTCCTGTTTAAAATGTGATATTACTGAAGAAGTGAATTTGAGGATGTTATGAAATTATGAACACTCGTATCCACACACGAGGGATCTGTGGATACTAAAAGCCAATAGAAGCTACAGATAGCATTGTTAGCCTCACAGCTTCAGCAAACAGTCTTCACAAGCTTTAAAATAGTAACAAATGCAGCTTCAGGATCCAACCCTGAGCTTTTTGCACAACCAGCTTCAAATTGTTCCTTATTGAAGATGGAGTCTCGAAATCATGAAAAAGTCAAAAATGATCAAAAAGTGGATTTTATATAATCTGTCTATTTTGTGTCCTTAGAAATGATTGTAGCGAACATTAGGCGTTACCCACTTGTGGATGATTATCAGTAAAGAAAAACACATTTTAGTTGAGCTATTCTCCTTTATGTTGCATGGTGACTTTATGCACTTGTATGCATTCTTGGACCACGTATGAAAATGTTCAGGAGTGGAAATGATTGAGTCCACAAAACTCTGCATGAAAAGCAGGTCTTCATTATATCTAGGTAAAAAAATGACCTGAATATTTGCATTTAGAATATTTATCACATGACCTTATCCGGAGCATTAAGCATGTGATACCTGAGGTGAGTAGGAATGACCTGTCGAACCGTAAGCACTGAAGTATGTCGTTCACGGCTATGATCCTTTTCACTCGCAAAACGCCACGGCAGTCTTCCTGAGATTTTATTTCGGACTTGCGTTAACTGCTGTTAAACTCCCGTCTGCAGGCGAAAGAGGATTCGCTCAATTAGCTCATACGTTATCAGAGATATCGTCCATTTCCTGTCTTTGAATGTTACAGCAATTGTCATATTTTTCCCTCTTGTATGTCCAAACATCACTTTGAGCTCAGAGTCTGTCATTGAGCTGGAGGCGTGACTTTCTTTCATCCTCAGTTCTACAGCACAGCCTCTCGGCTCTGACTGCAAGCCAGGAAGCTAGAGCTTTGTCAATACTGCACTAATTAGAAAATCCTCCAGCCTTAAGCAAGACGTTTTAATTAGTCCTTGTGTCAACTAGTTTACAGATTGCGTCCAGGGGTGGAGCAACAGTCCAAATTGTGCAGGAGGAACGTCTCAATGTGTCTCAAACACATTGATCATGTTTGTGTCTGTTTACTTGTTTCTTAATATTCCACTTCCGTTTATTCTTACATTTCATGTTTTTCTATATTTCTTATTTGTATATTGTGTCTTGGGTAACTAGTCTTGCTTGCATCAGTGTCCACGCGCACAATGTGTACAGTTCTGGACAAACACAATTGTACTGTACATGGTGTCTTTTTATGCTGCAGCATTATGCTTTTCCTTTACTGCAATTCAGGAACCCAAACTTGTTCCAGCATGACAATACCCCTGTGCACAAAGCGAGCTACACAAAGATGTTATGTCAGGGTGGGAGTGAAAGAGCTTGAGTGGCTTGCACAAAGCCCTGATCTCATCCCTACTAAACACTTATTGGGTGGATTAGAATGCTGACTTTGGCCTAGACATTCTCGTCTAACATCAGTGTCTAACCTCACTAATGCTCTTGTGGCTGAAAAAGTCGAGGAGAAATGAGTCTGTCTCACCGGCTTCAATGAATCAGTCTGGGAGCACGATGATAGAAAATGGCTGTCCTGTAAAGTTGTCCTCATGGTGAATAATCCAATTTTGTGGAAATCCTCACAGTTCACAGTCCAATACAGTGGGAAAACAACTCTAAGACAATATGGCGTCCAGGATTGACCGTTAGATTTCATGTGAAGATTAATTTCCTCATGCACGATTACTGTTTTTGGCCACATGATGTCAGCGTGGGGAAAAAGGACCGATTTAGTCAAGTGGGTTGGTATGCTTTATATTGTATATTCATGTCAAAGGCGTATAAGACTTGAGAACAAATCGGACTTACGGACGTGCTCCTGGAATGGAAGTTGTTCATAAGTTGGGGACTGACTGTATGGAGGAAAGCCATCACAGAACAGTTGAGATGATTATAACGGCAAAAACAGCGATACATTTGGACGATAGTGTTCAGAAAGCACATCCGAGGATGATGCTCAGGTGTCCACAAACTTTTGGCAATATAACGTATGTTACTGAAAGTTACAAATTGAGCAAGCAGTCTGATCTAAAACCTGTGCAATTAATTTGCAATGATCTTTTATTCATCCTTAGTAACAGTAACTGCCTGATCAGAAAACTGAGGGTTTAATTAGGCTACTAGTTTGTTTATATTTTGAGAAATACAGCCAAATACATTTGTTAGAAACCTTTGTGTACATGTATAAACAAAAATAATAACTTGATGTGCTCGATTTTAAAGGCGAATTATGAACGCGAGTGATGTAGCTGAGGTTGAGGAACTGTCAGAGTTTTTTTTCTCTCTCACTCACTCATCTTCTATACCGCTTTATCCTGTATTCAGGGTCGCAGGGACCTGGAGCCTATCCCAGGAGACTTA
>JAQMYG010000002.1:24492064-24523603 GCA_030014215.1 Clariallabes teugelsi | reverse complement strand
GAGGAAACCCACCAAGCACGGGGAGAACATGCAAACTCCATGCACACAGAGACGGGAATCGAGCCTGGACCCTGGAGATGCAAGGCGACAGTGCTAACCACTTCACCACTGTGCTGCCCGGGCTTTTTTCTCTCTATTTATTTATTAATTTATTTTTATATTCCAAGTGCATTCCAGTGTCTCTTTGCGGATTGTTTCTAATACAAATATAAATATTTGGATGACTAGATACATTTCGATTAGAGAATCCATTTTGACTGTTTGTATGGACACTGATCTGATAAGATGTTTGTTTACATGAACAAAGCTTTTAATCTGAATAGAACATGTGCAAAGTGGTTCTGCTTACTGTGGAGAATTTAATATAACAGAAGAAGAAAATATTTTTCTCTGATTTTGAGGTTGTGTCCGGCATCCCGGCATTTCTAAAAAACATTTTAAAAATCCAGTTTTGACTGGTTACAAAAATTCAGTGTCATTTATGATTGGTTAGAGGGTTAACTGCATATGAAAATGTTCAGGAATGAAGCAAATGTTTCTTCACAGAAACCTAATGTTACCCCAACTTGGGGAAAACATGCACAGGAAGAATATATTTATTCCAATGAGACAAAAATGATCGTATCGATAATCCCAACGAACATTTCTTCTGATTCAGCTGAATCAGGTTTTTTTTTTTTATTATTATTTCAGTTGGGTTATTATTTTGATTATTAGTGAAATGTTGGGGTCCATGTAATCATTCCTACTCTGAAGAGTACACTGTTATGGCCCTAGGTTGAACTCCGTCTCTCCTTTTAATAATTTAAAGCTTATTTTCAATCCCCATGTCATTTGTAATGAAGTCATCCTGATAGTAAACGCCATCACGTGGGCTATACCCTTTACTATTTTTCCACTGATGCTTACCTGTGCTCTTCCACATGTTGAGCTTTATAGATAATGTGGCAAAATAAGAGAGGAGAGAAAAACAGTGGAGATTTCAGTTACTGCCCGGGGTGTAGAAATGCTCACATCGGTAATGTATTCATCCACATCTTAACACATTTATGCAAGCTTAACAAGCCTGTTCTGAGCGCAGTGGTAGGATGGTGGCAAAATGCCTCCAGCATGTTCACCCACACATGTTAACTGTGAAACACCATCTTTCCAACCTTTCACTGTTTGAAACAGTTTTCGGTGCTAACTAAACGATAACGCCGGGCTCACTTTGCATGTGGGATTTGTGTAATGAGGATGATCTTGTAACAATGTCTACAACAACAATCTACACATGTTCAGTAAATAAGTAAGCCTTTGGAGAACCTACATAGTAAGTTCTTAGTGGCTGGTAGAATCGGTTTGAGAAATGTAAATTCTGATAAAGCTTTCAAAAAGGAGTTGTATTAGCAAGATGTTTATACCATTTTAGCCCTCATTATAATCATCTTTCACCCAGCAGGACGTCTAGGATCTTTACGCATTGATGTGGCGTGAGGCAACGACACTTCCAGTCGTCCGGGTGTTCAAGTCAAACTGGGACTTGTGATGAAATTTCTTGTGAATGAAGGCATAAAATCAATTGACACTTAGAGAAGACTTTGAACACAGTACACTGATGCAACCCTTAGTCACAGTACATGGTGAATGGTGCAGATGTTTTAAAAAAGGCCATGCGCCCGTGAATGAAAATCCCGGCCGAGATTAAAGGAGTTCATGGGGGGCCAGCGGTTCAGACGTTAAGACTAGTGAAATACTGGGATGAGTGCATTAGTGTAACAGAGAAATAAATGTATTATAGATTATAATAGAGAAATAAATGTAGCCTTTACTCTAATAACTGTGTTCTGTTATTCTGCACAATCAAAAGTTCTGGTTTGACCTGAAACCGGTTCCTATATTAAAATATTATGGTTTATGTTACATTCTCTTTGAGTTTAAATCTTATGCCAAATACAGAAAAAAATATGAGCTACAAACCAACCTCAATCGTTCCCCAACCCCAGCCGCATCACTCGTGTTCATAATTGCACTTTGTTTGTACATGTCTGTGATATTACTTAAGAAATTTACTTTGATCTGTTTCCAATATACAACCAAACTTGTAGCCTAATTCGAATATCATTGAAAAGTTGATTTATTTCAGTAATTCAATTCAAAAAGTCATTTATATAGATTTGTTACACACAGACTGATTATATTTCAAGTATGTGTCTTTTGATTTTGATGATCAATGGCTTATGGCTAACGAAAACCCAAAATTCAGTATCTCAGGAAATTAAGATATTGTGCAAAAGTTCAATATTGGAGACTCATGGTGTCGCACCCTAATCAGCTAATTAACTCAACCTGCAACGGTTTCCTGAGCCTTTAAATGGTCTCTCAGTCCGGTTCAGTAGGCCAGCTGTTTGGATTGCTGTAACCAAGCACATTGATGGAAAGTTGAAAGGAAGGAAAGAATGAAACGAAGCCCATTCAAGAACTTAGGGGAGATTCACAAGAATGGAGCACAGCTGGAGTCAGTGCTTTAAGAGCCACCACACACAGACGTATCCAGGACATGGGCTACAACTGTCGCATTCCTTGTGTCAAGTCACTCTTGAACCTCAGACCCTCTGCTCTCAGAGGCATCTTACCTGGGCTAAGGACAAACAGGCCTGAACTGTTGCTCAGTGGGCATTTGGAAATCAAGGTCCCAGAGTTTTGAGGAAGAGAGGAGAGGCACAGAATCCAAGTTGCTTGAGGTTCAGTGTAAAGTTTGCACAGTCAGTGGTGGTTTGGGGAGCCGTGTCATCAGCTGGTGTTGGTCCATTGTGATTTATAAGATCAAAGGTCAGCTCAGCCATCTACCAGGACGTTTTAGAGCACTTCCCTCTGCTGACCAGCTTTATGGAGATGCTGATTTAATTTTCCAGCAGGACTTGGCACCTGCTCACACTGCCAAAAGTACTAATTACCTGGTTTAAGGAAATGATATCCATGTGGTTGATTGGCCAGCAAACTCACCTGACCTAAAACATATGTAGAGTTTATGGGGTATTGTGAAGAGGAGATGGTGAGATACTAAATTTTGGGTTTTCATTAACTGGAAGCCACAATCATCAAAATGAAAAGAAACAAACACTTCCTGTGTGTGTAATGGGTCTGTATAATACGAGTTTCACTTTTTGAACTACTGAAATGAATCAAATGTTTGATATTCTAATTTATTGAGATGCACCTGCGTGTTATGTATATAATACTCTGGTCTAGGTGAGTTTATTCAAAACTCCAGCTGATAACAGTCCCGGCTCCAGACAGTCTATACGCGTTCAACAGGCAAAGCTTAAAATCCATCTCTAAAACCTTTTCATATAAATGAGTGTCTGGCTTGTCCTTAAATAATAACATCATTTTGTCAGAACATACGCGCTCCCAAGACCACGTACTAACTTGCCCTGAATAAACACATTAGAGAATATGATTCGTGTCAAGAAAGACTTCATGGGAATTTGGGGAGTGTTTGGGTGTGTATTAGAACCCTTGTTGCTGTAGGGTGTTCCTGTAGGGTGTGGTGTGTGTTGTGTGCCCACAGGCTATCTGGCACTTCTCTCACACGCTCTCTCTCTCTCTCTCTCTCGTTCTCTGTCTCTCACACACTCACGCACATTACTGACCCACCGCTGATGTTTAATGTCATACTATAGATCAACCCCTCGAGTGAAAAACAAATAAAAAATAAAAGGAAAAAGCATCCAGATCTTCAAATGCATCTCCTAACCTGAGTGTCATTACAAGAAGGAAACGACGACATCATACCACTAGCCTGTGTTTATATGGTCAATAACGTCATGCTCGCTTCCAATCAAATGTTGATCAGCGTCACTTGTTCAGATGATGTGTACTTTGAGGACCGTGTGTTTTCCCATCCTTGTTCTTTCCTCTTTTGTACCGTTCTGTTTGGAGAATGTGTGTTGGTCTACGAATGGCTGTTAGGCTCCAGGCACAGGTATGACACTGTAATCCAGGGTGGCCTTTTATTTACACTTTGACACACAAACACACACACAACACAAGCCTCAGCTGACTTAATTCTCCACGCTTTAAGGCCGGCATACTAAAGTCCACTGCAGGCCTGGTTTATCTCGTAAATGTTTAAGACATGGCAGTGACATCATCATCATCCTGGTCTGTCTGAAGTCATAAGAAACGGTGTGTGAAGCTGTAGTGCAGTCAGTAGTGAGACGAGTCCACTGGAAGGATTTATACACTGTATGGCCATAAGTATGTGGATGTCCGACTATCATGTGGGATTTTGTTTATATATTTCAAAAGTCCATTGGCAGGTGTGTCAATTAATGATGTAATACGATGATCGTAATGATGTAATTGAACCTTATACTAATGTTTCCTGATGAGTGAAATTTAGCACAGGTAAACCTGTTTTAAATTGCCAATCAGTGGCACAGGGAGGATGAGGAAAAGTAATAAATGCATACAGTCACATCATCATGTGTACTGCTCACACATTTTGGGTCGATACCAGACGGTAGTACGAGTCGGGATGGCAATAATTTAGTTTCAGTTATGTGAGGCATAATCGGTCGTCAGACGTGATCGCCATGTTGTTAATGTTGCCAAAGAAACAGTTCCAGTGATCACACACACACACACACACACTCTGGAGCCTATCCCAGCGGCTCAGGGCATGAGGTGGGGTACACCCTGGTGCCAATCTATTGCACGGCACACACTCACACACGACCGGGAAATTTGGCCTAATTGCTTCGGACTGTGGGAGGAAACCGGAGCATCCGGAGGAAACCCACCAAGCGTGTAGGGAGTCGAACTTTACCCACACACAGAGACCCTGAACCTCAGTGTAACTATCGTTTAAACTGGCATTTTAAGAATGTCATTATAGAGCAGTTAGAGCACGAATGTTTTACACGTACATCAGTTATACTGCGTGTCTACAGAGGTTCTGTTTAGTGGCAAATGGACTTGCTTTTCACGTCTCGTCTGAGACTTCATCAGTTCTCAGAATTTTTAGATTAAAAAGTGAATCTTCAGCAACTTAAAGCAAGTCCATTTGCCACTGAACAGCACTTTTTGAAGTTTTGTTAGCCACCAACGAATAAGTGATAGGAGCGAAAAATAGTATTTCAAAATCCACTAACCTGAATTTCCACCTCAGCTACCGAGGATCTACTGAAAGCCTAGTTAGGATGAATCCCAAATGACTTCCTTATAACCTTACAGCGCCCTAGACAAAAAAATCCCACATAAATTTTTTTTTATTTTTTTTTTTACATGAAATCATGTGTGCCACAATTATTGGCACCCGTGATGTTAATACTTCGTACAACCCCGTTTGGCCAACAAGACAGCTTCCCTCCTATAACATTTCACAAGATTGGAGAATACAGATAGAGCGATCTTTGAGCACAGTTTTTCTAGATCGTCCTGAGTCCTCTTATGCACTCCCATCTTCTCAATTGGGTTGAGGTCTGGGACTGAGATGGCCATGAGAGGAGCTTGTTCTTGTGTCTGCTGAAGCATTTTTGTGCAGATTTTGCCACGTTTTTGGTCATTATCCTGCTGAAAGACCCAATGACGACCCACCTTCAGCTTTCTGACAGAGGACATCAGGTTTTGATTTAAAATGTCCTGGTATTTCCTGGAATTCATGTCTCTGTTCCAGTTGTTTTAAATTTCTTAATGATTCCTCTGACTGTAGATATGGGCGAGTTTAGGCGAGTGGCTGTTTTCCTGTAGACATTGCCTGACTTCTGAAGGTCGACACACATCTGCCTTACTTGAGTGGGGAGTTCTCTTGTCTTTCTCATGTTGAAGAGTGGATAAGTGAAATAGGCCTCTGTGTCACGTCATATTTTTATACTACAGGGAAACAGGAAGTCATGAATTTTTCATTACATGTTTGTAGATACTCTGATCAACTTTAAAAACTACAGGAAAAATGACAAAAATGCTTGTTACATTTGTTTTATCGAAATGGTTAGGGGTGCTAATAATTGTAGAACAGGTGATTTGATTAAAAAGCAAAAAAAAATTTTCTTGGATTTTTTTTTTTATTCACTTGAGTTAAAGGTTAGATTGTTCTACAAATTTTTAGTGAGATTCTGCTTCTGCAATAAAAAATACATTTATTAGAAGCCAAACCCCACACCTTAACCAGGGGTGCCAATAATTGTGGAAGGCGCTATATTATGACGCTGCGGTCAGATATATTAATCATGAAAGAGTTAACTTCCATGTTTACTAATCACTGCGCGTGTGTGCTCTCTTTACCTTCCAGGCTTCAGGAAGCTCCTCGTCCTCGGCCAGCGGCTCCTCGTCCTCGGCTCGGCAGGTGAGGCAGCGGATCACGCGGGTCAACCTCAGGGACTTGATCTTCTGCCTGGAGCAGGAGCGCTCCACGGCCCGCTCACTGCTGCTCTACAAGGCTCTGCTCAAGTAGAACCCGGTCCAGGCTGAAACTGCTCCTCCGTCTCCCCTCTTCCCGTGTGCAGGGGTGCGGACACCGTCTCTGCGCTCGAACCCAGACCCCACCACCACCACCACCATTTGATTTGCAAGGACTTTTTCTTCCCATGCCTCATCAGTCTTTCTTTGTGCCTTCAGGCAAAGCTGGGACATAATCAGTACGATCCTGTCTTTGCTTTAAGTGGAACGCATGAGGTCTTCATGCTCCGAACACACCTAGATATTCAGGAAGTGAACGAAAGCCATGAAGAAAGAGAAAGTCGTGGGTTAAAAAGCAGCATTTATTTCCTGGTACCATTTCATGCCGTCTGGGCGTTTGGTACCGGATCCAGCATACAGGAGGGAAAACTCATTTTAACTTTTTTTTTGTTTTTTTGGGGGGGTGAAATATTTGAATCTGTTTTTGATTTTTATTTTCAAGGATAACCTTCCCTGGTGGTATCAAGCGTGACGGGGAAACTCGAAGCTCAGTTTTTAACTTAAATGCCTCATTTGCAATATGGACACTGGAAGTGTGAATGTATAGTTTTTGGGGATTTTTGTTTGTTTGTTCTGTTTTTTTTTTTTTTGTTTTTTTAACAGTCTAACAAATTCTTAAATATTTTAATAACTTATGACTTTTATACCTCCAGTACATACATGGTTTGTTTAGATCTGGATTTTGTTTCAGTAAAATTATGCAAATGAAGGATCTGTGCTGTCCTTCGTGTCACAAGCCGTTTTGTAATTCAGAGACAGTATTTTCTCACGCTCCTGTGTGTGTATGTGTGTGTGCGCGCGCGCGTGTGTGTTGTGGGAAGAACGGGGAGGTGATACTTAAATGTGCTGTGAAGAATTATGGTGTAGGAAGTGGCATGATGCCATCTGTACTGAGAAGGCTGCCATATATTCATCCAAAAAGATGACGCATGAAAACGATTTTTTCCCCCTTCATGTTTCCTTCGTCTAATAAAAAAAAAAAAAAACTGTAGATCCCAGCATAGCAGACGATTACGATTTATTGTCCTTTAATCAGCTTTGCACTGGATTGTTGTTTTTTACGTATTTTTTTTTTATTCCTCTTATTGATCAGATCTGAGTAATAATGTCATGTAGATAAATCCAACATTTCACTGACTGCTTCCGATTTCTTTCGGAACAATTCGAGTGCGGTTTTTTGACCCCCTGAGCAGGACATGTAGTCGACACGAAGTTTTTTTTTTTATGTTTTTTTTTTTTTTTTTTTTTAATTAGCCTGGTCTTTGCCTTCATGAACAGTAAGCGGTTATGCAGACGTTTGGTTTGGGATGGACATGGCCTCAGATCGCGCCGTACAGAAAGCGACAGAGTTCAAGACGAAGCCGAGTGTTTCTGGTGTGAGGGTCAGGGCTTTTGATTATTTGTATGTTGTATTGTCTACAAAGACCATATATCTATTGTAAACTTTATATTTTTTTGGTAAATTTAACAATTTTTAAAATGTTTGGCTGGTTTGAGAAAAAAGGAAGTGTTCATCTCTATAAAATTTGTACTATTTTGTAAAAGAATAAAGTTGCTTACTTACATGTTCAACTCTTTCCTAAAAAAAAAAGGATTCTATTATTGCAGGAGCCAAAGGAAAGGTAAATTTTTTGCATCACCCTGTTGTTCTCAAATTGGTTTTTCCTGAACATTTTGTTCGGGTAAAAATGTTTTTTGTGGATCGAGCCAGCGTTCCCGCTATCGCACCTCACTCAACTGTACTTGCGCTTCCAGCAAGATCTCATTTGCATGATGATCTACAAGCACATTTTCAGGAGTGTGTGTCTGTGTGTATCTGTGCGATTGTGTGCGTGTGTGGAAAGGAATATCTGACAGTTTTCACCTCATGGGAACGCTTGAATGTTCTCTGTGAGGAAAACAGAAAAAATTTAAATAAATAGGAAACCAAAAATAGGGAAAATTAAAAGCATAGTAATAGTAAAAATTGAATGGATGTAAACACGACTTCTTCCTAATAGATTGATGTTAAATTTATTTTTACATTGTCTACGTCCATAAATACTTCCACAGTACTTATTATAAAAGCATAAAGAAGACCACGGCGATGATGATCTGTTAACAAAAAAAAAGAATTTTATTTAAATAATGTACATAAATTTGCACCTTACTGTAATTATACATTTTGACACAACATCGATTAGAACAGCATTTATTTAAATAGAGTTTTGTTTTCACGCACTGGAGTGTGTGTCCGAGTGTGAGAGATCTGAGCTCTGCTTCTGAGGCTGTGGTTAAAAAGTGTACGAGATTTATTTCTCGTCTTCGCTGAAGGGCCTCATCAAGCCGCCAAAACATCCCACACAGAACAACTTAAAGAATAACAAAGCGTAAGAAGCTCCCCGGTCTCAGCAGTACACTACGCTAACGCTCGGCGTGTGATCGTGTGGAGTGCGTTGGCATCTCTGCGACCTTTGCCCCCCCACCCCCCCCACCATCCGCTTGTATAGAGGGCGTCCTGAAAACCGCTCGGCCTGTTAAACGGGTACTTTTACAACGCATTAAGCATCATCCGGTGTTTTCCTGGCACATGAATAACCTTTCGTGTTTATTCTTCCCCCACATCGTGACTGGGCTTTTTTTTGGCCTGAGGAGGATTGGCTGACTAAATGGATTGTGGGAAAGTGACCTCGGCTCCTGAGGGGTGTTCAGAAGAGAAGGTCGTCTTCTCTCTGACCCCTGGTTTTTCTCCGGAGCCCTGAAGAAGCCTTGAGCTCAACACTAATCCCCGTACTCTTGTGGTAGAGCTAGAAATCCTGACGGTATAAAAAAAACGCCGCCTCGGAGACGCGCTTCCATTTAGTGAACAAAGTCAACCCGCCCGCATCAGGAAGAGAGTCTGGGAGAATGTAGAGGCGAGTGTGTCCCCAGAGGGGCTTTGACTGTTGTCTTGCCAAACAGCATGTTGTTCATGTTCGTTTTGATTATTCATAACTGAGACAGGGCATCTGAGGCTGACAAATTCAGAGCAGCGTGAACAAAATGTACATTACCGTAGCTAGAGCAGGTACGGGCATCGGAAATGTTCTAGCACAACTGACAGATCTGATCCTTAATGATTAGGTCTTAACTTTTTCTTAGCTAGACATCGCAAAGTATCGCTTGTGTGTATGCTCTGAGAAGTCTAGTGCATCAAGATACAAGGGTGAGTCAAAAATTGGTTATGGTTTATTAACACTGCTGTTATTAGCATGTTATTAGCGCTTTCCGTCCAAGGCTACTGTCTGCCCAGTCACTGCCGTGCAGGTGTGAACATGTTGCTCAGTTTATTTGTAACGGTGGTGCGAGTAAAAATGGATGCTTGTGATTTGCACCAAAGAAGAGCAGCGTGCTGTGATTCGTATTTTGTGGTCTGGGGGTGTACCCGCTGCCAAAACAACTCATGGAAGAGCGTAAACAGAATCAATTGGATATCTGCAAACAAAATTTGGACCGATATTCTTAGGAAGTGAATCATTACCGGTGACGAGACATGAATTCATCACTACGAGCCTGAGATCAAACGGCAGAGTATGGAACGGAAACGTCCTCAATCGTCGACCGAGAAAAAGTTCACAAGTCAGCAATCAGCTGGAAAATTCCTCAATGCTTACAGTTTTCTGGGATTCTCAAGAGGCCACTGTTGGAACACTATCAGGAAAAAGCTTCACCAATCAACAGTGTTCGTTACAGCGAGACGCTTATTGACGACCTGAAGCCTAAATTTCGGATCTTGCTTGACGATGCACATCTGAACGTTTTTTGCCCACGCTGTCGATACTCGACGAAAACCTCGTTTTGAGGTGTTAAAGCAAACTCCCTATAGTCCTGATCACGCTCTATCAGACTTTCACATGTTTGTTCCCCTAAAAGCAGCCCTACAAGGATGAAGATTTACTTTTGATGAAGAAGTGAGGACAGCGGCACATTCATGGCTGGCAGCTCAGCATAAAACTTTTTTTTTTATGTGGGAACAAGAAAGCTTATTGGCAGATGGGCAAAGTGTATCGAAAAGCAAGGAGATTACTTTTCTAGAAGAAAAACAAATTCTACAGCCAGAGTGCGGATAATTTTTGACTCACCCTTGTAGAATTACAAAATGCGATTTCTCTATGGATAATTAAAATGTGTACCAAGTAACATGATCATGTGCTACTACGAGTAATGTTCATAGGCTCGTTCACATTACCAGCCTGAAGGGAATCGAATTCAGATTTTTTTTTTTTTTTACCCAAATGTGACATAGTTCTGATTTTAAGGGCTGTCTGAACGCACAAATCTCATGTTTTTCAGATCGAATCTGAGTCACTTGTGTATCTTGTACTTGGGACTTAAATGAGAACTGTCAGATCAGAATTCATGTGTCAGGGCTCACTCATATCACTCAGCACTGGGTATCTAATGCAAGGGGTTTGGCTTTCTTCATTCTTCTGGACCTCAACAACTAACTGCTTGCCATCCTCGAGAGCAATGCATACTTTTGCTAAAATCACCTCGTTTGTTTGAAGTGAATGAGTGGTGGTAAAAAAAAAAAACCTCATGACGTGTTTTAACCCATGCACCATTTCAGACGATGGACACGGCCACATTAAAGTCACTTGTAAATAATTAGGAACTGTCTCTGCATGCAAATTCGATCTGGAATTGAACAATGTGGTTTGTAATGTAAACGTGGCCTATTTCCAGCCTCCCACCCAGAGATCGTGGTTAAGGTGACAATTTGATCTGTCTATGTTCGAGTGAACGGTACTCTAACTGGAACTGAAGTAGGATCTATGGTATTCCTTTGCTGCTAACATGTTCATGCTTCTTTTAATCTACATAATATATTTGTTTTAATATTAAATCATGAAATCTGATGTAATTCGATGTGTCACAACCACAGAAATAACACTGACTCATTTAAACCATATAAACAAATGCCAGTTAAATCTGACTGGACAGAATCCGATTTCGTACGGTTTTACTGTTCAGATGGTAGACGCTCTTCCCTGCCGAGATCAGATTTGCTACCGGATGTGATCTTAGTCTGGACGTATCTTTAGAACTGCTCTCCTGCTACGAGACTCTCTCCCAACTCGAAGACATGAACTTGGATTGGATGCCTCAGTACACGTGTGCCTTGGATGGATATTGACTTGAATTTGGACTCATGATCTCAACCAGCCAACAGCCATCAGAAAAAAAAAAAACACATCTGCTCTCAGGAAAAGATGACAAGAACATGCAAGGATCAGCTTTACAGAAGACTGGAGCATGAGATGTTCAGGTTCTACGCTGAAAAAACTGGAATGCGGGTTAGAGTGCAAAAAAACACAAACAAGGTGATGACCGAACACCATACCAACAGTTTTAACGCGAGTGGAAGACCAAATTATACAGAATCTTGACTTTTTAAATATGTCCCTCTGGTGTTCAGTCAGATGTCTTTTGTGTTTTTGTGTGTGTGTGTGTGTGTGTGTGTGTGTGTAAAGAGTTCCAGCCCAGCATGATGGGCTCCTCGACAGTCTAGTGAGCCTCACTCAGCTCCTCCTCATAGTCCACAGCTGATCTTTCGCAGGGCTCGTGGAGACTTTGGACTAGTCCAGCGGCTCCTGTTTTATCCGGATCGGTGTGTGGATGGTCTGACAGCGTCTGTCCTCCCGACTCAGGATGTACTCGCTGAACTGAGACGAGTCCACTCCTCCGCCGCACGACGCCACCATGGCGAAGCCTTTCTGGAATAATCTCTCCAGTACCTGAGCAAAAACAGTGCGGTTACCATCAAACAGGATTGTTATTTATTTACTAAATTTCATGCTCTCCTGAACTTTTTTTTTTTCTTCTTTTTTTGGATTTTCCCCCGATTTTTTCCCAGAATTTAGTCGTATCCAATTCCTCCCCGTCACTAGGGGGCTCCCACACCAAACTTCTACTAGTCTGCGGCTCACCCGACTGATTGATATCACGTGTTTCCTCCGACCCACGTGACCGCATCTTTTTCTAACTGCTTGCTCATGCACCATTGGGGGCAGCGTAACACACTCGGGGGACAGCGCTATTCACTCCCTCTGCTTGTGTGAGCTCATAGACGCCCCTGATTGGCTGTAGAGCCGTCAATAATGTGGGAGCCCGAAGTACCTCTCGTCCCTCCCCTGTGAGAGAGCTCGGCCAATCAGCTCTCTCTAGGCCTCCGGCTGTGAGAGGTTACAGCATCACCCGGGGTTCGAACTCGCGATCTCCGGATGATCGGGCGAGCACTTTACCACTGCGCCACTCGGAGGCCCTACTCTCCTGAGGAGCAATAACATTATTAACACCCGCTTAATATGGAGGAGGTCCCCTGTTTTGACACCAAAACAGTCCTGCGTTGTGTGCTCCGACACCTTTCTACTGCAACCAGCAGTAAACTTTAGAACAAAATGAGCTACAGTAGCTCTTCTATCAGATCTTCACTCCCCCTTGGATTAATGATCTTTGCAGAAAATAGAGAAGCGGAGATGTGAGACTGACCCCAGAGCGGATTCTAGGGACTTTTTAGGGTCCAATGCAGGGGAATGCAAAGGGATCTGCCGGTGTATTGTGACCTATCTGATCTCTAATCAGTTATTATGCAAGTGGTAATACTATGATGTCAGATGACGAAGGGTCCTATGTTCCCAGAGCCATATGTTTTCTAGTTCTACGGTCCTATGCTCTCAGGGTCCCATGTTACCAACGTCCTATGTTCTCAGGGTCCTGTCTTCCCCTGGTCCACATTTTGACCACCTGCTTAATATTGAGAAGGCCACCGAAACAGCAATGCACTGTGTGCCTTGACGCCTTTCTTCAATTTGAGCTACAGTAGCTCTTTTACTGGATCGGACTACACGGGCCAGCCTTCACTCCTTATGTCCATCAATGAGCTTTTGCCAAAACAAGGCCCTCTTGCCAGTTCACTGGTTTCCCTTCCTTGGACCACTTTCGGTATGTCCTGACCACTGGGAACATCTCACAAGTTTTGGCTCTGAATCAGTTGTATAGCCAGCACAATTTGGTCCTTGTCAAACTCCCTCAAATCCATAAGCTTGCCCATTTTTTTTCTGCTTTTAGGGGAGAAAAAAAGGTGCACTTGCTGCCTAATACAGTATATCCCACTCATTTCTCATTTCAAGATGCCATTGTAACAAGATATTGCAACTGTATCTACTGTGAGAAAGGCTAGATGGCTAGACGACTGGATCAGAGTAACTCCAAACCTGCATCTTTTGTAAAAGATTCCTGGTCTGCAGTGGTCAGGACATACCAAAAGTAATCCGTGGAAGGAAAACCAGTGAACTGGGTCATGGGTGGCCAAGGCTTACCGATGCATGTTGGGAGCAAAGGCTGTCCTGTGTAGTCTAGAGCCGGTAGAGCAACTGTAGCTCAGATTGAGGAAAGCTCAATTTTATTACTGAAAGGATTGGGTCAGAACACACAGTGCATTCCTGTTATGGTGGCAAAAGGGGAACCAACTCAATATTAGGCGGGTGGTTATAATGGTATGGCTGATTGCTGTATGTTACATTATGTAGGTCAATAAATGATTAAAAATGACCTAGGAACATCTCTAATGCTGAAATAACTAGCAGGTTATTCATGAAGCAGTAGATCTGTGTGGTATAAGAGGAATAAAACACACTGGTAGATGCTGTGACTGGAGTTACAGGACACATCACACAAGCTTGTCCTTAAATATTTTCCTACCACTACTCTGACTACATGCCAGCATGTATTTTATTTTATTCCTTATTTATAACATTTTATCTATATTTTATCTTTATACTTTTATTTGCCTGCAACATTTTCCTCTTCAGATAGTCCAGTGAAGAGGAGCGCGATCAGACTCTCCCCGGAGCTGTTTACTGGAGTTTGATGAGGAGTCAAAAGCGAACTGTTATCCCCCCACCCCCAACCCCCCTCTGACAACCAAAAACCAAATCACCCTCATCTTTCCCTGCAACCCCAAAACACACACACACACACACACACACACACACACGCCAGTGTGGAGATCCACAGGCGAGCGAGTTTTCTGCAAAAAACCCCGTCACTCACTCGTCCACAGATCACTGACGTGTTTTATCTGCCGCAGTACTTGTAGATTTTTATTTTTTTTTTAAATTCAACACATGCAGTCTGGAGTATTCACTTACTCCTCCACTTCTTTCAAGTGTGCTTCACATGAAAATGAAAGTTCTGCCTCAAGGCAACCGAGCCAGATAAAAGTTCTTCCAATGGAAAAAAATAAAATAAAATAATAATAACACTCAGTCGAATCATGGGGCCTTGAGTAAAATGTCCACCCTTATCCACCCTCTGGAAACCTCTGGCTGAATTTCAGTTAGTATTACAGGGGAAATGAATTCATCTCATCTGTTCCTCAGGTAGGGAAGAACAGGTGATGCAACCAGCGCATGCCACTTTACTACTGGATTCTCAGGCTGAATGAATAACACCACTTAATGAATGCATGGCTGCAACACTGATGTTAATACAAAGAATAATGTGAAGGCTAAAAAACTCAACATTGCAGACTGAAACGTGAAATTCATCACAGCTATGACTCTCTGACTGCCTCGGTCTCATTTTCTCTCTCTCTCTCTCTCTCTATCTTTGACTCTAACTCTCTGTCTCTCTCTTCCTTTCTTTGTCTATTGGACTGTTTCATTCTCTCTCTCGAACCCTGTCTCTGACTCTACTGTATATAACTTTTCTGTATGTCTCTTTTTCTTTCTTTCTGACTTCGTCTTTCGATTTGCTTTGTCCCTTTATCCTAGGAGTCGCAACATTGTATCATTTGATTGGCAAGATCTGGCACAGGTGTTATGCCAGATGCACTTCCTGTCACAACCCTTCCATTCCCATCTGGGTTAGGGACTGGTACTGCATGCTGTGACTGGGCTGTATGGGGCAAAGGGTGACAGGTCTTGCCCAAGGACCTGGTGGTGATCCGGTGGCGACCCGGCGGCTCAACCTCCAGAAACTCCGATCAGGAAGCCAGATCCATCACTACAGTACATCTTAACTTACTCTCGGACACTAGGGCTCCCCCTTTCACACAGATCTCATCTTGCACTTGTCATTGGATTAAAGGCAAGTCAGCAACACCTCCACCCCCCCACCACCCCCGATTCTGCTATCTTTCCTTTCATACAGAACTAACTCTCTCTCTCTCTCTGTATCTCAATCCATCTGTCTTTCTGACTCTCGTCTCGTTCGTCTCATCCAGGAGTGCTCGGGCTTACCGAGTGCCTGACATGTGGCAGGGCAAGAAAAAAAAATATCTGCACCTCTAGCATGATACAATTAGTCGGGTGTGCAAAGGCGGGAAAATGGTGTTAGCAGATGCAGCGATTAGTTATACTGTAAGTCAATTAAGCATGTGTAAAAAGGAGTGTAAACCAGTTTAGGTTGTTTAAAGAAACCAAAGTAGGTATTAAAAATGTAATATGTGTGTTTAAACCGCTGCAGGCACATACGCTGGAGCGCTTTTTAAGAAAGAAGGGATTTGTCTTGAGGATGAGTTAAAAATAAATTATGCATATCATTTTCCCCTAGATTTCTCCACTCATTTGCGGCTCTCTATATACCTACATTAGAGGTGCCCTACATTACTGTGTGTGTGTGTGTGCGCAAAAAGATAGGACTGTAGCATTTCATGAACCAGTGAATGCAGAGGATTAGGAATGGGCGAGCTGATACTGAAGTTTCCTTTAAAAATGGATCCAAATAGAAGAATACATAGATATTGTGTGTTCAAGTCAACCCAGGACTTTTGATTGCACAGAATAACAGAACACAGTTATGAGAGTAAAAACTCGATTTATATCCCTATATAATCCAGTGCACTACTCTCAGTGGTTCACTAGTGCTTAGATACCGTCAAGGGTAGGATGTTCTATCAGAAGGCTGGAGCCGTGATCAGACTGTCCACTTCGCGTCTTAAACTCTGGCCTCCCAGGCACTCCTTTAATCGGAGACCCAAACGTGAGGAAATGCCTTCGAGTGAGGTCAGAACTGTACAGGGGATGTGGCAATAACTCCCAGTCCTGTAATGTACAAGTGGTGTTGGTTAATGATTGTGTGACTGTGACTTTGTAGACATCCAGTATACAGGATGCTACAGTTTATCTTGGGATTGGGTTGAAAATAAAATCTGCTGTATCGCCGGTCCCTATGGGGGATGAAATAACATCTCGTGGGGCAGAACTACACCTTCGCAGCTGTGCATCTACACCTTTGTCAACACCTGCAAGTTTTACTCTTCACTTCTTATATCTGTTCTTTCCTGTCTGACACTCATGCCTCAGTCTGACTCACTCGTTTTGTGTGATTTGTTAAAAGTATTGCTAGCATTCTGGCGGATAATAGTTAATGCTAGTTAGTGCTAGTTATCTTGTTTCACTCAGTTAGTCGTTTTGCACCGTGATTGAACAGAATTCCACAAATCAACAAATGAAGTGGTGCCATGTCGCTAGCTAACACCCAGAATGAAGAGGAGTTACATATCTGGAAGGGAACAAAAGTAGAAGAAAACAGAAAGAGAACACAGAGCTATAATAGGTGGAGGAAAGAATCTAATAAAGAAATAATTATGCATTGTATCTGTAGGCTAAATCATAAAGGAAGATCCTTACTTTGCCAACAACGAAGGCAGCTAGCTAGGAGCTGGTGCTTGGTTTGGAGCAAGTAACGCTAAATATTTAGCTAGCTTTATGGCTAACGTTCGTATTTTATCTTATGGTGTTCTGGTGTAGCCGATGTGATATAACGATGGTTTATCAAATTGAGGCGCTTTAGGATGCACTATATAACGCTAACACTTTCAGGGAGAGCGTACCTACTGTACTGTATGCTCCCAGGGTTCCATGTTCCCTAGTTCCTTTTTTTTCTTTTTTTTTTTTAAAGTTACAATATTTCCTGGAAATTATCCAGTTTATTTCATTAGAAGCAGGCTTCAGAACTTTTTAAACATAAAGCAATTAGTTATCATTTTATGTGGTTTTGGAGGTCTCTAGAAACAAATAGAGAGCTGAGGAACACCTTTTTAGGTTTCCAATATGTGTTACACTGATTAGCCGTAAGTTAAGCCTTTATTTGTCACATAAACATTACAGCAGAGTGAAATTCCTTCTTCACATATCCCAGTGTAACTGGGGACAGAGCGCAGGGTCAGCCACGATACAGCGCAGGTAGGGTTAAGGGCCTTGCTCAAGGGCCCAACCGTGAAAACGTGGTGGAGCTGAAGATCAAACCGCCGATCTTCAGATCAGTAACTCAGTGACCTTAGACCTCTGAGCCACCTGACTAACATTGAGTAGGTTCTCCCTTTTGCTACCATAACAGTGATGCACTGTGTGTTCTGACACCTTTCTGTAATAACCAGTATTAACCTTTTCATCAATTTGATCTACACTAGCTCTTCTATTGGATTGGACTGCATGGGCCAGACTTCACTCCCCATGTGCATCAGTATGTCTTGATCACCCAAGACACTGTAGTCAGTTCACCGGTTTTCCTTCCTTGGAGCACTTTTGGTACGTCCTGACCACGGTATACCAGGACCATCCAACAAAGAGCTGCGGTTTTCGGAGCTATTGTTAGAAGGGCCAAATTGTGATGGCTAGACGACTGGGTCAGAGCAACTCCAAAACTGCAGCTCTTGTGAGATGTTCCTCGAATGCAGTGATGAGGACATACCAAATGTGATCCAAGGAAGGAAAACCAGTGAACTGGCAACAGGGTCATGTTTTGGCCAAGGCACATTGATGCACATAGGGAGTGAAGGTCCGATCCAATAACAGAGCTACTGTAGATCAAATTGAGGAAGAGGTTAATGCTGGTTTCGACATAAAGGTGTCAAGACACACAGTGTGTCGCTGTTTCAGTGGCAAAAAGTGGGGCATGTACTCAATATTAGGCGGGTGGACAGAAAGTGGGGCTAATCAGTCTATATAGACCAGGGGAAGACAGGACCCTGGGGACATAGGACCCTGAGAGGATAGGACCGTAGAACTAGAAAACATATGGCTCTGGGAATCATGCTCCTATTATTTGCCATATAAATAAAGAGACAATAGGATCCTGGGAACTATTTACATGAGCCGCAAAAGATTTGTCGAATCCGAGTCAGTCACCACACTAATGTATAAGAAACACACAAGACTAAGACTAAATCACACATGGATGCTGCTTATGATCATCAAATCTAAACTGCAGGAAAGACTTTTAAATATATATTTCTAAAAACAGAAACCATCCCTGGCTCTACGCCACCTTACTGAAGTCTTCTGCCAATTCTAAATCTCTTGAGCTTTAAATCAATTTTGCTGTAGCAGGGAAATAACACAACTCTTCAGAATTACATAGCACACTGTTTTTTCATGTAAAAAAAAAAAAAGGAGTATAAAACACGTGGCTCTACCTGGACAGAATTGAGTCTGCAGTATCCGTTCAGTGGAAATCGTATAACGTGCGTGGGGTCCTGATTCCAACCGGCATTGACGGAGTTGCACATGACATCGCCGGTCTCGGGGAAGATCTCTTCGATGAGTGCTTTGTCTCCACTCAGGGCGATCCTCTCGCCGAGGTCAGGGGTCACACGCACCACCAGACATTCACAGGGCTGAGCTCCCCGCCTCTGCTCTCGCTCCTGCTTCCAGCGCTCCAGCTCCTTTACCATGGGGCTCAGTTGGTAATAACGTGCCTCCTCGTACAACAGCTGGAACTCCTACGTGAACCACAGAGCGGGAAGCAGATTTTCGGATGGATACAGGCAATGTACAGTCATGTGTATGGATTATGGAATGTATGCTAACATCAAGAAGGTTCTTGTAATAGCTAATGTATGGAGGTGCTGCTCTAGTAAGAAAAAAAACGTCTTATGGTCCGTCTGTTCATTTTCAGTTAGCATAAATATCAACTTACAAATCATTCTGGCATAATTAACAGAAGACAATTTAGAAAATATTAGTACATCACTAGTAAGGTCATGTATTATGATAATGTGCTCAGTCAGATTGATTTGACCAGAGATGGATTGTTAAAATAAATTATAATTTGTAATTTGGATGGGAGAAATATCTCCGGATTTGACCTGAAATAAAATGCTGCAGTGGGTCTTAATATTTGGCAAATACAACTTCAGAAAAACAACAAGTTTTCACTGTGGAATTATTTATTTATTTAAAAAGCCAAAAGAAAAATGGGCAAATACCCCCATGATTCAATTGCTTGTAGAGCAACCTTTAGCAACAATAACTAGACAGAATCATTTCCTGTACAGTATGTCTCTCACATCATTGTGGAGGAATTGTGGCCCATTCTTCTTCAGTTGATTAACATTTTTGGGCATTAGATTACATTCACCTCTCTTAAGGTCCTGCCGCAGCATTTTAAATGGTTTGAGGTCTGGACTTTGACCAGGCCATTCCAAAACCTTGATTCTTTTCTTAACTGGTATACTTTGAATCATTGTCCTGTTGCACGACCCAATTACAACCAAACTTTAGCCATCAGACAGATGGCCTCACATTTGCCACTAGAATACTCTGGCATACAGAGGAGTTCATGGTTGACTTATAGGTACAAAACAAGCCCAAATCATCACCCTTCCATCGCTGTGCTTAATGGTGATAAGGTATTTCTGCTGAAATGCTGTTTGGTTTTCTCCAAATGTGGAGCTGGGCATTTTGGTCTTATCTGGCCAGAAGTTTTGTGCTTTATTTTGCAAAACCTCAGTCATGCCCCCATATTCGTTTAGACAGAAGAGGCTTTCTCCTGGCAACCTTTCCAAACAAACCATACTTGTTCAGTCTTCTTCTAATTGTGCTCTCATAGACTTTAACATTTATCATGCTCAAGTGAGGCCTTTAGGGTCTGAGATGTAACTTTTTTTTCTATTGTATTGTATGGTTTGTATTGTATGGTCTGACTTTGAAAGTACTGGGACATCCTGGGAAGACTGGTAACTGTCTCGAATGCTTTCCACTTGTAAGTTGTTTTTCTCACTCTAGAATGTTAAGTTCCAACTTGCTTGGAAATGGTTTTATAACCCTGTCCAGATTGATCTGCAGCAACAATTGCTTCTCTAAAACCATTGCTTGAGTCTTTACCTCTTGGCATTGTGTTAACACACACCTGAAAGCTCCAGACCAGCAAATTGCCAAAAACCCAGCTTTTATAGTGGTCTGCACATCTGTTGATGGTCAATTATCAGCACCTGGCTGCAACTTACCCTCGTAAATCTTGTGCAAGCAGTAAGGGGGGGTATTTAGTATTGCCCACAAGTTTTTTCTTTTTGGTTTCATTCCTGTTAAACAAATAATAGCATGGCGAAAAAACTAATATGTTGTCTTTGCCTAGTAATAAGACACACTACGATCAGATGATTTTGTTATGGTTTTACACAAAACACAGAGAATTAAAAGACGGGGTACTGACTTTTGAACATGACTGTGTCTTGCGCAATATTGCACAGAATTACCATTAAAAATAAAATACCATGGAGGTCCAGTGGTACCTGTATTGTGGTATATAATACCAGAGTATTTTCGACAGTACCATGGTACCTATTTGCTGATATACAGTAGTAATTGTACCACACTGTGGTACTGTATATGGTTCACATAGCAGGATACTGTCAAAAATATGTTACACATGTTCATGTACCATAATGGTAATATTTAAATAATATGGTACCATTTCGTGTATGTAACATTAATTAAATACCATTGTGTTATTGAAACTCTTACTATTATATTCAAAAATATGATACTGCCTGTACTATACCAAACCAGTAGTATGTACTTACGTGTCTAATATGATACAGTATGTTCAAACATACCATATTAGATACCTGCTGAACTTAAGTATCATGGTAATTCACCAAAGTATTGTGGTACACGCCATAGTACTGTACTACCATGGTAGTGGCCCCCTGAAAGGCCCATAGTACCTACCCTGGTTCTCTATAATGTCTTATGGCTTCAACCATGGTAATGTCTAAAGTACCATGGTAATGCAATGGTATATTATGATAGCTCTATACTTTAGTATAGTACACTATAGTACATACCATAGTAACATTTCCTATGGCATTCTCTGGGTAGGATTATGTTAAATATATGACCATAAGAATAAACCTGAAAAGAATCAAGGTTCCAGTTAATGCTGTCCCACCTACAAATGGCATCTACTGGCTAGAAAGTAACAGGTTCCTCATTGGATAATCAAAATGATAATAGTGATATCAGTGGTTTTATAACCACTAATTGAAACAACAGACGTGTTCTAACTCACAAAGTCATGTAGATCTGAACAATTGCTCATATTCTGGTTCACACACACATGCTCTCTGGTTTGGAAGCACAGATTGGCTGTATTGTCCTCAGGGTCTTGGTGCCCCGAAGCCTCTTCACCCTAACTCTCTTACCCCTACCATTTTCCATCAGACCAGATGGCACTGCCACTCACTTCTAGCTTTCAAAGAACATAAACAAAAACTCACTCATTTAACAATAGACTTGTGAATACAACAGAAATAAAAAAGCAGTGATACAAGTACTGTATAAACAAAGCTAACCAAAGTCCGTTTGTAGAAATTCAACGAGAATAAAAGCAAGTATTCTTATTAAAATCTACCAGCACTTAACTACTAAATAACTACAGTACTACTGTACACTGTTGACTCTTGACTGACTCAGTGAGGTTGCTAGATTCATTTGACTTGTTGGTGTCAATAGCAGTGTTTTTCAAGTCAAATGGGTAGAGTTTATTTTTGCAATGCACAGACACATTCATATGTATTGGGTTCTGGGTTTATTTTAAATAATAATCAATAATATAATAAAAGTGTAAAGTGAAAAATCTGTCATTTTTCCAGTATGGATGTGCTTCTTGTGTGTTACTGAACTGGTTTACTTATTCTCATAAGCTGAATTCAGCCATAAAAGCCATATGATAACGACATTTTAACACCTCTGTATAAAAAATAAAAAAAACAACTAAAACCAAAACAATATAGAATCTTTTAAATATGCTTCTTTTTTTTTTTTTTTTTTTAAATCTTACAGCAATTTGCAACCTCAAAATATTGGATAAGAAGCCAGTTTAATGAAGTGGTAAAAACAGTTACTCTGCATGATGCCTAAAACTCATGCTAGCTAAGGGTGATTTCCTCACAGAGTGAAAGTTGGGATGTGATCGAGTTGTTGGATAGCAAAACAGACATAAGCATAATAATTCCACTTTGTAATCAGATACCGGCTGTGAAAATGTCTGCAGTTCTCCTGCGCTGCAGCCAGAAAGAAATCTTTAAATGAAATTTTCTCCCTTTTCACTGTTGGAGGTAAACACATTTTAAAGTACTAGAACTTTTACTTGTTTTCACACATTAAAAAAAAAAAAAAAAACAGATACTGTTATTTTTAAATGTAACCATGTGAATTATTCTTCCAACATCACTCCATACAGCATATATGAAATATGATGAAAAACTTTACTGAATGTTTAGAAAATTGACATAATTTTATTTGACCTGTAATATCGAATCAGGTATTAAGTCACATTTTTGCAGATTGCTGGTTCACAATTAGCTTCAGCTTGATTCCAAAATTTATTACCGTATCATGTCCAGTTGTTGAGATATGGCCAATGCGAAGTTTGTTTAAAAAAAAAAAAGTCTAAATCCTATTTTTAGAATATTTAAATGATTATTCTGTTACCTAATAATGAATTCTAATTCCTAATGATAATTCTGTGACCCCCCCCCCTTTGTTAGCTTAATCCTTTCCATTTGTTTTTTGATGACCTGACAACTACATATATAAAATATATATACTACGTATAAAGACACACCAATACTGAGGTAGACAACACAGCTGTAGGTAGATAACACTCTCGTCTTCTCTCTCTCTCTCTCTCTCTCTCTGTCCCTTTGCCATTATGTTCTGCGATCTGTTTCCAGTTGAACTGCTTGTGTAACACTGATCTCTTCCCTCCCTACATCTCTAAAAAAGTTAGCTCTTCATCTCCACCCTGTATGAACTACTTATTTTCCTGCAGGCTATGCCGCAGTGAACAATAGCAGCCAGCGTCTAAGACTCCATACCTTTAATATGCACACAAAAAGAAGCTGCTTTTGCTTGCCCCTTGCCCCACCCCGTCTGCCGATTTCTCTCTGTCTCTCTCCCTCTCTCTCTTTCTTTCTCCCCCGTCAGCATGCATGCTAAGACTTCAGGCCTTAAGGCTTGAAGTAATTCAAAGGGAAACATAAGTCTTAAGGTGTTATTCATCCTTGGTCTGTAGCGAGGGTTAGCTATGTCGAGACTTCTACAAGGCAACGTTCTGAAAACCTAATCCAGTAAATACGAAGAACTATAAAGGAAGACTGCTGAATAGCTCCTTGTGATAGCTTCAGCGCTTTGAAGCCGGTACTAGACAAAGAAATTGATAAAAGCACAGTGAATTGCATTTCCATTAGCAGAAATCGTCAGAATTGTGTTTGACACTTTACAAAATTCCCCTCAAGGGACAAGCGGCTAAGTGTATATCTGAAGTAACAAGTTCCTCACACAGGCAATGAATTACAGCTCGCGCTGTCGTAAATTTGCAAACATTTTCAAAGAGTGAATGAGTTGATGAGCGAGACGCCGCAATTTGGATATGCTGTGAAGACAAACAGATTGATCTTTTGAACCCCGTATGTCAGAGTCACGTGCCTGACACAGTTAAACCCTACAGGGTTTCGATGGGGCTGCAAATGATGATCAATTCAATCACTGTTTGCATATTTCCGAGCTTGCACATGTAGACGAGCGTGATCGCTGAACTGTGAGGCTTGACTGTAATGAGATGTAATGATTTGAGCTCTAGCTGCTGTCTATGCATCTTCTCACTATTCCACAGACATCCAGAAGGAGTTGGGGGTTGGACGGAGACTGTACAGACTGGTCTTAATGATGAGGATGTGTTTTATTATTTGAGCTGACAGGGAAGGACACTTTTTTTTTTATAGTTGTGCTGAATTTTCAGTACACAATTCTTTCCGGTCTGATTTATGTTGTTTACTAGATGCTATGCTAAACCTAAAGCTTGGCTGCCCGGTTAACTGTCGCTCACTTACTGAACGTCTATACCGCTTTATCCTGTATACAGGTTTGCAGGGGGCCTGGACCCTATCCCAGGAGACTTAGGGCACAAGACGGGGTACACACTTAGATGTTCATTTACACACTATGGGCAATTTGGAAATGGCAATAAGCCTGCGTGTCTTTGGACTGTGGGAGGAAACTGGAGTACCCGGAGGAAACCCACCAAGCACAGAGAGAACATGCAAACTCCGTGCCTCCTTCCAAAATCCTTTCATGTAGATTTATATAGTTCAAAAATTGAATAACAACTTTAATTATTCATGAATATATGCACATTGGAAACGCAAATTCCTTTCTATTTAAACAGTTAGCAGCTAGCAAACAATTATTAAAGCAGTCTGGAATTCTTACAGGTGGACACTTTTGAGATTTCTTCATCCTGATTAATCATATTCTCAGTAATTTATTTAGCGGTAGTCAAACCTGCCCAAATATAGGCTACATTAGCACAACATCGAGCTAGCTAACATGAGCTAAGTTAGTAAACTACTGTAGCTTGTCATATACAGTATAGATCTGATTCTGATTCGTTCTTTACCCAGAATTATATTTACCACTAAATCAGCTAAAATACACCAAAATAAGTGATTTGTTTAATTACTAACAAAGTTGAATAGCCAGCTAGCTTTGTGCCAGTAGCTAGTTTTCAAGAAGTTTCCAGAATTTCACACCATTACATTACAGTACAAAGTATTCAGAAAATCTATTTTAAATGGAAATCTGTGATTTTTGTGGAACACTATCTGTATAGTCATGTAAAAAAATATATTTTTAAAAAGTAGAAACACTTAGATCAGTTAGCACACTTTAACTTCTTGACAAATGTAAAATTAATGTAGTTTCTTTTTCTTTTTTTTTTTAAGGTAAAACCTAGGATTTTATAGGTTTTCCTGAAAAGAACGCCAAGATAATGCCAAAATGTTTTGTCTGTATGTTTCAATTTGTTTAAAAATTCTTTCATTTTCTTATTCTTGTTTTGTTTTATTTAAATTTTTATGTAATTTTATGTAATTATTTTGCTATTTTTATTTTGTTTTTTTATTTACACTGTACATCTGTGTTGTATTTTATAAACTTCAAATTAAAATCTAACTAGATAGATAGATAGATAGATATCTAGACCATGAAATGAATGTGCATTATCTTCCAATTCTTTGGGAACAAATTTACCTTGAAGTCTTCAGGAAGAAGCAGTTTGCTGGTGCGGAGGTAGCTGAGAATGTAACGGAAAATCTCCCCGTCCCGGTCGATAAAGTAGTGCTGTTTCAGACTGTCCAGGACGATGGGCTCTGTGCCATTAAACAGCCGACTGATTCTGATGACGACAGGACAATAAACAGATCACAGACTCGACCCTGATGCAGAGGATGCCTAATAATCACAATCCTTTAACACAACTGGAACAATATGACAATTTGAAATGCAGTGAGAATAATGCAGTTTTATTGCTTAACCTGGTTTGAAGAATGAGGTCGAACATTTGGTTTCATGTCTTATGCTATTTCTGCACTTGTGTTAAATCAACTTAAATCTTGTCATTGCAAAGATGTTCCCATTTCATTTCATGTTCTCTCTCTCTCTCTCTCTCTCCTCCACCCTCCCATTCTGGAAACTGATGCAAAACACTTAATAAGAAAACCAATTCCCCCTTTTGTGCCTGCGGTGCTTCTTTTCTCATATGGTCTTGCAGTTCCCCCAGTTAGAATTTCACCATATAGCTTCAGGCAATCTTAGTTTTTCATCTCTGTTTCTTTTTCTTTTTTTTTTTCTCTAAAAAGCAATTAAAATGCTGCCTGCTTTCCCCCCGCTTCCCCTATGCTGTTCTCCTCCTCCTCCCTGTCTCTCTATCTACATTATTAAATCAGAGAAGGCCATGGCATGTGTTAAGCTGAGCAGATGTGAGAGTGTGCTTTCCTCTCTCTCTCTCTCTCTCTCACTCTCTCTCTGTCTCCTTGTACTCTGTTTTTTCTAACAGGTGGTGCTCTTTTTCCACCCGCCTCTCATGGGGGAGTAAATTATCAACAGGACCTCTGAGGATTGAGGTTGAGATGCAGCAGGTAGGAATTACACAGCACCACAAGTGGCACGGCCGCTCCTTATCATCTACAGTATATTGTATCTGGTAACCTGGTACAGTTACACTGCAGCATCTATTTCCTTTGTGATCAATGAGACGCAGTGACGCAGCTTTCCTCTCATGAAGGATTACAGTCAGGACAGTTTCCTCCTCTTGTTAATTTGTGTCTAAATGACATAGTTTTGACATCATTAAACACACATCAGCTTTTCTACGGAATAGTGGTTTTTGTCCCAGTGAGTTCAGCATTTCTGCTAATAGCTCTGGTAGACAGGGGGAGGGCAGATCCTGAGACAAATATACAGAGGATGCGAATGAGGGGGTGGAATTTTAGAGAAGTAATTCTGATCCTCCTGCACGCTGCTGCTGCTGCTGCTGCTTGTGTTGATGGCAAAACTGCAATGGATCATGAGGTCTTCGCTCAACAACACTAACTCGCACCACTCCAATCTTCAACCCTCAGCACTGTTCTTGCAACAGCGCATCTGAAATTCTGTCGAAATAGCTCTTTAATACGGCTCATTTGTCATTAAATAAGCATTAATTGTGCTCCGCTGTTATTAAAGGAAGACGAGAGGATTAAAACCCAATGTCTATTTAGTAAATCTGTGGTCTATACAGTCTATACAGTACATGATTAAGATTTTTTATGTTTCCCTGTAATGAGAAAAAAAAGAACCAAAACAACCCTGTTTAAAAAACAAAAAAAAACTCACTATTAAAAAAAGTATGTTTTGTGCATGTCTTCATGAATTCTTACTAAGATGTACAATATTTGCAAATTAGGTCTAATTATGTATAACTCATTCTGGTCAATCATATGGATTTACTCTTTACACTTTGTACTCTTTTGTAAAATGTAATACAATTCCATGAGCTTTTTTAAAGCTTTATCTAAGGTCTGATTTATCTTAACAACTTAAGTAAAACAGATGATAGATGATATGTTAAATGTTTGCTTATTTGCAAATGTATTCGTCCTCAGTAAGGGCTTTATCCTGGTCATCCAGATCTAATCCCTGGAACACTGTGTGCCAAACAGGAATACACCCTGGATGTGTTCCCAGTGCACTGCAGGGCACCCAACACACATATCTATATTTGGGAGGAAACCAAGGAACCATGAGGAAACCCACATGGACAGGACACAAACTCGAGCTCAGGGTCAACCTGTGCACATCCTGGAGCTGTGAGGCAGGAGTGTTACCTGCCACAGCACCACAGGAGAATGTGTTCAAATTCATGTCAAGTCTTACATACACATACATTAGATGCCCTAAGTAGATATGAGCTCTAAATCTGCTGGAGGATACAATTAAGAACAAAAAAAATCATATTGATTTATAGCCAAACGTCTAAAGAGCATCTGAAATGGCAAGTTTGAGCATCATGTTTGCTCTAAGTTTAAACTTACTTCCTATATAAAAGAATATAAAAGCTTCCTACCTTGAGTCCGGGTACTTTGTGAGTGTAGCCAAGCTGCTGGTGTACATGTGTCCTCCTACATCGATATGGACGGGGGCGTTGGCTTTAGTCAGCTGAGCAGGAAGAGGGATGCCCTGAGCAGCCAGAGGAGATACCGGAGAGCGGGTCAAAGACAGGCGAGACATGCTTCTTCCCTCCTGCGGAACAGAACACACAACACGCTCTCAGCAGTGCACACAGCACACCACGCACACCTGCAGCACTGCTGCTCCGAGTCAGACCTCTCCCTGAGCAAAAAAAAAAAAAAAAAACATATTCTTTAGGTCTGTCAACATCTATGAGCTCCCTTTTACATCCACATTTCGTGCAAGAATTAGTAGCACACCTCTAATTAAGAGAATTTGCATTGCGTTTTTTTCTCCCCCTAGAACCGGAGGGGAGGAAAGGATGAGGCTTATTAACAAACACGAGAGCGGGAGAGAGACAGAGAGGGATAGATTGTACTGTAGGTGTCTACCTTCAGGGAAGATAGAGAAAGTGTAAACTCCTAATTAAAGGTAGTGGGAGTGAGTGTGAGTGTGAGACATGAAAGGTTTGATGACATCCAGCGGTTTGCTTTGAAGGTTAATATATTGGCATCTTCAGGTGACGTGGAAAATCAGGCATTGAAGAACATATATAGAATTTTTTTTTTTTTATGTTAAATTAAGACACTTTCTTATTGGCGTAGAAGCTCTGGTATACAACATATTGTGGTGATGATCAGAATTTATAGAATTTAAATAGTGTTAGCATTAATGGCAGAACGTCTGAAAAATCTTAAATAAATCAGAGCAAAAGTACTTTGTGATCCACCAATCCAGGACTGAGCATCACACTGGGTGAAACTGGATTAGTATATGTATTTTATTAAAAGCTGTTCAATACAGTACAGATGTTGCATTGAACAGAGGAAATAATCCATCTTAAATCCTGACACCCTCATGCCTCTGATGTTTCACATCACAAAACTGGATCAGTATCAGATATCATCTGAAAACGGGAAATGTGCGATCACTGCCTTCCTACAAATAACGATAGCGGTTCAGCTGGAAGCAAATCAGCATTGGAGTGAACGCTGTAGGTCTTCATTAACACACAGCGTGAATTCAGTACAGTGGATGTTCATTCAACATGGCTGAATTGGGTTTCTGCCTTTTTTTGGAAACATATCTGCCATTTACTCTACAGCTGCAGAATTTCAGAAATCTAAAGTGCCACTATGGATTTAAAGAACACTGTAACACTGTTATACAGTATGAGCTGCCTGGAAATGTTAAGCAGATGGGTAAAGGCTGCTTTGCTCATGGTTCAGTCATTTTCATCTGGGGGTTTAAACTTCAATAAGAGGCACAAACACAAAAAGGGGAAGGGATTCGGATTGTTAATGCTGGGTCAGGGGTCAGCAGGTTATTCTGACGGGTGGGGTAAACTGTCTGTCTACACATTTACACTCTGAGCAATGGAATTGTAGGTTCTTTTAGTGCTGTTAAAAGATTTCTTGAGATATTGTAACTCAAAGAAATTTGTACAGATCCCCCAAGTAACCTTTACAAGATTACAAGATATATATGAAATATATATATATATATATATATATATATATATATATATATATATATATATGGCTGCTGTTTTAAATTTTATATGATATTTATAGGCTACTCCAGTTTTGGAAGACAGCAAAATGAATGAATAAATGATTCAGTATCTTGTAGTATACTATTAAAGTATCACAGCACTCAATAGGATATAAAATAAAGCACAATGCAGCTTACAAAGCATACCTTTTGACACATATATATACAGTAGTAAGCAAGTTCTCCTTCTTTCTCTGCTCTGTCTTTAATCCCATCACAAATCCATCACTACTCAGTATATCAGTACACTATTTAAACTAGGAAATAATGGCACCCCGACCCTGCGTAGTGCACTAGAGAGTGAGGCCAGAAGAGATCCTGAACACGACATGGCGATGAAAAAAGAAATATGACACAAAGTATCATTAATCTATAGACATGAAAGAATAAGAATGCTATAAAGATTACCGTTTCAAACATTTTAGGATGTCCGATGCAATCTGATCAGGAGCTCTCTCTCTCTCTCTCTCTCTCTCTCCGCGCGCGCGTGTCTGTGTGTGTGTGTGCGCGCGCTCGCGTGTGTGTGTGTGTGTTCGAGGAGATCTCTACTCCTATAGAAATAACTTTCGGAAACAGTTCAAGATTCCATCCGATTCATGCAAAAATAAAAAAAATAAATAAAAAAAAAGAGAGAGAACGCAGGCAGCTCAAGCGCGCATCAGCGGCGTGATCAGTGTGTGTGTGTGCGCGCGAGGTCGCTGTGGCTTTAAAAGTCGCTTAACACGCAGAGAGGATAGCTAAAAAGAGTTTCCACACACACACACACACACACAAAATCAGGTCCATGGGGGCGGCACTGTCGCCCTGCACCTCCAGGGTCCGGGTTCGATTCCCGTCGAATGGGAGTGTGTGTGTGTATGTGTGTGTGTGCGCCCTGCGATGGATTGGCACCCTGTCCAGGGTGTACCCTGTCTCGTGCCCTAAGTCTCCTGGGATAGGCTCCAGGTCCCCGCGACCCTGAACACAGGATGAAGTGGTGTAGGAGATGAGTGAGTGAGTGAGTGAGTGTGTGAGGTCCGTGGGGAGAGACGCGAGTGCTTACCTTGGAAGTCATGGCTCAGTCGGAGTCGCTCGCTTTAAAACATCAGATCGGTCGTGTCTTGGTCTCGGTTTGTTTGTTTGTTTGTTTGTTTTTGTTTCTTGCTATTTCCTTTGCTTTACGGATTTGGTTGGCGTGTGAGACAGGAAGAGAGAGAGAGAGAGAGAGAGAGAGCAGAGTGCATGCACTGAGATCCTTCCCGAATAACAGTGGAGGAGAGCTGAACAGGAATTCTGGCTCGGGGCTCTGCAAACGGCCCCGGGGGGGAACAGGATTAGGCTCCAATCAGCTCCTCTCTGCCCGCCTCACCACATCGCCATCTCATCCTGCGCGCGCTCGCGCTCTCTCGCGCACTCTCGCGCGCTCTGATTTATTTCAAATTATTTTATCCATTTCTGTCCCAACAAATAGTGTGTGCATGCGCGCGCACAATCCCCCGTGTGTGTTTGTGTGCGTGCGCGTGTGTGAGAGAGAAATGGAGAGATATAACGGTTTAGATGGTTACTTACAGTATAACGTCACCTGAGATGATTATTTAGAGTAAATTAATCATGATTAATGGTCATGGTGATGTTGGATGTATTAGAAATGAAGCTTTTTCCCTCCCATTAGAATTCGATCCCGTGTGTCTGCATCTCTCCTGTTCTGTGCGTTCAGACCGGAGTGACGCGGATCAGCGCGCGGATCAGCGCTTCCGGCCACGCG